>JANPWX010000085.1:1314840-1376402 GCA_024734555.1 Trochalopteron elliotii | reverse complement strand
CTAATTTTTCTCCTTTTTTTTTTTCTCACCTCTGTTTAGAGTCTTTGACCAAATCCTAAATATCTGACCTCTTAGTTTCCCACCTTTGCTTTCGCTTTAAATGCATACTGGTTTTTGGATGGTTTTAAATGTTTAGAAATATTAATCAGCGTCTGATGACTCTATGTGCAATCATGTCACATAAAGAGGAAAATACATATCTTAGGAGCAGAATTCTTTTATGCATGGAGAAATGTACTGGAGATTAGAACTGAATTTGATTTGAATAAAATGAGAACTGACATTTCCTTTAATTTCAAACTTTTTTTTTTGTTTCTGATTTTTCCATTTTTGTGAGGATTTTCTTCCTTTTTTTCTCCCTTGCATCTCCTGGGTTTGGTTTCAAAACAGAAATAGCAAATTAACAAGGGAGAAGGCTCTTTTCAAGATTTCCAATCTTAACTGAAGCCAAACCAGTTTTCCATTTTGTATGTTCTCAACAATGTTCAAATTTGAGTTTCAATTTGATTAAGCATCTGAATAATTATTCATTAATATTCTGCTTACAGCAAACACTCTTCCTTGTCCCTCAGGTTAAAATTAGCATCCTTGTTTCAGAAATTGTCTAATCTCTGATTGGAATCTTTACATAAAATTAAAGCTTATTTATATGAATAAGGCAATAAAGGATTAATGTTTTTGTGATCAGAGATGATCAGCACAGGGTGAGGTGTTAATTCACCACCAGAGGGCATCCACATGGGAAGGAATATGATCCTAATGAAGTTGCAATAGAAGAATTAATAACAATTATTAAATGAGGTCAGCAGATGTCAAACAAAGCACGTTCACTACTTCCTGCCAAATTCTACATGTGTAGAAAATTAAAACAATGCTTTAGAATTAAACAATCTTAAAACAAAATATCAATCCCATACTCAGGTTTGACTTAGGAAATAATCTCTGGATCACCAGAACCCAAAGTCCTTATGTTTTTAACCACTACAGCTTCAAGAAGGCTCCTATTGATATTCTCCCAAGTAAGAACTGACAGAATATTCACCAGCTACTATATCTCTCAACTTACAGGCGTGTCTGCAACTACAAGATAAATGGACTTTTAATTTTTTGGCCCCAGACAATGCATTATGAAGCTGCTAGGATGTTGACAGAATTCTCTGTAAAAAGAGAAAAAAAACAGAATGTGGGAAAATTATTTTCAGCATATCACACAGCTGAAAGTAATAGCTTTTTACACTCTGTATTCCATAAACTATGTGTTTAAGAGACCGGGAAAGGAACGAAAGGGCAATGGGTTTGTGCCCAGAATGCCAGTATTGCAAAAATAATTTTTAGGAAAGCATTGGTTGCCTCAATATCATGAAATCTGAAGACTTTTTAAAACTTCTGATTTCTAAGGAATTTCAAGAAGAAGCAGGCCCAGTATTGTTGGTTTTTCTACTTTTTGAAGAGGGTGTCTCAGTAGGATGATGAGACATCAAGAACTGTGCTGTATTTCTTACTAGATTCTGTCTACCACATAGGCATATTAATATTTTGGAACATTTTACAAATGGTTGCACACTTGCATAATTGCATTCTAAGCACTAAGAGTAAGAAAGAATTCTTTAATCTCTCATTGATTTTGTAGACAGTATCCATTGTTGCCAATATTCTAAGTAAAGAGATGCTAATGTGTCGTCTGGATTATTTGCCCTTTTTTATCCTACATAATCAGCAGATGATGAGCTGTTAAACTAAGCAACACCAAAACCCACTCTCTATATATTGTGTAAGGCCTGCTTATATTCTCTTTATTTTACAAATGAGTCCTAATCTTTGAGTATTTATGAAACTTCTTTTGGGAGTCAGTGTTTTCAAATCTGAATTGTGCTTTAAGGAAGGGAATTTAACTTCAGAGCAATGGTGTACCAAAGGCAGAAAGGAATTATTGGGTTTTTTAAGAGTGCCAAATAACCCTCAGTTGCTAGACTAATGGTACATAACTTTGCAGAAGATTTCAAGCAAGCTTGCAGTCAGAGATAAAGAATGAATAATTCTCTTCTGTTCTGTATATGAAAAATTGTACATTACTGCAGAAATTCCTACTAGCAGCCAAGTCTGATGATATGTCTTAGAAGAATTAGTTTAACTGATGTGGAATCACTATAACCTCAAGGCTTCAATAATTGTTTAAAGATTTAAGTTTCACAGTTGGTTTCATAAGCCAGAGTAGTCAGCGTCCAGGTTTGTGGCTCAGCTGTGAAAGTTAACAGACCACTGTCAGAACTCTCTCTGAAATATTAAATTAAAGTCATGGGACTGGCAGTGAAGATTTTTAAGCAGGATGAAAAATTTTACCTGTCACAGTTTAACTAGTGACAAAACCTGCAGGCTCTATAGGAAACACATTTCAACTGAAACACAAATTTCTTCCTGTCTGAGTGTGTTGGGACAGGCATAAATGGGCACAGATGCTAACTGTGATAAACCTGGGAAAATAAATACACACTAGAAACAAAGCTTGAAGTAAACACAACTTTTTACACAACAACATATAAGCTTGAAGAGCATATACAAGTTTGAAGAGCATACAGCACCTATGAACTAAGGAGAATATCTCTGTTCTTTAATTTGATAACCTTGAAATGGCCTTTTTAAAATGGAGTATGGCTTCATCCATTTAGGAAGATCCAGAAGCTTCTCTTGCCTCAAATAGCAACTCTGAGAGGTAATTAACAATGAACAACCCAGAAGTTACATTGTCAGTCTCCTGTCTGAGTGAGAAAGCAGATCCACACTAATAATCATCTTCCTGTACCAGTAAATATGATACCAGCAATTAACTGAGCTGATATCAGTCAAATTAGTTTATTGCTACAGATTTTTTTTGACTGCAAAGGTTCGACATTAAAGGCTAAACTGTCCCAAGCTCCAAAGGGTGGAATACACTGCTGAGAGTAGAGGAAATGTTGTGGCAGCCCAATTCAAATACTTCTTTCTTCCACCCAGAGGGACCAAACTTCAGGGTTCAGATTGTCAGACTTTTGACAAGCTCAGGGCCGAGTGAGAGCTGTCATTAGCCAACAGAGGGAACACATGATTAGCTTCAGCTAAGTATCTGTTTCAAACAGCTAAAATTAGATGAGAGAAACCTCAGCCTTGCCTTACAGTACAGAGTTTTTCCATTTTTTTTTGTAATGGAGCTATTATCTCCCTAGTAAGATTATTCCTAGAGCATAAAAAGATAGGATGTGAAATCCGTTTTTTAATCTAAAGCAGTTTAAATAAATAAATAAATACGTAAATAAAATGCGCTGCATTGAGATTCTGTAAAGTTAGTTTGTGTCTGAAATGAAATAAAACAAACATTGGATGTTTCTTACAATGGTTCTCACATTCCGTGCTAAGTTCTACAGGGCCTAAACCAGATGGTGAGGCCTTTCACAGTCAGATATGCCACACATCAAGATGAGGAAAATGTTTTAATTTTCAACAGACAGAGCTGACGACAAAGAAATAAACTACTGTAACAGTTGCTCTGTAGGTCTGATGTTTTGAGGAGGCACAAGAACTACCAGATTTTACAAAATTTAAAGTTGTTTCACTACTGGGACATTTCATCTGAGATAATGAAGAACTGATTCAAAAGAGACAAAAAGAATCAGGAAAAGAATAAAAGAAAAGGAAATAAAACCCTTCTCTTCAACCTTCTCACACTTTCAGAACCAAACTGCAACCAAATATTTTTGAAGTTTTGGAGCAAGTAGAGAGAGAGCTTTTATTATGACAAAAATAATTGTCATCAAGGTCTGAAACTGCAACACCACAAATATGATGTTTCTGGCCAGCACCTGAAAGGTAAGTGCCAGAAATCTCACATGAAATGCTGGTTTTCAGGAGACTTCCAATTCAAACTGGAGATTTGATAGGTTCAGATGATTTCATAATAAACATTCAGAATTCTGGATGGTTATCTGAACACAACTTGCACGCATTTCCATTCAACTTTCAGAATAGAAAATCACATTTATAGCCTGTAGATAATAACATTATTGTTATCAGTAGTGGGTGCTGTTATCACAGGAGTATACTACTTGAAGAAGAACAATTAGACAGCAACATCTGAGATTTATCTACCAGTACATTATTTTTTCTCCCACTTATAGTCTGTATTTTGCAGAACATCTGGATTTGGAAGACATTTTTATATATGAAATATGTTTACAAGAAGCAGGATTTTAAGACAAATACTTTTGTGAGGTGTGGAAACACTTTTGTTAACCATGCTGACATCAAGAACTTGGACTTTTTTCTCAGGCATGTCACCTGCAGTCTTATATACATGAACATTTGATTTTAGTTTCAGATTTGCCCCAGTAGTACTTTCTTTTTCCTTTCAGTTGATGGAAATCTCTGAAATAAAGAGCTCAGGCAGGTTTCTTCTGCATAAAATAGCATCAGTTTTCTGGACACTCAGAGCCTATGTTAAACTACCAACCTCCATTATATCACAACTTCAGATTTGTTTAAACAAGTTTCCACCTGCACAACAACTCCTTTTACTGCCAGTGAAACACACTCTTCCCCAAGGAGCCCAGTATTATAAATCACCAAAGTGCATGTGCTGCTGCTGCCAGCATGAGAGGGGTCTGGCACGATGAATCTGAGGAGTAATGAGGGGCATGGAATGGCCCACACACATAAGGAAAGGAGAAACCACAGCACAGCCTTAGAGTATAGAAAGCAGTGTATCTGAGGGTTTTAAACACAGCATATTGGATTCAGATATGTGCCTGTTATCTATGAGCTGTGATCATGGTGAGAGCAGCCAGTTTCCAAATAAAGACAAAGAGCCTAGCATGCATGTGTTCATACACCTGTGCATTAAGAAACAAGAATAAACTCTAACATCAGACTGCTCTGTGTGCATTTCATCACAACAATAAGATACGATCTTCAAATGGCTGGACAAAAACTCTACTAAATTGAGTAGACTAGAACTGGAACAGCCCATTCTGCCCAAGTAGCACATTTTCATCACTTGCCAAGTGTACTGATTTTTTTCTCAATAAGGTCTCAGGGGCTATTCCAAGAAAAAAAAAAAAAAAAAAAAAAAAAAGAAGCAGTTCCCAGCTGCAGTTCCCATCAGTAACAGTAAATTGCTTTCTGTTGCAAGAAACTGTGATGCCTGTAGCCTCCATTTCCCCCTGCCTCCTTCACTGTTCTGAAGGAAACTGGTGGTCTTACAGCATCCTGGGGGTGGTCTGCAGACCTCCTCTTAGCTGCAATTGCTCTGGTTCCTGTCTATGCTCCAATCCATTCATACCCAGTTCAATGCCACCCACAGTGAACAGTTGCATGCGAATATCAGAAAATCCTCTGAAAGATGCCAGCTCTATCTTCTTTTGATGTGCCATATTAGGTCCTAATGCACCAATTTCTTCCCTTGCACACATGCAGCTCCTGCTGATTTCAACTGAGGCTGCAGATTCACTACACACGGTGTTATGCTAAACTGAAACTAACCACAGCACAGTTTCTGGATAGAGCTCCCTTCAGTGCAGGGACTCATGTTCTTCAGTGCTGCAGCTATACCCCTTTCTGGAATTTTTGTCCCCAGAAAAGATCCATATCCATGTGTAAACACACTTTCATGGGTACTATTGCAAAAGACTAATTGTGTCAAATACTCACTGCCTGAAGATTTTTCTGTATTGTGTTTTCAAATTATATATATAGACACAAGCCTTTTCTAAATAAACTAGCCTGGACACCTACCAGAAATGTAGCTAGAAATGTAGGAAGGGATTCAAAACTCACAAGAAGACTGGGTAAAGATTCATTGCATTTATCCATACTATGTTCTCTACTGGGACAGTTGCACTCTTAGCAGTACCTAACAAGACAGTTTTGAGATTAATCAGCTTCAGCAAGTGGTATGAATTGCAGACAGTACAGACCTCAGAAGAGCCATCCCTCTAACAGTGACTGTTAAGTTTATGAAGTTATTTGCAGGATTGAATCTTAATTATATTATAGCTATTCCACTCCTCCATGCACCATATGTGTAGATGGTAAAGCCAGGTTAGCAGAACAGGACATCCACATGTCTGTGGATTTTTTGTTAATTTTTTAATAACTGACATATATTTTATGGTAGGATTACAGTGATGAGCTGGGTGCAGTTCTGCAAGCAATCAGAAGCAGTTATTTACATATAGTTTAGAAAAAAGCACCATATGTTGAACCCAAGGCAGTTTATAAAGTACAGAGGGTAGCAGGAATACTTCAGAACCATCCTTTCTATAACTTCCCAAGTTTTTTGAAAAACATATAAATATTCAACTGTCAACTGACCTGTTTCTCGTGTTGTGTGCACACATGCTGTATTTTTGCCAAGTATATTGGCACAGGCTTATCCCAGCAAAGGCCATATTGAATTTTATATAGCAGACACAGAATTTGTACCCACATCATTCATTCTGTAACAGCTTGCAATTAATTTGTTGCAGAAGGATAACAGATTATTCATCCATGAGTGGTAAATTTAGTACAGGCTGGAAAATCTGGTGGAAAAATTAGGATTGGGCTATTCTCAGCTAGTTCAGACAGTGGTATTTTGATAAGATAAAGCAAGGCATGACAAACTGAGACAATATAAAGCAAGGATAGGCAAGGTGCAAAGCTAGGTGGAGTCTGATGGTTTGCAAAATCCTTTATCACATTCCTGGTAGGGAGAGGTTATTGTGTTACTATCATTGAATTTCTCTGTTTGTATTGCTGTATTCAGATTATCGGCACAGATAGCATCTGCTCAGATGAAATAGAGGCAGTAGTAGTCCAGTGCAGGCTAAATGAGGAGATTAATTGCTCTGTACTCCTTGCTCTTTCCTTCCATGTCTTTTTTTTCTCTTCTGACCTCGTGACTTCTCCCTTTTGCAAGGTCACGTAATTCTGCAGAGCTTGTGAAGTGAGCAGTTTCCCCGGCACACTGATTGCCTTGGCATTTGTCCCTCAGAGTCATAAGGCCTAAAGCTGTGACAGTCCAAGAGGCATTTTATTCTGCCATGTTTTCTGGCAACAGGGTGGGAGAGAAACTCTGCCAAGACCATCAGTGAAATGAACAGACTTGACAGAACTAGTTATTTTAGATTTCATTGAATTTAGGGACAGGAGAGACAAGCAAAAACTGTGTCATCTGGACCTCCTGTTTGCCCCAAAGCATTAAATATCTGCAACCCTAAATCTAAGAATCTATTTCCCTAAGATATTTAAATCTATTTCCATAAGATATTTAAATCCCTATTCTACTGTCTAACTTCAAACAGGTACTGAGGAGTTCAAAACAGGATAGAATAGGGGGAAAAATGGAAGGTGAAAGTGAGTCCTAAAACCCTTTTCTGCTCTCCTCCTAACGCAGCCAAATGTGTTATTCACAACAAGAGTGCTGTGTGAGCTCAGGTTCAATCTGGGGCTCACCTTCCCACCAGGTCTACTATTGAGACAGTTCCCAGTCTGTGCTGAAGCCTGGACTTTCCTGTCTCAAGTACAGGACCTTGCAATTCTCTTCATTGTACTTCAGGAGTTTTCTGTTGGCCCCGTCCTCAAGTTTTCCCAGTTTCCTCTGAACTGAATCTCAACAACTCAGCTTTTCACTGACTTCCCCTCATTTATTATAATCCTCAAATTCCCTGAAGGTATGTTCTGCCTCATTATCTTATTATGGAGTAGCAAACATTGCAGCAATGTTCATGGCACAAAAGGTAAGGGATGAACAGAGGACTCCAGATTCCAAGATTCCCAGGCCAGGAGGACACATTCCACAATGTTCAGCCAGATCTTCTTCCCTCCTTGCACACAGGCAGTGAGCCATCTCCTGTCTTTTCTTACAGATAGGCCAGTATGAATAAGTCATTCCAATATTTAATCATTCTCACTGCTAGGAAATTCTAACTCATTTAAGTTTTTGTAAGGAATTTTTTTTCTGCCGTTTTGCAACTGTTTCAGATTTCAGTCTGAGGCCTTAATACAGTATTACATGAATTAATATGGGAAAGCAACCTCAGATACAGACTATTAAGATTTTTTCCCCATGTTTTTGAAATTGATATTTAAAATTTTTTGTCTGAAGAGGAGAAAGATTTTTTTGAGAAGGTTGCATATCTTTTCTCACTTCATTTGTAATTTTTGAAATTTTACATTTAAGAAAAACTTAGATCTATCTCACTGTATGGCATTTAGACTATACCTAGACAACAAGAAACTGTTTTCCAAGTGTGTTTTACAGATCTATATGATTTTCAAATGGTGATAATTGTGCACAATGGAATTGCCTGAGTCTGATACACATGAGAGACGGCAGATGTGAAATCTTTGGAAATTGTTTCAATAAGTTGTTAACAAGATCTCAGTCTACTCTAGACCTCACGTATTTCTTCTCAAAAGCTCTTGGTTTCAAAGTTGTGGAGTACGGTGTGGTGTTAATAAAAGCCAACTCAATACTGCTGTCCTGTTCTACAAAGCAATCTGGTTGTAGCAAATTTAAAAAAACACATTAGTGAAAATCTGCTTGCATACTAACTTAAGAAACAGAAATTATGATCTGTTTGCGTTACTGCTGTTAAATGCTTGGTTTTTCTTTCTCCCAGTATTTATTTTCCATGTATTTTCATAGCATCTGGAATTGGTACTAATCTTTGATGAGAAAGTCAGAAGAGTGAGAAGGTAGGAATGGTAAAACACTGCAATATAGGTTTCCCATACATGTTGCAGCTGCTCTGTATTTTTCTGGTGACACACAGCAGCCTTAAATTACATAATCTCGTTTTATGGCTGTCTTGTATCACCAGGGTAACATAAAACCACTGGTTTTATGACATATTGGTGAATCTGGTCCTGTGACTATGCTTTTGGCCAACTTTGACTTTTATTTTTATCTATGTCATTCAGCAAAAATAATTCCTTTGCCATCAGTGGAGTAGTACTTTTTATGTGCATGAGGAAGTTAGAGAATACCTCTGAGAAGAAAATGATTGCATTTTTAGCTTTAGAATGAGATCTGAGAGCTCTGCATGCAGTTCCTTATTATCACAATCTTTTTGTGAGAACTTCTGGAAGACATCATTTTCCAGATCATGACATGTAAAATGACTGTGGAACTTTTTTCTTTCATGCTTGGTATGTCCCATTTACTTGCATTAAATGCTGACCTACAGCAACTGTTTCCTGGCATGTCTCTGAAAAGCACCCAGCACAACACAGCCTGAATTTGTGATGAATTTGTGGAGAAAAAAAAAAAAAGAAGAAAAGAAAATACTTAACTGTCCTTAATTCATGCTTAATGATGTTTTAGATGAGACAGAGAGAAGTTCACATGCTCCTGGTTACTGTGTTGTACAATTTGACTAGAGCTGTTCTTATTTCCTCCAACATGCTGGTAGCATTTTCTATTCCACCAGCCAAAGAAACTGAGCCCTTGATAGAATCCTGGAACACCTGTTTTTTTTGCCAAAATATTTTCAAGGTGGTGCATGGTGGTGAAAAGTAAATTTTGAAAATTATTTTCCCCCCACTGCTAAGACTCATCCATTCCCAACAAAAACATTGCTCATGTCTCAAGCACTCTCTGCCTTACAGGCTATTTTATGAAGAAAAAAAAAATCAGGAGGCAACACTCTCCACAATTCCTCACAGTCCCCTGCCAGCACCTACCTCATCAGTGGAGTTAAGTCCGAGAGGTATTGTTAAATCCTTATTTCATCCTTTTGAGACTTGGATCCAATTTAGTCTCCCTTTGCACATGCTTCCAGGTCTACTGGGATTGCTTTAACATCAGTTTAAAAACAAAAAAAAAAAAAAAAGAAAATGACAAAAGGCAAGAAAAAAATCCCCCAACCCCCTTATTAATGTGGGAGGTCTCAGCTTTTCCAGCAGGGCTCTGAGACGTGGAGTGTGCTCATTTGGACACAAATTTTGGCACTTTGCCATCACCAGAGGACAACGTGGGCTCCTGAGCTGTGTACCACCACTGTCACTCTGCAAGTGTTTGAGAAAGGATAGTTAGAATAGGCAGTGTGAGTTCAAGCCCATGTGTGCTGCAGAATGACAAGATGCTTTCCTCTCTCCTGTCCTGTTTGGGTGTGCCCATGCTTCTGAGCAAAGGTGGAGAGCTTGCTTGGTCTCTCTTCTTTTTAGAATGTGCTGCTCTTGCTGGCTAGGTAGGCAGATATTTCTTTCCAAAATTTCCAGTTGCACTGTATGCCTTCAGCCAGGTATGAGTCTAAGTTGTGTACATAACGTTTCCATTCATTTGTCGTCACCCGTCTCTGAAACTACTCATTTAAGGATCATATTTTTGATTGATTGCACCAGCTCTGCTTGCCTAGCCCTCTTTTTTAAAATGTTCCACCCTGATCCGTTGTTTATTCCCAATTCACCTATGAACAGACTCACCTGTTGTATGCTGAGAAGTCTGAGCTGATGATGAATACCTGTTCTGTAAAGCTGCTCAGAAGACGCAAATTACATGGCCATTATAAGCCAGTTGCATGAAAATCCTTGCATAAACATCATGTAAGTCAATGAACAGAGCTCCAAGTTGGCACATTTTCCTTTTAGGTAATGGATAACCCTACATACAACTACTAGAGTTCCCTGTGAACTAATAATGAGGAGGAAGCACAGATCATATTTGGATTTAGTACAGCCAAGTGTGAGGGCAAGAATTTTATTAAAGGAGTTCAAACAAAAGGGCAGGCATGACCAAGATGTTATGCCTAAGGATTTAAATTTAGTTTCCTGTATGACTATGCAATGTCTGCCAAGAGGCAAATTGTTTCCAGGGTAACACTTGAAAAGAGTGATCGTATATCCCTTAGAGTCAGGCTGCTGAGCATTTGTAGAGCAGGACACCACCATGACTTTTTGCTTCAAGTTTTACACAGGAGCTCTGCTAACTGAAGTGGTGCTGGGGGGTATGTCATTCACAGAACTTTTTTTTTTCCCTGTCATTTCCCAGGAGAAGGGCCACCATCAAAGGACTTCCACCTAGAAGTTTATTGTTGTGGATACTGTTGAGTGAAAATGCAAATGTCTGTACAAGGACACCAAAGCTTGACTTTTCATGGGAGACTAGTGGAATTAGGTATTCAGTTCCCATGCAACTGTATTAGAATTTAGATCAGGTTTTCAGCCTGATCATTTCATGCATCTGATGTCTAATCACTGGAACTGTGACTCTGATAACAGGAGTCCCTTACTAGTTTCCTATATAATAACAAGTATAATAAACATTGTATTGCAACATTATTTTTTAAACTCATGTGGATGTGTTCATCTGAAGGGTGGTTCAGAGGAGTCCTGATGGTGGCTAGTTTAATTTCTAGTGCATCCTGCTCTTCAGTTTGAAAATATTGTACTGATAACTTCATGTTCATTTTCTGGGAAAAGGAAAATAAATGTTAAAAAATCTTCACACTCAAGGTGTATCCTACTTTGTATCTGGATTCAGGCTTCTGGTATCTGAGGTGGCTGAGATATTTCCTGATTTTTTTTTTTATTATTATTTTTTGATAGTTTAAAAAATAAGGACTTTTAAGTCACTTTATGCTTACTTGGTTAGAGAGATTTCCATCTTTTATTAAACTGCAAAGTTACATGGATAGAAATTAATTAATTCTGAAAATACCAAAAGTAAGTTTTTGAGTTAAAAAACAGAACAATTCACTCTCCAGAATTGGCATCAATTGGGAAATATTTTGGTTTATCAAACTGAAAAAAAAACTGCTATTCTATTTTATTGACCTGGAACTGGTTAAAGAATTATACAAGCCGAGTGAAAAAGTTAGAATATAAGAAAGGAGAGTGGCAGGGCACTGTGCTGTGTTGCAGATATCCTGTTGTAAATATACCGATATCAATTTTCAGGGTTGCATTTTTTTCTTCTGTTAATACAGAATCATTTCTCTCTTGGGTGGCTGGGAGAACAGTGAGCAGGTTCTAAATGTCAGCTCATGCTTTTCTGCTCAGTGGAGCATATTTATTTCTGCCTTCCAAGGTTGATTTAGACTTTATTGAGAGAAACTTTTGTTTTGAACCAAAGCTAAGAAGTTTGGCTTCCTTCTGCTCAAAGTTGAAATACCCAAGATCTTTCTCTCCTTTAAATACTGAGGTAACTTCTGCTCTGGAGAGAAAAAGCATTTAAAGGACATAGTTTGCTTTAAAAAATCTCCTTTCTCAGGCATTTGATTGAGAGAATGGGATGTGGGGGAAGGAGGGTTTGATTGTTTGTAGTTTTACGTCAGGAAGTCTAGCAGAAGCCACTGCAACATCTCATAAAACATTGTGCAGCTGTGTGCAGACCTCAGGGTGCACAGATGCGTGTGTATTATATTACCTTGGAAGGGGCACAAGCTGAACTTTTTGATTTTGACACCCGACAGCATCCAGCAAAGGTGAGGTCTGCTACTTGTGCCTTAGGTTTTCAAATTAAAACCGTGTGTGCTACAGTGCTCACATGACATGCACAAATGTATAAATGAGGGCCATTAAGTAAATGCGTTTACACATAATTTAAATGAAACAACACACCTAACCAGATGGGTCCCTAAAATGAGTAATTGTGTACTGCTATTTCCATAACTTTTGCCTTTGCTGGTATACACTCACTTCTCTGGTATGTCCATCACTTTGATTTGAGCTTCCAGATTGGGGGCCAGGACCTTGCTTCTCTGTGTTTTTTTGTGAAGATTTTCACATTATTATGTGCAACTAGGGGTGGGATTTTTCTCACCTGAGTTTCACCAAGCCATCAAACACAGAGGCATCTAGTTTGAGCCTGCCTGTTGGGCATCCTCATTAGCCAATGGAAAGAATATAGGTTTAACCCATCCAAAGTTATATATGACCCAGATCCACATAGTCCTCTAGACATGCCTGTCATTGGTTTTTTATGATAAAGGGGATCTCGACAACTGACTTGGACAAAGTGGCTACTTTTTGATGAGATACAAGCAACCTCATAAAAAAATATAGCAAAGAACTAAAAGGAACACAGAAAGTAGAAAAAAGACAACATTCAGGGACTTTTAGGAGACACTGAAAGCTGTTATCACATCTCTGCATATAGCAATTTCTATAGCATTTTGTTCAACTTTCCATGAGAAAGTCTGTCAGCAGTGCTGCATTTTATTATGGTTTCCAGGATGGCTGCCCAATTTAAAACAGGAAAACCAGGTCTCAAATCTTGACATGCATGGAGGAGGTCTCCTGAAGCCAAATTCTAGTTACGTCTGCAACAGCTGGATAAAACTACCAAACAAAAAGAAAATATTAACTGGTCTACAATCCCTCTTTTAAATCAGACCCAAAACATGCTAGTGGTGTGCAGTATGAACTCTTGTTTTTAGCTTTTGCTTCTTTGTTCTTGAAAACTGGTGAAGTTCTTATGCAAATATCACCTTCCACCCAGATAATCAGAACACATTGTTCTGTTTCTGTTATATCAATTTTCCTTCTTTTTTTACCTCCATAGATGGTAAGAGAAAATAAAAATAATGCCATCTTTTCTAGAAACTTTTTTTTTGCCTTGCATTTCAAAATGCTCTACCAAGGTCAATGTCATTATTCTGCATTTTTCATATGTAGAAATCTAGCTGTGAAGAGGCATCCAAACATAGAACTTGAATATTAGTTTCTAGTTAAAAACAGAAGATAATGGTGTTTTCAGTACTATCTCCAGAAGCTGAAGTGTATCTTAAGGAGAACTGGTATGTTAAAAGTGGTGCATTTACGAGTTCTTGCACAAGGAAAAATAATTCTGTAACTGTCATTCATTATTTTGACGCATTTTGATGTCATGGCCATTTCCCTTTGTCACCTGGACATTCCAGACAGCTTCACAGAGAAGTGTTGCCTCTCCTGGGCTGTTCATCAATTTTTTTTTGTAATGATAAAGTAAAAGCTGAATAATTGTGAAAATATAGGATATGTGTTCCCGTGTACATGCAATGTGTGTAATATAGGTGTGTATCTGTGTGCTATGAGCAGTTGTTTGGCTGTGATTTGGGCTGCATCTGTTAACAATGAAAAATATGTGTTTTCTCGCAGACATAAAATTCTGGGCCACTTAAAGGTGAATATTTTCATCAGATCTCTCCCAGTCCTGTAATTTATAATCAGTGGAACTAGTGAGCAGTGCTCTAAAACCATAAAAAAAGATAGAAAATAATCGTGAAGGCAGAAGTTTGTAATGTTTGCCAGATGAAAATCCAGAGTCTACATACTTGGAATTTATACTGGTGACCCCTGTTACCTTCTTGAACAACACAAGAAGGAAGATGATAATAAGCTTATGTTTTGGAGAGTCAGTACTCAGCAGTGTAATGGGTCATAATTCTATTAAAGTGTGTGGACAAGATTTTATAATTAATAGCCAAGTTTATACACATCTTACACATGTCCTCTGGGATACAACAAAGGGACTGAGTCAGGAGAGGGAAGTTTGGGAAAGTATGTCAGAGGACAGATGTGAAGAGCTAAGGGAAGGTAGCAAAACAATACCACCCAGTCATCCATCTGTGAAAAGGGAAAAATATTAAATGAAGGATCCTTTCTAGGCTTTAAATATGCCATGTATAATATACAGCTTTGTACTTCCTTGTTTATGCTTTGTCTGTTTTATGACCTCAGGAGGATAAGTCAGTCAATGTAAAAAATGGAAATGCTTTGCTGAAAAAATTCTGCTCTTTTCATGTGATATGAATCCTGAAATATTAATTTCTTCTGCCTTTTATTCCTAATAGGACTGCAGAGCACTTACAGCCCTTGGAGGCACTTCCCAGGACTCTCTGACTGTATGTATACAAGTTCTATACAGGCTTTGGGATCAGTGGCACGAAGAGGTATCAAAGTCCTTCAGTCCATAGAAGGTTCAGAGGACAACAACCACACTGACCCTGGAAAAACCCTGGTCCATTTATCCCATGCGTCCTTCCAAATAGTGGCCAGGAACTGCTTAGGGAAGGGCCAATAGTAGATGCTGTTTAATTTATTTCCTTAATATACGTGCTCTGTTTTGCTCTATCGTCTGTAATGCAAATATTCCCACACCTCAGTCCTTGAGGCAGAAAGAAAAAGTAGTGAAAAAATGTCTGTTATTTAGAGAAATGACCTGTGCTCATGTTAATGGTAGTAAGATAATGATGATGCTTATCTTCAAAATGGAGTTCTGGTCTATCTTGGCAATACAACACTAACTTAAAGAACATTATCAGTTTTGATTCTTATTTCTGTGCTTTTAGGTGTAGATTTGGGGACTTATGAGCTCTATATTCAATGCAGAATTTTCTTTAATGATTTACCTAGGTTGAGTCTCAGATATTATGTTTCTTCTCATTTATGAATTGAGCAGCTTTATTTCTTCAGAACTCACAATGCAAGACTAATAATGAAGATACAAGGTCTGAATTTTTAGAGATGAGGATAAGATATGCAAAATGGACTGTTTTCAATAAATAATGATTGCTGATTGTGTAGTTGTTTAGTGTTTTGGGGATTTTTTTGTCCTGGACCTAGGTGATGAAAAATTCAACCAGTTTCTTTTGAAATTGATAGAAGAATTTCTACTGATTTGGTTGCATTTTATATAACTCTCTATTGTGAGTTTTTCCGGTACATGCTAAAAGGTAAATAGTGACAGAGAGTCTGGAGTATAAAAATCCCCCATCTTCATGTAGACTGTGATGTTCACAGGCACTTAAATGAACTTCTGACCTGACCTCTACCTGAAGCACACAAAGCTGGAAGGATTTACACCCAAAGTGTCTGTACTCATAGTGCCTTCTGGACCTCTTCCAGAAGTGTCCAGAACTTCCTCCTGTCCCAGAATGTATTGTCTTCACGTCCTGGCAGCAGCCCAGGAAAATGTGCAGGTGGAAACAAAACAGAAAGATTCTAGCCCGTTGCATATTATGTTAAGCAAATCTATTGTATTGACATATGGGTAACCAGAGATGAATGAACTAGTTCAGTTCAAATAACAACCAGGCCCAACCTTTGCCCACTCAAAAAGTGACCCTAACCCAAATCTTTTTCCAATTTGGATTGGTTCAGAGAGATCAGCTGTCAGGTCTGTCAGCTGGTAGCCAGACATCAGAGCAGACATAATTAATTAGGATATATTCCCTCACCTAGAGATTAATTTTTTTTTCTTTTTTTTCTCTTTATATGTTCCCATAGTTTCAACTTGCATTAAAACCTCTTGGTCTGAAAGCAACATCTTCAGAATCAAAGCAAATGGAAAAGTAGCTTTTTCCCAGAGAGACCTATAGGAGTTGAATTTGTCTTAAATAAGTGTTTTCTCCCTCAGCAAAGTTCAGTCTGCAATGTTACTGGCATCCCATCACAGAACTTCTGACTGAGTTTCAGAGCAACTTATTTCTCAGCTCTTTTAATCAAACTCAGCTGACATATTATCAAAATTTGTCCAACAACTGTATGATTTTGTCACTCATGCTGTGAGAGTAGATGCTGCAAATCCAAAATCTAAAAGTAGGCATGGGTCGTGACTTTAGTAAGGTGCAGTGTATCCTGATGCCTAGAGTTCATGAGGTCGCTAGGGGATATGGACAGCCCAAAAGACTGAGAAAACTTAACTGAGTAGATGAACTTTGGGCCTTTCTTCAACAGCTTACTGATTGCAAGGGGTGGAGTACGAAGTTTCCATATCTGTCTGGAAACAAGCACTGGTGTTGAGGTTGTGTGTTCTTTTGCATGTGCTACAATTGCAGCTTTGAGAGACTTTGCTCTACCATTTATTATTTTCTGACCAGATTTCAGTCTGGTTCTACAGTAATCAGACATTGTGCTAATATATTCAGGTCAGAGTATATTTGCCCTGCACTTAGATGCCAGCGGTAACCAGAATGTGAAAAAAAGTTTATGTAATGCAGATTAGGACCTCAGTAGGTTTTGAAACCAGGATTAAATATGCTTATGGCTAAAGAGACTATAGGACAACTTTTTGAGAGGGTAACTATAAACTCATGTTCCACATGTGTCAGCAAATGATGGGGAAAACCCCTGAAATATAGCATTTCAGAGAAACTAATCATCATATATTCAATTTCTTTTCAATGTGGATTGTCATTCTGGAAATGTTTTAATTACACCTTATGTATGTATGACCAGAAATTATTTAGCCATGCTGCTGAGTAGGATGGTACTGTTGTCTCCACAATTTTTTTTGATGCAAACTTAGGAATGATTACGTGCAAATGACAGATTTAAATAAATGGAACAGGAAATCTATTTCTGCAATATATGTGTCCAAGTTTTAAGACAACTGGAATGGCTTTCTAGAAACTCTGTTTTCTGACAGCCCGTGCCTATTTCTTTGCTTTTTTTTTGTGCAAATCCAGCTCAAACTTCCCCTTGCTGAGTCAGTCATTGTTCGTAACAGAAATGGCCTGCTGTTGAGTCTCACTCTTTAAGTATTCAATAGAATAATAGTCAGGATTTATTTGGCATAGTGGAACGCATAAACGTCTGTACCAGAAGGCACAACAGCCACAAGAGTTGAACTGGGCCTTATTTTCAGTGTCATTTAAAACTTCTTATGCATTTAATACAATTAGCAATTCTTGGGAGCATCTTCTAAAGTTTTTCTTCCAACATGGAGAAATAGAAGTTGAGGCTGATTTCATCTGCTTCAGCTGTGTACTCAGACATGTACATACCAAAGCATGATGCTTTCGTGGACACCTTACTTGCTGCCACCCAGATGCTAGTCTAGGGAGAGGAGGTGTCACATAATGTGATATCCTACAGTGTTTCAAAAGGTGCCAGAAATTTGTGTTTAGGCAGCTGAGTCTGTCCCTAGCCTGTAGGAAGCTGAATCACTCTGGGCTCCTTTGATTTTGTTAATTGCATCCTCACTGACCACTCAGGTCCCCCCTTAGGCCCCTGGCCCAGGCAATATATGGGGAGAGTTAAACAAAGGTGTCTGAATTTCTTGCTGAATTCTGACCTTATTCTGTTCAATCATCTGTTCCTGAAGGTAGGAGACAGATACTTCTACCCATCTCCACTGCAGCCTAAGACCAAAGGATGGCTTGTGTCTCCTCTTGAAGGTCCAGTCTCCACTGATGTGAGGTGACGTGGGCCCTTGCTGAAACATTTCATTTCCTGGAGCTTTGGTGAAAACCTTCAGGCTTGGGAACAGTTTCTGCTGTCTGTCTGTGTTTCTCACAGGCATGGTTGGGTCCGAACTGACAGCTTAGAAGTCAGAGGAGCTTTGCTTTGATGTCAGTGGAAATGCTTAGGACTTGAGATTTCAAGCTTAGGTAAAGCTTGAAATACTGCAAGTTGAAAACACTTCTTCCTGGATCAAAAAAGGGATGTATTTGCAAAAGAGTACACATCTGAACTGAAGGGAGCCAGAATATGCTATACTGAATGCGTATTTTCACTTGCTCTATGTATTTAACTAGAGATAATATGAAAGCCTTGACCTTGAAGCACTGAAAGCAAAGACATTTTGCTCTTTCTGTGAGTGTCAGGTACACATGACCTCACAGTGAACAACGGACTTTGTACACCTCACCTCTAGTACACCAGGCCAGTGGAACCTCCCTGATGTTACCTATACTGGACATTTGCCCTTGGAAGGAAAATGTTGCATATATAAAACCAGAAATATGTATGGCAATACTTTCTGTGTGCAGTACATCTTGTCTATTTCTCTGCTTATTTTTAAGATTAGAAAAAGCTTGATATTTTCCAGGTATTGTGACTGCTCTTCATCTGAGAATCTCAAAGCGTTTCAGAAAGAGTAAAATTAACCCTCACTCTGTATATAATCTGTGTAAATTTTATTACAGACAGTTTACAATACTGTCATATAGCACATACAGACAGTCAGTTAGGAGGTGGAAAGGTGAAGCAGGGTCCAGATATCCAATATCCTAATTTTACCATTAGAAATCTCAGACTAATATACAAGCAATTCTTGTGGACAGGGTTAAAGGTGCCAGGACCTTCATGGAAGGGCTCAGTGCTTGTCAGCAGCCACTATACTGCGGAATGATCAGTGGAGACCACTAATATTTTTTATCCTGTAAAAATATATAGGATTACTGGAGCTGAACCTCTGGATTGTTCATATTGACAGGTTGATAAAACAATCCCTGTTACCAGACTGATAGGTCCAACACCCCTTTCAATATAAAACTTTCTTTTGGTATGTATTAAAGCAATCACAATCTATACCAAGCAAAGCTGGAATTTGAAGCATAGTAATACAGCATATGTTCAACTAATTTAAAGCCAGTCTGTGACACCTTCCAATTCTGTTGATCAGCAAAGCTGTATGAAGAGTGAACATTTGCTTTGGCATAATATTCCCTATGGCCAGTGAAGGAGGACTTAAATGTTTTATTCACATTTCATATTCATTTTTAAATACTGGTATTTAAAAAACTGACAACATAATGAAATAAAGGATAAGACAACTTTACAGTGAAGATCTTACAGTCCATGGCCAAGTTATACAGTTCTTACTCTGACACAATGCCAATTGTCTTTGATATCACTGTTGAATTATTAGCCTTGGACTGAGAAATATAAAATTTCAAATGGACATTATGATATCCTCTTTTAACTCTCTGCAACAGTCACAGTGAGTAAGGTGGATGGCAGAAGCAAATATGATGTAGACTACCATGTTTAAACTATATGTAGCACAGGTCATTTCAAAGTCAACAGATTTTCAAGACCAGAGGTAGCACTGTAAACATCTAGCTCTTATTTCCTGCATAACACAAGCCAGAGTTCTTCAGATTAACTCAGGCTGTGGAGATAATGTTTCTCCCTTTTTCAAAGTCAAGAATACTGAGCTCAAAAAACTTATGTCAAACTAGACATGGAGGTGATGGTTTTGAGCTTATCCGTTTTCTGCAGAACCTGCACAAGAAAAGGTACAGAAATCAATTATATCTTTCCAAATCTTCTTCCTCAGTTGTCTTATTATAGCAGTGTTTATGATCTGGCCTATATTTATTGCATTCTTCACTAGCATAGGCCTTGCATTCCTCACTTGATGTTTGCCATGTGTTGGGCATTACTTGAAATACATAGTTCTGGTTTCATTTCTCCACAGTCACCGGACAATTAACTGATATAATATAGGTAGTTTTTGAAATTTCATTTCAGGCTATCATTTATGAAGGCAATATATCGTTAGAATATTGGTATCAAGAAGATGTCAGTGAAGAAAAGAAAGGGGTAATAAACAATCAAACTGGCACTGAAATCCAACTAGATTAGTAAAATGACATGAGCTGTAACCTGCATTCCTTTGTCTATCCTTTGCTCTACATACAAATACACGTACATATACATACGGTCTTGTGTGTCTATGTGCATATAAATTGATTCCTACATCTGATGTAAAACATAAAGTGTTGGGTTGGGTTTTTTCCAAGATGTGAGAGCCAAGTTTCACTGGTTTGGTTTTGTGTGTCCAGGTTTTTCCTGTGGCTATTATTTCTCAGCACCTGCTCTTCCACTGCTTCTTGTCTCCTGCAGGAAAGCAGCTCTGTTCAATATTGGGGCAGGTAAAGTGAAAGCTGTGTCTGAAGCCACTGCTTTCTATTTGCACAAGCAATAGGTACAAAGTGGACATTGAACAGGCATCCTGCTGTGTACCTGAGCAATGTCTGGTTCATGTCCATGGCTTTAGTATATTTATCTTATACGTGCTACAGGAGTTGTTTCTCTCTCTTTTTCTTTTTCTTTTCTTTTTTTTTTCTCTCTTTTTTTCTTTTTCTTTTTCTCTTTTACTTTCTCTTTTTTCTTTCTTTTTCTTCTTTCTTCCTTTTTTTGTCCTTTCTCAAGCACCTACCTTTTTTTTTTTTTTTCCTTAAAAAAAATGATGAGGGATTAATTTGGGACATCCTAACTTCCTGGTCATCCTGCAAATGTTCCAGTCTGGGAAGATGTAAAACAAGCCTGTATTTCAGTTCCACTGAAATTTTGATGCCATCCCAACAGATGTGTGAACATCTCTAAAAACTGAAGAGTGAGGTGGAATTGATGGTGCCAGAGGTGATGCTTACTTACCTTTCACACAAGGGGATTTCTATGGGTAGGACATCCAGGAAAAAGGAAAGCTTTTATTCTGTCTGTTTTTGTTATGTCACTTTTTGAAAAGCTTTCTATCAAAAAATACTTTTTTTGATAATAAAAATACTTTTTTTTTCCATCAAAAAAACTTTTCAGGCTGTGATGAGTAGAATCACTTTTTTTTTTCCATGTTGAATGGGTGAATACTAAACCCGTGAAAGCACACTGGTCTGCTTGACTTTCCTCACAGAAAGAAACTTTCAACACTGAACCTAAACATTTAAATAAGTGGATTGGGGTGGTTCATCTGAATAGGTACATCTAAAAATTCTTTTGGACTCGATTGGACTCAGTTTCCCTAATTTAGGCACTTAATTTTCACTCAAATTTAAAGTTAAAAATGAAGACAGCTGCATAAAATAAGTGACTAGTTTCTCTGTGTAGTTAAGGAGAAGAGAGAGTTCCTTTGAAGACCCATGAATGATGATTTTTTTACCTAATTCAACTGATATATGCTGATGGACATAACAGAGAAAGAGGAGACTTCAGCTGGGCAAGATTATTTGCTAATATTTTTCATCTCGCAAGTTGTGACTTCTCTGTTGTGATCACAGGAAAGTCTCTTGCAAGCTTTGTATTCTGTTGAGATATTCCCAAGGATAACAACAGTTTTAAATATGTCTTTTTTAATTATATTGTCACCTCTGTACTGGATACTAAGCTGAATAAACCAAAATGTTCCATGTTTGGTTCCAAACATGGTTTTCAGTCATTACTGATCTGTACTGGTTTTAATCAGTGACCTAGGAACTTTACCAACAGGCTCCTCAGCTATTGCAGCTAGATCTGGTTTTAGACAAGTTTTATTAATACTAATTGGGGATACTATTTAAGTATCAAGATAGGATGCTAATTAAAAAGGCATTGTGTTGGCTGATCTTATGGTAAATTGTATGATTTCTGACTCAAATTCCATTTCTCTTGGATTGTCACTTAAAATATTTCAAGATGTATCTTCTGCAGTATGTCAGATCCATGTCATGACAATGAAGTTGTTCCAACACACAGGAAGTTGGGGGAAAAAAATCCAACTTCATTCCAATAATTCAGAAAGTTCCACATATTAATTTGAATACAGGCATCACTCTTCCAAAAGGTAATTCAGGTTCAAAAATGTTTATTGCCATAGAATTAATTAGATTGTAGAAAGAGAAGAATTTTTGTTTCTAATAAATGTATATATGTATATATGGGTATATATATAATTATTCCTAAATGTAAAAAGGGGGTTCAATTGTCATCACATTTTTTTATCATAAATTAAGCCCACACTTCAGAGATTAAGAAAATATTTTCTTAATATTTTGGCACAGTTAGATTATTCTATCTACTCAGATAAAAGTTTGCAATGCGGTCACAGAAAATGCAGAGAACAGATATTCTGATTTCCAAATTACAGATTATTGTAAAACAAAACTCAAAATCTGTGATTGAGAGGAAAGACCAGATTCTTTCATACATTGCTTGTATGTAATCCCACTGAGATCAAGAAGTGCAGGCATGAATAACTGGAGAAAAGTTTGGCCCAGGACATGGAAACTAGTTGATAGAAAATGCTGAATTAATTTAAATTTTCTAGGGCATGAGCACTATCTTGTGGAATGAAAAGTGGCTGAAAGACTATAAACAAAAGCAGGAGATAAAATATTAAAGTATAGATCTGTGGGAAGGTCTTTTCCTAGTGAGGGACTTTAGGGATCTGTATTCAGTATGGTTTTATTTAACATTTTCTATAGAAGAAGTAAGTCACCCACTAATGAAAGTCCCCTATGATGAATAAGAGGGTGGAGTTGCAAAAGGTGATGAAAGACAGATAGTAAAAAGGAACCTGGATATAGATCCAAGGTTCACACCGACTTCAATAAATTTTGGAGCAGATCAGCAGAAATATTATAAAGATGAACAGGAAGAATGTTCCTAAGATTCATCTTGGAAAAAGTACAAAGGCATCACGTGAAAAATTACATTAGACCTAATAAACAAAGGGAGCCAGAATCACGGAGAGCAGCATTTTGACTTTGCAATTCATTAGAGCAAGGAAAATAATATGAATACAATTTGAGGTTTATGTGCTGCAAAAGGAAGGCTCATTTTCTGTGGAATATTACCAGGAAGAGTGACAAGGGAGCCGAGGGCTGGCTCACAAAGGATGAACAAGGTGCATAAGCAGGAAGCAGTGATACAGCCACCCCTACTCCAATGGGATACTGGGGAACAGAGATCTACTACAGCAATTCCTCCTCCTGGGCTGCCTCCCAGCAGCCGGGGCAGCAGGCTGAGGGAGGGGATCCTGTCCCTCTGCTCTGCACTTGTGATGCCCCCACGCAGGGCAGAGCTGCATCCAGCCCTGGGCTCCCAGCACAGGGGAGGCATGGACCTGCTGGAGGCAGTGCAGAGAGGGCAATGAAGATGATCACAGGGCTGGAGCACCTTTCCTGTGGAGACAGGATGGGAGAGCTGGGGCTGCTCAGCCTGGAGAAGGCTCTGAGGAGTCCTTACTGCACCTTCCAGTACTGAAAAGGTCTTATAAAATGAGGGACAGGGAATTTTTTCTAAGGGTAGATTGTGACAGGACAAAGGGCAAAGGTTTTAAACTGAAAGAAGGCAGGTTTAAATTAGATATTAGGAAGAAATTCTTTACTGTGTTCGTCATGAGGCACAGCAACAGATTGCCCAGAGAAGCTTTGGATGTCCCATCCGTGGAAGTGTTCAAGGCCAGGCTGGATGGGGCTTTGTGCAGCCTGGTCTAGTGATTGGCATTCCTGCCCATGGCAGGGGGTTGGAACAAGATAATCTTTAAAGTCACAACCAACCCAAACCATTTTAATACTCTGTGATTCCCTAATACATATCCCACAGTGAAGCAAGAGCAAACAGGTCCCCAAAAAACCTTGGAAACTATTTTTATGTTGACACTATCTCTTGCATGAGGTGCCACTGGCCTCCTCAAATCCCTTTCAGGCTAAAATATTCAAAAATTATAAATATTGGACTGTGCTATCACCAAGATATTACTGTGACTATTATTTTAAGCACTATTTTAGACATCTATGCCATGTCTATTTCTGTATTTTTAAATATATTGTGCCTAATCTCATGAAAATTTGGTAAAGATTAATGATGTTAATGATACTTGGTCAAAATTATCAATGGGATAGTGTTACTTAGGTTACATTTCCATATGACATAACAATTTTAGCCCAGGAAATGGGCTAAATATGTTGGGCTAGATCTTTAAAGTGAACAAATAATACTAAAAATATCTTAAAGGATGTTCAGCTTGCTAAGGAATTTTAATAAAATCTTATCAGATACCTTTGGTAATTGACCCTCAATGGCTATCTAAAACTCACAAAAGAAATTCATGATAGGAAAACTGTGGAAATGAATAAAATGGATAAAATTCTTCAGCTCCGTAAGCCATTAAAAGTGTCAAAGTTCTGTGAGCAATCTTTTACCAGGCATCTGAAACCTCCTGCTGCTATACACCAGCTTCCACCCATGGAATAAAAATTGAAAATCTTGCAAGTGTTGCTGGTTATCTACTCAGATTCCATCTTTATTAGTGCTAGAAGTCAGAAAAACACTTAACCACATGCTTAAGTTTAATTTTAAGCAAATGCTTGCGTGTTTTACTGATCTGGGATGCACAATTCATGATTTCCTATTATGCAGACTCAACACTGCATATAACAATGTAAGCATTCTTTTCAAATAAAAGACACTTGCTATTCCAGTTCAGTTCTGAGCATTGTTCTACATTTTCAGGAAACAAAATAAGTCTGGTGAAATAATATGTTTTGGAAACTTTTTATTCCCTCCAACATCAAGTGGAATTTCTTCCTAAGAAATACAAATATTTTTGAAGGTACAAAGATGTGTGAGAGAGATTGGGAAGCACATCTTTAGGTTGAGTCCTTTTGTTAAAGCACCCTTGCAAATCAGAAGCAGCTCCATTGGAAGTTAACTATTAGGAAACCAAAAGATCAGAATCACAGCACCAATTTCTTTAAATAGGTTTAGAACATCTGTGGTGCTGGCTCAAACATGCTAAAATAAAGACAATTTTATATAACTCTGGCATTGTGAAATCATCTAATAACTGCTCTAAATCATCTAGTCTTTGCATCAGGACTGTGCCAAGCCAGCAGAGGTGACACCACACCCCATGGTAGGATGGCCACACCTTGGTTCTGCCTATCAGCAGGATGCAGGTGATACTGCTCAGGTGTCATTGTCCTGTGCCCAAAGGGATGTGCTCTGCTTCCCATCCCTCAACATTAGGCCTGTCTGGGAAACTCTTTTCCCCTCCAGCTGATTTCTTGAGGATCTCTGCCCCATGTGCCACTATTTCCTGAGGCTGCATCTCCAGTGCCAAGAATATCGGTGCAATAGAGTGCAGAGGACCAAGAACAAACATAAATGAACATACATTAGTGAAATAAGATGAAGTCATTCGATGATGTGGGAAAGAAGTTGCTTGGTGGTGTTTTTATTTGTATTTGAAGAGCTGCTTCTCTCAGCCCACTGCAATTACAACCATGTGGGTGTTAGCAGTGGTGGAAACAGGGTTTTACTCTGACTCTGTGCAGAATCCCAGGCATGCATGGAGAGCCTTCCCAGGAAGAACTCCTGAAAGAATGGATTTCAGAACATAAACTCTATTTTTTTTTTTGTCAGGACCTCTAATTTCCATTGTGACTGGGGGTATATAATTAACCAGTCAACTGAACAAAAAATGATACTTTTATGACATAGTCAGAGTTACAAAGTATTAGTCAGATAGACAAACCATTAGTGACGTTCTTTGTGCACCAAATGAGCCAAAAATACTCAGAAAAAAGGTATTTATAGAACTGAAGACTGTGAATAGTAATTTACAATAATAAGACTGTTTCTCTTAGAAGTGAAGAGACATGCCAGAGATGGTGCTAGGTTCTTTATGGTTTGTTTTGAAGTTAACTAATAGATCAGAATCAAAGTTTTCAAATTATTTTAGTTTCTTTTTTTTTGCTTCAGAGATGTCAGTAAACAGATTTTTCTCTACTTAAATTATATGTTATGAAGTTTTGATATGTAAATTCACATTTTCTTGTAATACTAAGCTGTAATTGATTGGAATCATCTCAACTGTTTTTATTCCTTAGATATTTCTATGCAGAGATTAATTCATATTATTTTAAAATTAAATTTCTATGAGTGCTCACTTTAATTGATCACTGATGGTACCAAAATCTAACAATTTGAAGATATACTTGAAATATATGATTTGATGAGAAAATAAGAATGATTTTGTAGTCAAATAAGTTTAGGAAAAGAACCGTACAAAGGTAGGAAACACTACTGCCAGTGTTACAGTGATGAGGACATCACAGGTGCCTCGATTACCCATGCAGACAAGAATTAATTTATTCCATACCTCTGAAGTAAGAATTGGCTCTGTCATACAGTAAAAGATCCTTTACTCTATTTGAATGATCAAACATTGTAATGAGTCAGAGCTATAAAAAATGTGATTTTCCACTCTACACCCAAACATAGAATATTTTTCTTCCCAGAGCAAATCAATTTCTGATGATTGCTTTCTTTCAATTGGCCACGATGTTAGCATGCAAGAAGTAGAAAAGCATCTTTCTTTTTGAAATAACAATTTCAACACCTGGTGAAAGCAGGACAGCATTGCATACAAACAAAGGCCAGCTATCTTGTTAAACATCCAACAGGTTTTTTTTTACAGGAAAGGTTCTTTATCCTAATAGTTTTAATATTTCAGGAGATTGCATTCACATTTTCTAAAAGCAACCCTGAGTTTTCATCTGGTTTCAGTATTGTTCCTTCTCTAGTTTATATCAAAGCTCTTATATGGTTTTCCTGTTCACTGTTAAAACAGTTGTTGCTGTGCACCCCAAAGCCTGATGCTCTGGGTCAATAGATTAATAGCAAACCAGCCTTCTAAGGCAGAATGCCTTTTTCTGCCAGATCATACAGTTCAGACTGTAATGCTGAACAGATATTATTCATATATGAACCAGTTCATGAGTTATTAAATTATATATTTAATTGCCTCAAATAAATCAGTGTGAGTTCCTATATGGTAAATGTCAGAATAACGAGTTCAATGAATGAAAAAGTGCTATTCTCATGTCTACCTAAATCCACTGTATTTCTAATAAAACGTGCATAATCATCACCAGTCCATCTGCATCACATGCACACAGGATGGTCAGTATATTCTCTCTCAGACTAGATTTTATTCTTAGCATGTGAAGATTCTTCACCTAACTGAATGTTGCTCACAAAGACAGCATAGAATCTCTCACACACATTATGTTCCCCTTTCCACATTCGCCTGAAAAAGGTTATAATACAAATACAATTTTTGAAACCTCCAGAGGCTGATTTAGGTTTCAGCTAAGAAATTGTCCTAAGAATAGCTCCAGAATTGCACAATTTAGAGATTTTAGAAATATTTCAGATCTTCATTATTTGTTATATATTCTCTATGATGGCAAATGACTTTTGAAACTACCATAAATACTTAATACACAGGTGATATTAGCCAATTTATAATAAATACTAGGAGTGCAGTTATTTTATAGATGATTTAGAGTAATCTCTTTGGCAGCCAAACAAACTGGAAGGCGTTTTACATACAGTTCTGTTAATATATAATATGGCTTGCTACATGATTAATAACCTAGTGCTTCTCATTGGGATACATGAAATGCAGTAAAAATAAATAAAACCATAAAACAATTAAGGGGATTTGTACTCACTGATTCATTCCTGTTTATGAATATACAGTGTTAGTATAAACAGACAGGGGATCCTCACTTTATCCTTTTATCATTTCCAAATGTTGTTATAAGATGGTAACCCCACTGAAAACAAACAAAACAGCATGTCATGTAAATGTAACTTCAGTCTAACATTGTGTTAGGTCAGCTCGGCTTTGAGAAATATGTGGCTTTTTCAACTGTTACTTTTGCTGGAAAGTTCTGTTTGTAAATGTCAAGGATATCACTTGAAATCAAAACAAGAAAACCTTATGTGCAAAAGTTGCAGAAATGGTATTCAGTAAAGACAGTTTCCTGCTAAATTCTTTGTAAGACTATGCATTTTTTTTATTTATTGGAATATTTCTATGTAAATGAAGAAAACTTGAATTCAAAAAAAGACTCTGCATATTACCATGTAAACTCCCCAAACCACACTCTTTGCATTAAGAAAAATATGTTCCCAGTACCATTTTCATTTCAGTGAATGCTACACTATCTTTAAGATGTAAGATTGCATCCCAATGGTGCTTTACTTCTTCTTCACTTCCTAATTTACAGAAAACAAGAAACATTTCCATGAAGATGGCTGAGAGTATAAGCTGCCTAACAGGAAGGAAACACAGCTGCATGGGCAAACACAGCAAGGGCAGAAATCAGCCTGCAGGGAAAGGGCAACGTAATAACAAAATCCCAGAATTAATGGGGTTGGAAGAGACCTTGAAGATCATTTAGTTCCAGCCCCCCTGCCATAGGCAGGGACAATTTTCTCTAGGTCACATCACTCAAGGGTGACGCCTCGTTAGACAAACGAGCCCCTGGGTGGTAGAAGTTCTGCTGCCTCAGAGTGTTGCAATGTTATAAAAGGGAGAGGTTTTGTTAATGTTCTGAAAACATACTGCATGGGAGTTTTTTATCAGAAAGGTACAGTGATGGCAAATAAGAATATGTCTTGCTTTCGTATCATGAACTTGTAAAAAAGGCTGCCAAAAAAGACTTTCCTTGTAACATGGAACTTATTGTTCCATATAAATATTACAGATAAATTAAAAGTATAGAGAGATTTTAAAAATTATGGAAGAATTAGATTTGGAAATCCAGCTACAGACTGTCCTCTCTGGAAGCCTTTAAGCTATTGATTGTTGGAAAATGGAATTAAGATGGAGTAAAAGAAATATTCCTGCAGGTTGCTCTTGTTATACTCCTTCCCCCAGTTTTCCCTGCTAGCAATGGTCTTCATCCAGGGGTGCAGGTGATGTTTTGGCAGGTGTAGGGCTGGGCCCAAGTATCTGGCAATAAAGAAAGGGCTGCATTGCCCCATATATAAAAATTAGGTCTGGAAGACAATGACTTCAGAACTGCAACCATACCTGTGGCACGTATTTTGTGGACTTGAACCCACAGAAGTTTTAAACCAGTTTTAAATATTTTCATGATTTATAGAACTATTAATTTGGTAGTGACCAGGTAATCTGTTGAATTAATTTCTAAATCTCAGGACTTGAGTAATATTTTTTTTTCTTTCTGTTAAAACAAACATTTAACAATGTTTGCAGAATGCTGGTGTTTATTGTTAAAACTTTTTTTTTTTGTAAACGTGATCAATAAGTTCTGTGGTGTTAAAATTAATAGCTTTTACTGTAGATAACATTTGATGACAAAATATATTTATTGCTCTATCTATCTATTGAATTTTTTAGTTAGTAAAATTGTGATGACCATAGTCACAGGAGAAGAACTTTGCTGCTTGAGGAAACACAGTGTTCACCATAAGTGTCACAATCTGGCATTACTTTTTAAAGATGTTCTCAAAATAGTTTGTTTTGTGATTGTTAGAAAAAAGAAAAAGACCACAACAACAAAGGAAATGTGTTTATAGTGTGAATAAATTATGCTTTTTCAGTCTGCACAGACCCCTGAGAATTTGTACTGCAAGATGAGTGTGTGTGGCTCCATGTGTATTTGCATATATTGAAGGTGTTTTTCATTTCTACAATGTAATAAGGCTTGGACTGGTGCAAGAAGAGGACGTTTCGTTCTACAATCTGCTCTGCTACAGGAAGAGCTCAAGAACAACAAAAATAAATTCAAATGCTCTCAGTTCTGTTCAATAATGATATTTTGCAGGACAGTCAAGTTTCCCACAGAGTAAATACGATCCATATTATGTAAATACGGTCCTGTGTATGTTCGTTTAATTTAACGTTACCATCAGAATAGCACATTTCACACGTGGGAATGCAGAGCCCAGCAAGGGAGCAAATTAACTGCCCGCAAATTGTTCACTAACGATGAAGTTTTCCAAAAGAAATCTCCAAGGTATATCTTTACCAAGGGCACAGTATTAGAGCTCTACTACCACATGTTTCCATTGGAACAGATGGCAGTGAAAAGTTTGGCTTCAATGTGTTATTAGTTAACAGGAAAAAAAAGTCTTACTGATAGAGATCAAGGGTATTGTTTAAATTTACTTAGAGAAATGGTGTTTCGTAATCCATTCATACTTGCAATTAATAATTGCTTTATAATTACTCGTAAGTAGGACCTCAAGAGTTCAGGTTTTTTTCTGCTCTAGGAACAGTATCTTATTTGCTTTTGTGATTGTCTTTTTAATATGTCAAGAGACGCCTTAATTCAGGTGTATCTGCTGTTGAACTGGGACTTGCTGTAACACGATTTCTGTAATTCAATTCCTAAAAATTCAGAGAAAGCAACAGTTTATATAAATCCTGTGATTTTAAGAAACAAGAAATCTTTGCTTCTTAATGGCACAGTTTGCATTAAGTGACTGAAAAGTAAAGCAAAGCACAAGTTTACACTATCCTTGTTAGTTATCTGTGCTTTAATACAGACTGCTGGGTGCTGGGATTCTTATACCCAGAACAGGGAACCCTGACTGAGAGTCTGAGACTCAGCTCAGGAGACACAACCCACCCCCACTCTCTGCTTGACCAGGACGTGTTGAGTGTGTGGCAGGTTCACTACACAGTCCTCCCTGTCAGATCCATAATGCTTCCCAGTGACAGGCAGGATTGAGTTAAGTCACTTCAGAGCATCTGAGAGTCCTGTCTGAAGTTGGTGGGACCACTCATATGGACCTAGTTAGCCACGTGTATCTGTGTCTGAAGGACAAAACTGAGGGCTGCTGGCTAAGCTTGCCATTTCACATTAAAATAGCTGTGGAAAGATGCATTGAGTCAAATGTATTTTATTCATTCTATGTGCATAGATTAAGGTTAAAGTAATCTGTAGTTAAATGGGAGCACTGAATAATTCTGTATACATGTCAGAGAGAAAAGTTTGCAACAAACGTGCAGTAAAAATGTTGTTGCATTTCAATTTTGCACAACGATCAAAATAACAAGTGAACACACACGGAGTAGGTGAATGAGTCACCTTTTGTTCCATTTGGAATTTCCCTTTTTCCATGTGCAAATTTCCTTAATTCCCTCCCACTTTTTTTAGGAAAAAAGACTGAAAATTGAGAAATAAAATTATTTCTTAATGTTATTCAAGATGAAAGCTATTGTAATCACATAAATATCTTCAGAGGTCAAGTGTTTTAAAAATTAATGATACATAAAAGTAATACATTCCTTTTTTTCTACATGCCAAGCTTTAGTACTATGGCAAAGCAGAAATCCTGTTGAAACTCAATATGAAAAATCAAAATATAATTATCTCTAGTATGGGGAAATTTTGTTGTTAAACTACTTTCAGGAAAAACAAAAAATGGTTTGTGTTTTTTTTATTTTTTATTTAAGACATTTTACTTAGATCAATTATAGTTTTGATTTAAAATTCTTTTTCAGACTTACTGAACCTTAATGCTTCTTTTTTTTTTCCTTGAAGATGATTTTCTTCTGATAGAAAAACAGAATGTCATGAAAATGTAACTCCAATACTAAGATAAATGCTCATGGTCTTGTATGTGATTCAATGCTGTAATAGTGCCAAATACTAATAAAAATTCTCAGCTGGCATTTTAATCCTTAAAATACTTTTACAGTCTGGTTTTGGCCATCTTCTGTAGGAGATGCTGGGAACATGATGTCATAGCCTCCTGAAAAATAAGGCAAGATTCATATATAAGAAGTACACAGAAGATAACTTCAGTACAAGGCTTGTAATCCCTTTACTCCACACTGTTAATCCTTTTCTAAAGCTTTTCTGGGTTTTAGGAACCCACACATCAGGAAGAACATTTAGCTATTAGACATTGTCCAGCACAGAGATCTGAGGTCTAGAAAATGTGACCTCGGAGGAGAGATTGAGAGAAGAGGGTTTGTTTAGTCTAGAGAAGAGAAGATGAAGGGGAGACATGATAACAGTGTTCAAATATGTACAATTGTGCTTCAAAGAATTGGGTAATAATTTGTTCTCTTTGTCTGTTTAGGAAAGTGCAAGAAATAGTGGTCTTGAAATGAAGCAAGACAGAAATATGAAAGTATTTGTTGACCCTGTATTTGTTGACCATGAAAGCTTTCAGTGCCAAGAATATTAGCAGGAAAGTAGGTAAACCAAAGTAATAGATCTTTAGTCTTCCAGATCTAAGACTTTGATCAAAGATCATTTTCCTACTGAAGCTGAGCTATTGAGACAACAGGAGAATCCCAGCTGTAAAAAAATGCGAGTCTACTTCAGAAGGTACTTGCTGAAGCAGAACCTTTTGGTCTTTACAGGCAGGCAGTCAAGCCCTTGCTGAGCTGTATCTGGAACAAAGGCTGTTTTCACACATGTGACACACATAGTACAGGTGTGGCACATCATGCTAATTCTGCAGGCAATACTTGCAATACTCTCAATATTTCTTGGGCTTGAGTCTATTCCCTAGAATGAGGAACCTAATGTCTTCTGAGCCACAAATACCTGGTATATCTAAGATGTCCATGCAGGAGTAGCAGATATAGCCCCAAATCTAAAGGAAATTTCATTTCTTCTGGAATTGCAGCTTAATGCCAGGTGTAATTGGTAAAACTTTTATGGAAGTAAAAACCAAATTAATCAAGTTCCTATGACCAGGATCTTAAGGACTTGTCAGCTGGAAAAGGTCTATAAAAATAGGGTTAAAAGCGTTCAAAGTTTGGAAACCATGCTTTTTAACACTGAAGAAGCTGAAACAATTAAATTGGAGTGAGGGCTATGACTGTGAACTATTCCCAAAGACTCTGATTTTTAATAAGGAACAACTTATCAAATACTTATTATACTGAACTCAAGTTCGCAGTAGAAAGTTAAGAGACATTTTTTGACAGTGAAAATCATTAAGCTGGTACAATTTAAATAAAGGTATGATAAACATTTATCTTTTAGAAATTTGATAAATTCAGAATAACTTGTTCAAAAAATATACTGTGTCTAAAACAGAAATTATGAACTGGAAAAGAACTGAATTTTTGGGTCTGTGTTATGCACAATGCTAAATGAAATTATACCAGCAAGTCTTAAGCAGCGCCACAGCTGAAATAATTATCCTTGGCTGATATTAAAATTGAAATAATCCTACTGCTTTCTGTATGTTTGCTGTAGCTGCAAATATCAACAGTAACAAATAATCTAAAATCACTATGGTAGATGCTGACAAGCATTCCTCTTGGCATAAAATATATGAACTTGTGAATTAACACCTCTCACATTAATTCAACCTCTTTTCCAATATTCTGCCTACTTATCTGTGACAGCGCCAACTTCAGGGCAAGGTCAGTTTGGGTAAATTTTGTATGCATGTGGATGGACTTGATCACCTTTTCCCCTGCAGATTAAAGTTTCAAAACTCCAGGCCTCCATATGCTTAAGCACAAGGACCCTGTTGTCAGTAATAGTAGTTTTCAGAGGGCCCACAAAATTACCCAGGGCAAGATCCAGTCTGAGGCTGAGGTGCCACGGTGTTTGTAGAGCAGTCAGGGGCTTGAGGGTCTCTTATTGCTTGTGGAGGGTGGGATTGCATCCCACACCATTGGAAATGCCCTGTGATAACCTCCAAGTCTGCCTTTCAAATACTCTGTCAGCTCCACGAGGTATCTGCCAGCCTAGGCTAGGTCACATATGTTGGGTACTTAAGAAAACTTGCAAATCTTAAATTCTATTTATTTGTGGTTAGGCAGCTGAATTTTGCTCTTGCGCAAGTATAAAAATATCATACATTCAAATTAATGACAAATGATAAGTAATTAAACTGAAATATGAATTTTTAAACTTCTCATTGTCATCTAAGTTTAGTGTTTTAGTCATTTTTATTCTCCTTGTGAGGCAGAGGGTGATTCTTACTCTCCATTTACAGGAAAATAAAAAACATGAGGAAAACAATTCCTCAGTGGGAAGTCTCTAGTAAAACAAAAAATCCAGCCTTAGCCTTCCATTCTCTGGCAGTGAAGAAATATTGCATACTTCAACTGCATAATAGTAAATTTATTACAAATTTAGTCTAAAATGAATGCTTTTGTGGAAAGAAATTCAACTAAATTGACATAGCTAAAAATGTCTTTGACTGTCATATGGAAAACGTATGACAGAGAAATAGGTCTTTTTAGTCTCAGATCTTTCATACCTTTCAGTTCTTCTAGCTATCTGCCAGGGTTGATTGCAGCAATATTAAGGATATTTTCACATAAACTTAAAAGCACACTATGCTGATCTATTCTCATATAGGCAGTGTCTCTCTAGACATCAATTTTCTCCTACTGTTATATCACAAATCTTCTTTTATTGTTTAGAAAGAGTGCAAGAATAAAGGATAGGATATGAATATACAAAAAGTTGGTTTTCTTCTCTCTGTTATCTTTTCTTTAGCCATGCTACAAAGATTTTGATAATGCACTTCCTTAGTACAGTTTTTTGTAGCTCTGGAGGACCTCTGATACATCAGAGCTCTAAGATACCCTGTCTTGGATAGTGAGAGCAGATAATTTTTCAGAATTCTAAAGTCCAAAGCAAGTAAGAACTAAAAGAAGACATATGAGTTACTTTAAAAGAAAAAATCCAGCTGAAATAGTATACAATGCAATGAAATCTTTTAATAAATTGCTGCAAAAATGACAAAATACAAAAAAAAAATCCAAACCCTCTTGTAAAACACTAAAATGAAGCTTCTGTGTTATTCCTTATACACATATTTTTAAAACAAACAGCAGCTACAGAAATATTTTGTCTTTAATTCCAGTCTGTTTTCATTCATTCTTCCACCCTGGCTTCATGTCCTATGCTTTATAGCCTGGAGAAATGAAAGATTAAGATACTGATACTGGAATTTCAAATGGATTAATTTATCTTTAAAAGCATGTGTTTTGTTCATGGGTTTCTGGACAGAAAGTGCAAACTTTGAATTGCACCACAGTGATGATGTTACTGTTCAGTCCCCTGGGTAGATGAGGTCCAGCCTACACCAGCCTACACCTGAGACTATGAGCTGGAGACTGTTGTGTCCATGGGGCCTGAGATGGAGTGAGTCTGGGAGAAGGGAGCAAAAGGCTTGCTCTAAATAGAGACCACAGCACAAAGCAGTGCCCAGGCAATGTGTTCAACCTGCATTTAGGCTCCAGAGCAGCTTCTGATGATACAGAAGTTGTCTGGAAGACCATGGAGATGAATGGAGAATTTGGCATGTGAGGATTCTTTAGTGTATTTAATTTTTTGGGGAGCCATAATATCTGCTGATTTCATTCTTCCCTTATTGCACTATATAACATCATTCACCTGCCATGGCCTGCTGTACAATTGACCAAATATTTGTGATAGCCTTCTGCCTCCAATAGCCACTTGCTAATCTGTAGCAGATAGCCACAATAACAGGAGAATAACATAGCCTAGGTGGAACAGAAGAAGACTGTCTTCTTTTAAAATATATATTTTATAGCCTCAGGAAATTGCTATAAACTATTGCACCTTGGAAAAAGAATAAGGGTTTCTATTTAAAGCTGCCTTTGCAAACAGCCCCTTGACTTGCTGTGCAGCTTTTGCAATCACACGGATGGGACTGGATGGAACTTATTATTTTTAGTAGAATCAGAGAAGACCTGCAAAGCTGGCGAACTAGGTGGGCTTTCCTGATGGCTTGCTGATCTCAAGGCGTGTGTGGATATCTCATAGCTTACACAGCTGTAACGTTCTTTCACACACTCTGGCTGGACTATCACATATGTTGCCACAAAATGTTAAGACATCAAGACTCAAATGTTCTTTTGTTCCCTTTTTCCTCCCTGTGTATGTTTTACTCAGTAGCTTTGTTTATTTTCTTAAAATATTTCCTTTTTGTTTGCATTTCTTGGCAAAGGCCTCCTTGTGTTTTTATAACTGTAATCTTCTTTTGGTCCCTCTGCCAGCTATATTACCCAAGATTAGCCACAAGTGTGCTTCAGGGGCTTCAGTTCCTCGTGGTGTTAACAGGAAATCAAAAATAGCTTTTCATTTGCCTTAGTCTAATTTATTCAGTTCAGGTATAATGTTAAAGTACAAAAATATTTTATAGTATTGCTTCCCTTTTTTGTCAGTCTTCTCTCAATAAATGGAAAAGGTCATTTGAAGTTGAAGAAGTTCTGCAAAAAGCAGATAGTGTCTTCAATATGAAATAATTTATGTAGATTTCTTTATATGGTAGGGAAATGGCTATTGTAGAGCTGAACAAATTCCCCCACATGCCATTTCTGAATCAGAATCAGCTGCCTTAACAGCTACTGGTGTTTCATTATGAATGTAGCAGTAGAAGCCTGGTTTTGGAGCAGATAACGGGAATACTGTTATCCTAGGATTGTCCTGTGAGACAAACATCAACTTCCAGGTGCCCCTGGAACATTTGTAAAAATGTTACAACTTGGCTTTTGTAGGGAAAGAGTAAATATTCATTTATTAACCAGGTCAAATGAAGTTGAAAAACATATGTATTTATGTATTTATGTTCAACATTTGCATATAGTTATGTTTGACATTTATGTATAGCTAGTATTGCTCATGGGGAGGGGGCAGAGGTTGTCTCTTTTTATGGAAATCAGAATTCCTAAATAGTTAATCTGTAGACATTTTGCTGTAGACATTTTGCTGTAGACAGCAAAAAGCTACATTTCTAAGCTTGTGCAATTTTTTAAATTTTGTTTTACTAGCAGGTTGAGAGTTCTTGGCTTGTCAGAAGCCTCCTTCAAAGAGCTAAATACCAACACCTCCTGAACTAACAATAAGACATGTTTTACTAGTAGTGATGAAATATCTTCTATAAACACTCCCTACCTTACTGACCATCCTTTCCCAGTATTGATTCACCACTGAAATATTTGTGTCACTTGAGTTCAAGTATATGAAACCAAACTGTTCAGTGCTTGGAGTTGTATGAGTGCCACTAAAAGCAGCATGCACTTCAGCAGTTAGTGAATTAAATAAGCAAAAGCATGCTAATGGTCTCTGGGAGACCAGCACAGCTGACCTTAGAGAGAGAATGATAATAAAATGAAGAATACAAACAAGAGATGGAACCATGGGCCTTTTATGGGTCAGATCAATAGAGCATGCAGGGATCCAGAGCTACATGTTGTCATTGTCAGACCATCAAAAGAAATGTATTTTCTGTTTCTTTAGGGTTGTGCTATCAGAAACTACTCCAAATAATTTCCCTGAAATATTTGCAGGATTTGATCTACATTGTATTCCTTCTCAATTCAGCAGCTGGTAAGAATTGTAGAAAACTTTAACTAATCTCTTAAAGCCAGGAAATATTCCGCCGTTGCGGGAAGTTTTGTTTTTATTTCACAGGAGACAAAAGTTGATCAATAAAACATGGAATGAAGACAAATTATATGGAATTGGTTTTATTGACAGGATATTTTAGATTTGACTGGAATTTGACTCTTCTCTTACCTGGAATTATTTAATATAGTGTTTCATTATAAGGACTAAAATGACTGGTGAGCAAAATGTGTTATCTTTAGATAACATATATTTGAAACTGAAGAATATTACATTCAGGTTACAAGCCAGAAATATTTAATTATGATTTCCCTTTAAAATTTCCCTTACATTTACCTACAGGAACATAATAAGAAGATGTATGAAAGAATAATTTGGATGGGAATTTTTTTTTCCTCTTAATGTGCCTACATAAACCAAGGGCCTTCCACATAAATTGCACTTCAACTTTTTCCTTTTATGTATTATATTATGTATACTGCACCTCATGGTGAAGAATAAGAATGTGAACAGCATTTTAGATCCTCAAAATAGAGTGAGGCCAACTATGTCCTTTTGGAAGTTTTTTGTTAGTTTGAATAACATGTTTTCTCCTGTGCTGTGAATATATTGCAGGAGTATGTGTAAAATTATTACCCACTTACTCAGGCTTTATAAACCAAAGAAAGACTTGAGCCAAAGCTGCGAAAGAAAAACAGATTATGTCTTTCAAAATATGAAAATATCCTGGGATGTTTTGTCTTGACATGGGCAGATGTTGGCATTCAAGTTATTTAACCCTGGCACCATTTCACTGAGTACTTGTTTTCAATCACATGAGAAGAGGAAAGAATCCTTGAGGTTGTTGAATTCTGGAGTTAGTATTTAAAAAAATTAAAATTATTAATTTAAAAATTATTAAAAAAATATTTTACTTTGGGTGGCATTAAAAAAAAAAAGTAATGGTGAACAGGAGAAGTTACTTATTAGGGAACACCAGGAAAAATAAAAAAGAGAGAAATGAGGAACTTTCATCCCTCCCAATCCAAAAAGCATTAAAATCATGTGTCCCATGAACATTTATCCAGAAAGATAATTTTACTGTCACGAAAATTGTCCTGTGAATGATGGTCAATGTAGTATGTTTGCATCACAGTTTGTGCATCACTCAGTAGAATGAAATTATGACAGCAGTAGGATAGTATCGTGATATTTCCATGATTTTAATCTGTGTCAATGAACATTCAAAGTGGTTTTAGATTTTTTTTTTTATTTCTTACTCAGCAATGTAAATTTACCATGTTTTTCTAATGGACAAGTGTAAGTAAGAAAGGTAAGAAGAAGAGCAAGCTTGTTGGTGCCTGACTTATTCTGCCCTATGTTGGCTAAATGAGAAGTAAAGCCTTGGTTCTTTGGAATATCACCTGCAAAGTCTAGGAAGAAAAAGAAGAAAAGGAAAAATAAAAAGAAGGTATTTCAAAGCTACTGATAGTTAAATGCAGAAAACTTGCACCTTTACAGACAGACAGTAATATTTATATTTTAAATGTTTCCTAAATATAAAATATACATATATCCTACATAGATCATATTAATAATACTTTAATTTTAAATATTAATTTGAATATTGACAGTCTACATTTTAAATTTTGTTTTGAACGTGTAGTTGAAATTTAATAAATATTTAATTTATTTAAAGTAACTAAAATTTCTTCACATTTTGAGGAAGGAAATTTCATCAAATTTAATTTTTTTTTTTAAATCAAAAGAATTAAATTTAGTTTTCTAAAACTGGAAAAGTTAACTATGACTGCTGCTGGCAATTGCCAAGCTTTATCCCAAGCTAGTTTGGCTAATGCTTCTGTAAGTTTATCTCCTGTGTCATCTTCTTTTACACAGATACTTAGTTCAATCTCTTTCTCCCTATTCCACCTTCCTAATTTTCTAGCCTCTAATCTACATTCTTATTGGAGAGCTGCTTGCCTTCAAAATGTTATGGACCAAAAATACATGCTTGGCTTTTTTTCTTGCAGAATAAAATCAAGGAATACAAAAGTCCTGTAAGTATCTTTTTCTTACTGCTGTGGCCACTGACATAAAACATTCCCTTCCACGTGTATGTTAAGGAAGTGTTGTTCAGAGCTGACAGGAGGTATCTCAGTGTATCTTCCCATATATATTCTTGTATGTTTTATACTTACTGCTGATTTAATTACTGATATATTACAGCATCGTGCTGCCACAAAGGGAATTGGCCCCAGGGTTATTTAAAGCTAAACCCAAAAATGCTGGAGTTTAGATGGAAAACTCACTGGCACTCACAGCAATTAGTATCTTGCACAGCGTGGAGAGCAGGCAGTTTGAGTGACACTCTTACCAGTGCACATTCCTTTACTTACACTTGATTTATGACTCAGTCACATCCTAGCACAAACCTCCATGTATGCACTTTACAACACCTCCTCTATCTAGCTCAGTGTTTTCAGCAGACATTAACCATATCTACATTCCCCTCTTGCACCTGCAATTAGTAGGCTAAAGAAATCCCTGTAATGAAAGCACTGCTGTGGCTGAGAGACACACCAGGCAGGTGTGCCCATAAAATACACAAAAAATTTTACTTGTGTTTACCTTGGTTGCCCACTAGCAACAGTTACACAATGTTTTGGCTACTTGAGTTTTGAGAAGGAATGTAAAAACACTAGGAAATGAGGGAAATTAAGGTCTTTTCAAGAATAAATCCAAGTATATATTGCTAATTGCTCTTTCTTTAAAAGTCATGATTCAACAATCACTTCTACACAGCAAAGATAAAATAACACACTTTTCTAAATAGAGTAACAGTAAGAAGAGCTGCTGGCGGGGCTGACTCTTCCTTTAACTACTGTTCTTTAAAAGTGATTCCGTTCAACAATGTACAAGGTCAACAAGTCAATGCAAGACCACCCTGCTTGGGGATTTGCTCTCAACACAGACTTGTGTCGAATCCCTCAGCTGAGAAATGTCAACCAGCACCTTTCATATTTATGGTGACTCATAAACAGGAAACTCAGCCCTGTCCACGACACTGGAGCTTTTTCATATCTTAGATCCTTTTACGAAGGAAAAAAAAAGGGTAAGGAAAAAAAAAAAAGAAAGAAAAAAGAAACCTCTCAAAACAAAACAAAGAACTTAGCAGGACATTTAAAGCAGCTGCCTTCTATTTAATGTGCCAAAATAAATATTGCCAAATTAGTAAGGCATATTGAACAAATTATAAGCTAAATGCAAATTTATCGACTGAAATTCAATGGTGGAGTAGCCAAGGAGCTTGCAATGGTATAGTTCATCTTTTTAAGTAGGTGTTTTGGTTGGCCAGTTGCTGTAGAGTGACGTGGGAACAGTAATATAAAAGAGAGCATTTCTGTTACACCCAAGATGAACAGTTTGTTTTAGAAAGTTCAAGTAAACATTTTCTAACATACATTCACTAGTTTCAGAGTGTCTTTTGCTACCAAGAGGGAGATAAAAACTGGTTTTAAAAGTCTTTTAGAAAAATAAAACATTTCAGAAATGGTCATGTCAGCATGATAAATTATCCAACAAAATTTTTGGTGGAGTTTCTCATTTCAAAATAATGAGAAAATCTTGTTTCTCTTCCCTTGTATTCTTATAAAGACACACATGATTTTTTTGTCTCTGATGTGATTTAATGTCATATAATTATAAGGCCTGATATATACATATATGTAATATCTTCCCCCAATATTCAGGGGCATATAGCCAGTCTTATACAGTAAATCCAGTGCCTGGGCAGTTCATACACGAGAGGTCAAGAACCATTATTGTTATTTCATTGTTCACTTTTCCACAAATAAATTTCAATGTTACAGGGAAAAAAATATTTTTCATTGGGAAAGCCAAAGCCCAGAATTTTGCTTCAGGTCTGTCCAACCCAGACTTCCTTGAGTTTTGGCACTACTAGTTTGTTGGCTTGACACAAAACATTCATATTTAAATTAAATGTTTACGGTCTCCCTTTGATAAATCTGATAATACATTGCAGGAAACATACTGTGGTCTAAAAGTCTGATCCACATGTTAAAACCAGATTTTTTTTAAGAAAAATTCTTGAATGGATCAATAGGTTCTGGGAGTGATACAGTTGATGTGGAAATGGTTTGGAGTACCAGGCATACTTCTTTGTTCAATAAACCAAACTGAAGCAATGAGTTTCAGAGATGTCAATTTATTTTTCAAAAAAGTGTGTCAGAACATTAGAGCAAGATAGTGATCAATTAGTGACTCACAGTGAGTTGGAAACTCTCTCTTGGAGAATAATTTCAATGTTTAAAATTTTAACACTAAATTCAAGGTGAAATAGTATGATATCTTAAAATGTTTCTTGGAACCAAACTCTATTTTTGTCCTGTTGCAATCTCTCCCTTAATAGCTAAGAGTTCCCAGCTACTAATCACAGCTTTACAGTTTAAGGAAGTTATACTGAAATAATTTTCATTACAAAGCTTAAAGCAAACTAACAAGACCTCTCCCCAGCCATTTGCCTTTCCACCAAACAAAAAAAAGAAAATAGCCCATTGCAGTCCAAAGGGTTTCAGTCATCTTTTTTAAAATAAGATGGTCAATGCCTGCATTTCCATCCTGTAAGGGCAGCTGCCATTGGCCTCATCTGCAATCATTGCCTCATCGCGCCTCCAGCTATTCAGGGCTGGGGTGTGGGAGCAGAATGTTTGAGATCAAGAGGCACCTGCTCCTGATACATGAGGATTTCAGCTTCAGGTTTTCTCTCTTATGCTCAAATATATACTTTGGTTGAGCATCTACAGATTTGCAGTGGAAAATGGCCCTGGCAGATTTTGAGGAGAGATTGCTGCTTTGATTATCAGCAAGAACATTTGGCAAAACATGTGCAACACAATTAAGAAAAAACAAAGTTGTGAAGTTTACTGTTTGAGTCAGCCCAGTTCAAAACAAACAAACTTTGTCCAGCAAAATGTTATTGGTTTCCTTGACTATAGAGCCCTTCTGGAAGAGAAAAATCCCCACAAAAATCCCAGTGCAATTTTAAATTCTGACGCACTTCGGGACTTAGATTTTCCTCGCAGAACACTGAGAACACGTTTTTTCACATTAATTTAAGATCAGAGTAGATATTTTACAGAAAGCTGACTTTCTGTGCTCTGGAGAGGCCTGTGCGTTTCCTGATTTGTCACGAAGCTTTGGTTGGGGTGAAAAACAGAATATTTCCATATGCTGAAAGCTTAGGTGAGTCTTGACAAAGCTAAGACATAGAAAAGAGAGAAAATAAAAGCTGCTCCAGGAGTTTTCTCATAACTTAAAATGAGAAAAAAACTCTACTCTCACACTGGACCAAGGGGGTGACTTTGCATCTCCACAATTTCACATCCCACAGTGACTTTTAGGGTATAATCTCTAGCCCACTGCTCCTGTTGAGGGAGATGCCTTTCTCCCCATCTCAGGAGGCCAGTCTTGCAAGACAAAATACCGAATTGTTTTTCTTTTTCAGATTTATACATGTTTATCTCTTTTAAAATTCATCTGAAGTAAAATGGATCCAGCTTTCTCTCAAATAATGCAAAACATATGGGAACAGAGTTGTGTAAGTCACAAGTTGACAAGAACCAAAGCCCTTCGATGATTTTCTCAGACCCACATGATATGCTTGAATCTGACAGACCTGTTATGTGAGCAAATACTTGTAGTCTGCCAGCCAGCTTTGTAGCAGCTTCACAGCACAGAGATATTCCTCTTGCTCTTCACGCTGAGTTGTGTTACAACATTTTGGAGGACAGAAATGGCTCAATCTCATCTGGTGTCATAACACTTTTGCTGTGAAACAAACTCCACTTACTTCTGAAAAGCTAATGTCTTTTCAGGATCTACTTCAAGCTCACTTGTACATAGGAACAAGCCCTCAAAACTTTCTAATATCAATGTTCTCTAATGCTGAATTGATTGATATATGGTGCATTGCCTTTGCAATGCACCATATATCAATCAATTACTGATTACAGAGGCAACCATTACAGAGCCAATCATTGCTTGGATAAAAGTGGAGAAGACATTTATCTTTTTTGGAGATTTTTGCTCACATGTGAATTATAATTTAGAAAGTGCAGAAATTAGAAAATTTGGAAAATTTAGAAAATTCCTTCACACTGACAACCATTGTTTTCAGCTGCTATCTGCCTAGTAAAAGGCAAAACACTTTTTTTAAGTTTACCAGGGTGGGGGACCCTTCATATTCAGCACTGAATTTGGCTTCTGGGGATGCTGGAGATGTTTACTTCACCATGGTTTAGATGTGCCTCTGCAGTGGTTTAACCCCAGCCTCACACAACCTCTCACTCACTCTCTGAAGGTGGAATAGGGGAGAAAATCTAAAGGTTGAGGGTGAGAAATCTTGTGGGTTGAGACAGTTTAATAGGGAAAGCAAAAGCTACTCACACAAGAGAACCAAGGAATTCATTCAACACTGGGCAGGCAGGTGTTCAGCCATCCCCAGGAAAGCAGGGCTCTGTCATCAGTAACAGTGACTTAGGAAGACAAATTCCACCACTCTGAATATCCACCACTTCCTTCTTCTTCCCTCAGAAGAAGGGAATATGCTCAATTTGATGCCATATGGTCTGGGATATCCCATGGATCAGTTGGGACCATCTGCCCTGGCTGTGTTCCCTCCCAGATCTTTGCTCACCTATTTCTTGGTGGGGTGGGGTGAGGAGCGGAAAAGGCCTTAACTCCATGTGAGGCCCTCTCAGCAATAACAGAAACATCTCTGTGTTATCAGCACTGTTTCCAGCACAATTCCAAAACACAGCCCCAGTATATCAGCTGCTATGAAGAAAATTAACTCTAACCTAGCAAACTCCAGCACAGCCTCACAGAGGTTGCAGCCCACCAGGCCATCCTTCTGATTGTCAGGGGTTTGGCTGTGCTGTGTCACCTGCTGTTCTGTGCATCTCTCTGGTACAGATGCACACACAGGTGTCAGGCAGGAAAATCTGTATTTAGGAATCACAGAGGGTACCACCCGTGGTATTCAGATACTGGAAGAGCTGAAAGCTTTTGTCTGGCAGAGACCATCAACACCCATACTAGAGCACACGTACCTTCCAGATTCCAGAGTGCTGCTCAGAGGGGCTGAATGCACCCTGCCCTCCAAAAGCTGCAGGACACTGTGTCCAGGATTTGGCTTTCCACAAGCAACTCGGCATCATCAGAGCTGCAGGCCATCCTGACATTGTGGCATGGAGCAGAAGGATGTGACCTGTGTGCTGCATGGAGGGGAGCTTCCAGGCAGGAAGCACCATGGGTGTGACAAAGCTGGAGCTGGAAGCAGTTAGAAATGTCACGGTATACAAGTAGCTCAAATTATGCAACAGCATAAGTTCTACATGTGCCACAGGCAGAGCAGAGCCAATTACATCTTATCAGTCTCAGTCTGCTGTATTGTCCCCTTCACTTTTTGACATTCATGTAGTGGAACCAGTGCATATTAAGAGACATTTTCATATTCTTTCTTTTTTTTTTTAAGTAAAAGTATTTCAAAGAACCCCTTCCCATCCGTAATATCATATGGTTCTATTTTACTTAATTGTTGCTCTACATAAAAAGACTGGAGATAAAAGTTATTTTCTGCAAAGTCACAGCTGTATTGCCAGCTGCATTACTGGCAAAAGCAGTTATTGTAACATGATTTTTTTTTCCTTTTTATATTCTTGATGTATAGCTTAGATTTATATTGTCTACATTCATTTGTGTAAACTGCAATAATTTAATAACAGCTATCTGTATCAGAGTCATTAATTTAATGAAAATGTATTTATGTACTATGTTTCCTAAAGCCATATGGAAAAATATCCCTCGATGTACATATATACAGTTTTGGGAAGACAATAAAGGATAATCAGAGACAAAATGTGGCTACTTGGTCTTTTGAAAGAAAAGAAAAAAAGTTAGAACTGTACCTATTCCTCCATCCCCCATATTACCAAGAGCCAATTTTTAACAAAGTGTAATTGTGTTAGGTACAATTTGAAGAATATACTGTATTCTTTAAAATGCTTAAGGATTAGCCTCTTCAGCTACAGGGACAATCTATCTATTGTCTCCAAAGCTCACAGTCTTGTTTTATCTCAGAGGAAGTTTATTCCTAGATAGAGATCTTCATAACACAGAGTTGAGAATAGAGACATTGACAGTTAGTGGATATAGTTTATTGCTTCTTTATAAAAGCACTATTTAGTAGCAGGAGTGAATATTTGAGTCAGCAGAGACATGCATTTTCTCCCCTCAGCTAATCTGTCAGGTTTTGCTTATTTATAGATCTTAGGAGCTTCTTTCTAACATTTGCCCATAGCCAATACTTTGTCTGATAGTTAAGTCTCCACATGCTTTTTGGAAAGGACTCAGTTTAAACTTTAACTTTTATAGTTACACAGGACATTTAAAATGCTTGCACATTGTGGTTTGTATGCTGAAAGTTGCACAGATCAGAGAGGATAACTGGCACCAAGAAATTCAAGACACATTCACGAACCTGTCCTTGTGCCAATACATCCCTGAAGTTTTCAGAAATCCCTTTGTGGTACTTCATTGGCAGTCCCAGTGCTTTCTCTGACTCTAAAAGAATCTCTCCAGTTAGAATATCATCAAAAGAGTTACAATTTCTAATTAGACATTTAAACTGTTATTTTGTTGTTTTCTATGAAACTTTATTTACTCTTCTGTTTTTAGAAGAATTACAGTAGATGTTTGTTATTTTTTTTAATTGACTTGCCAAATAGATGTTACCAGAAGTAAATAAATAGAATTACTGAAGTGCCCTTCTTTCCCAGATGACAGTCCTCTCTTTCTTTCATGGCCACTGGACAGAATATCCTGAAATTTTTGGGAAAAAAGCATTCTAGTTCTGTTTTCTAAGATGATCAGGGACCTTTTGAAGACATTTATCTATCTGGAAATAAATAAATAAATAAAAACAGTGATGTTATCCCTTATTCCTGATTACTATTCATTTTTTAATCAAAGTTGACTAATTTAGTTTATTAAACAAGAATAGGTTGGGGAATGGGAAATTTATGGTTTCAAATCAAAATAACTCTTTTACCATCTGACTTTTCAGAGTATCAGGACAACCTGAAAAATCAAAGCACTTCACATGCAGTTTCCTCTAATGAAAAGAAACTTCTCTGAAGGCCCCCAGCTCCAGTCAGAACTGAGCACTGTTACTCTCTGGTGAAATTACTTTAATAATGCCAGTTGACACTTTCCTACTAGCAAAGACAAAGCTTGTGGAATGAGAACTGAGAAGAGGGCAGGTTTCTCTGTGCCTCTGCCTCTAAATCAAAGCTTCTTACCAGCCCTGAGCTTCTGTCACTTTCTCTTTCTCATCCCAAACCCCCAGTGACCTTTCCTGCTCCAAAGCAACACATCTGTCATGAGCTCTCCTGGCTCCCCATCAGATATCTCTGCACTGCTGCCAGCCCATTCCCTTGTCCTTTCTGCCCAGGTCCCTGCCAGCTGACACCTCTTGGTGCCATCCACATCCACCCTCCTCCTTTCTGCTACATGTGCTCTGAAATCCAAACCACCAAGGTGCTTCACACTCCAACGGGCAACCAGCAGTTGCTTCTGCCAGCCACAGGTCCTTGTCTACATTGCTGACAGATTTGGAGGAATGTACCTAGACATAGGATGGATGTAAGTAAAACTGAGATGGGACCCATGGGGACAGGATCTGCCTGGGGTGGGTGAAACCCTACAGCAATTTCATGTTAGTACTAAACAAATACTTCTGAATAGCAGATAAGAAGTATCCCTTCTTCCTGCAGGCATATTTGAAGTGATGATTTTTTTTGCAGTTTCCCATATTTTTTTAGTAATGACACTTCCAGTAAACTGCTGAAAATGTTCATCTGTCTTCAATAAAAAAGAGACTTAATTAGCACATCTTCCCCTCTGTTGAATAAGAAAAAAGGCAGAGGCAGGAGGAAGAGATTTATTTTGGTGCCATATGAATCATAACTAGCCTAGTATGCAAAGCCTGAAATAATGTTAAAGCTTGAAAGAAATGATGTATAAATGGAAAAGTCATCCCCCGTGTTTAACAGCAAACAGTAGATACAATACACCATGTTCTGGTGCAGAAGAGCAGCTTTCCAGTGGAATCATTCCAGATTTACACTGTGGTGGCTGAAATGAGAAACTGTCCCACAGAGCATATGTAACTGGAGAAGTAATATGATATCCTTTTTCCTTGGATCATCTTGTTCAAGCTCTGCTTCCTGTGTTTCAAGCTCTGCTTGAACTGCTACCCACAGCTGGCAGTCAGTGAGATTGTGTTAAGTGCTGAACAAACACATAGTGAAACATAGGCCATACCTGGAGCTTGAAACAGAAGGAAGTGAGCTTGTTAATGACAGTATGAAAAGAATGATTTTCACTTTTAGGCCAACCATTATTACATTGTTTGAGGTTGTTATGGAAGAGAAGCTGTTTGAAGAGGATCGTGATGTGTCCTGATATGTGTGGATGCTTCTTCCACACAAAAGTAGCAAGAATAAAGCCTAAAGTTGATTTTGGTGAAATTGGACTGGCAGATGGTGTAGGTGGGGATAATTTAGGAGAGAAAAAGTGCCATTTGGGGGTTAAAACACTGTTGTCATCGTCAGCTGATGTTGGAACATGAGCCACAGTGGGTGGGTAACCACATTGGTCACAGGCTTCCTACCCTCAGCTGAGTGTCACGAAGATGGATGTGGCAAGTGACGTTTTGTTATCAGGGAAAGGTGAAGAACTAAAATAGGAGCAGAACATGAAAGACAAGAAGTTGAAGTTTTAAAAAAAGAAATAACCAGCAAAACGATGTTTGGAACACTCTTCTGAAAGTTTTCTAAGTAAAAAGGGATAGATTTAGATCCAAGCTACAGAAGGAAAAGGAACAGAAACTAGAAGGTCCCAGTTTGTATTGACATCCAACTTATTTTGATTCTGCCAAAAGCCCTTTCAGAACAGAATGAAATGCAAGTTAGTTATCTGAAATATCTCTAAATGAATTCATGACAGAAAAAGATTAATTGTAAGCTGAGAAGCAGGATGAATTAATACATTTAAAGTTATTGGTGTGCTACCAGAAGCTACAAGCTTTAAAATATTCAATATGGGCAAATGCTGCATCCAGAAAAAAATCCAGCTCAGCTATGACTGCTGTTTCACAGTAACTAGATAGTGCTAAGCTGCTTTCTGTAGAAACTAAAAATAAGCCTAGGCATGTTGTATGGGGATTTCTGCTTTAGACGTATCAAATTTAATCTCACACTGGGCTCTTTTTGGGTGCTTTGAAAAATGTTCTAAAATTTGAGTTCATGCAGATGAAAACAGAGCAAGAGAAGGATATGTGGGTTACTAATAAAAGTACAAAGGCTGAAACAGTGTCTCAGTTTATTTAAACAACCCTCTTTTCATTGCCATGAGTTCCAAGGACACTGTGAGGTTCTCAAAAGACAGGTTAATCCTCTGCCTCAGTGTAAGTTGAGCAGTAGCACTCATGGTGCTCTTTGTAGCACCATGATGGTTTTTTTGATAGTTTTCTTTGTAGCTTGTGTCAAAGCCAGTTTAGCTGAGAAGGAATCTGAGTCATGTGCAGTAATGGGGAGAAAAAATAAGGCTTTTTATCTAAAAAAAAAAAACCCAAACACATATTACCTCCTTTCAAATATACTTCTGCATCTACTGTTAGTGTATGTTCCATTTCACTACATGAGTGACATTGTGTCTGTGTTCTGGGAAAGTTATCCTTCATAGCTATCCATGTGCTGCACTCCAGTGTCAAATCCAGACAACAGTCAGTTTCATTTAATCTAAAACTTTCAGAAATTATTAGCAGCTATATGTTACCCCCATTTATGCCATTCAGTGACTGCCAATATTTTAGACTACCATTAGTGATTTTATCAGAGTTGCCCATGTTAGATATTTGATACTTTTTTTTTTTGATTTTTTATTAAAAAGCACTTGAAGAGAAAACAGCCATGTAGGCATGTAGGCATGTCAATGCAACGCCCCCCATTCAAAGTGGGTCCTTATTTTCTGGTCTAGAGTAAATGTTGAAAAATGCTATACAATAACATCTGTTATTACACAATAGTTCTCTATTTGCTTCCAAGGAGCTTCCAATCCAGCCTTGTGTAACTTTTTTCTTCACATAAAACAATGAGAGCGTATGTTGGCCTGTAAAAAACTGCATGGCCTCAAGTAATAAATACCTCTCAAAGACACCCAGCACAAAACCTTATTGTTAGAGCAATTTTGACAGAGGAGTTGCACTCTGGCTCAGTCCAATAAGGAGTAGCTGTCTTGATGCTGAAAGATTTAAATTGTCTCAGAAAGATTTAAAAAGAATTCACATATCAGGCTAGTGAGTCAAGACAGACACAGGCAATTTATGAGGTTTGAGAGTACAGGTGCAGGGCTGGCTGTTCAGTGACAGCATGGAGCTGGGTCTGGGATTGCATCCCCACTCTTGCTAAAATATCATCCTGTCCTAAGGGGAGTGATCTTTGCTCAGTTTGCACAGACTAGTTTTGGAGCTTGTGTGCCAATGTGATCATCTGCTTTTTCCTTCCAAATAACACATGATACAGAGTTTATTGCCAGAGCAGTTGTAACTGGTTTTTTGACCACTAAAAATGTGATAAGTGGTGGTATGTAAGTGAAAAGGAAAAAAAAAAAAGCATTTTGATTTCTTTCAGAGTTTTAATTTATCAAGTAACATTTAAAGAGGAAAACCTCATCTGCCTTTTCAGGGACTCATACAGGCTTAAATATTTCTTTGTGGGTAGAGACTTGTGACCAGTGTCAGCACACATCACTGTATCCAAAAGAGCCTGTTGCTGCTATATTCTCTGTAAAGAATTTGTTACTATTGTTAGTTGCTTAACATCTGAAATTAGATGCCTTCTGGATAATACATAGAAATAATGAGAGCCAGACGGGTTCCATCTGGCCAAATATAGATGTTTACATCTAAACTGGTCCTTATAAGTTCTCACTGTATTCAGTGGAAAGAAAAAAGACACTTCCAGACCTTGATTTTTCCCAGATTAAGTTAGATACCTAGAACTAGCCAGCTGAATATTCATTCTCATAGCTCCTGTTTCTCCCCACAGATTTCACCCACAGATTCCAAAGGGGGTTTAGTGAACCATCCACACTGTACATACCAAAGCACAAAGGAAGGACTTCCTTCAAGGCAGGAAGTCCTACCCCTCTTACCACAAAAACAATGTAATACCTAAAGTAGTTGCCATGGTCCTATCAGAAATCTGTCTATAACTCTTAAATAGACTACAATTAAAAATATGAAAGGAAGAAGAAAAGAGGTGGAGCATATTTATGTACTTGACTGGTTTATGTTTGGCAGTGTATGAAAACTCACACACCTAAACAATGTCCATTATACCCTCAGGTAAAAAAATCAGGCATGAAGCTATATTTTGTCATAGGATTGTTATTGATGTGACCCTATTGATATCCCAAAGGGTGAAAAGCAGTAAAATTCAGTACAGAAAAAGCCTTGACAGTATCATAGTGGAGGATATGCTTTATAATACCTGTCTGCCCTCCCACTCTCTCTGTTAATGACTATTCGTGTAGCTAGCTTTGTATGGAGAAAACAGTTGCTATCTGTGGTTCTTCCTTCCTCCAAGTAGGTGCAATGGCCTCACACAGATTGCTGTTGATTAAGACGGTCAATCCTCTGTAAATAATTTTAATGAGGAACAGAAGAAAAGGGAGATCTTTTCGGTCTTTTTTTTTTAATGAATGACCCAAAAAGAATACCATGTAACATTACTCAACTCCAAAGTGAGTAATTCCAGTGGTTTGAAAAGAGCATCCTAGTCCAACTTTCAGGGGATGACATCTAAGCCAAATAAGTGGTAAGCTCACAAGCAATTCAGACTTTAACTAAACATTTGGAGGAGTTAGATCATTAAGAAATTTTTTCTTTTACATTTGGAAATGTCAATACATTCTTTACTCACCTGTAGGAACACACCTAGCTGAAGCAAACTGCTGCAATTCTTTGCTGTTTTATCTTTCGCCTGTAGCACATGATGAGCCACAGCACATACAGAAAAAAAGTAAGTTTACTGTTATGATTTATTCTGTGTCTTATGAAGCCTTGACTTCATAAATTAAAAAAACACTGTCATGCTGATTATGTCATTCTGAGTGTACTACAAATGCCATACTAACATAAAATAAACCTTTCTGTGAAAACTGAGCTTGACATCTGAAGTGAAAGGGGCATCAACAATTGATGATCCCCATAAGAGTAGGACATTCTTCTAATGAAGTCAAACTCTTTACAGAATGATAAAATAGCAGAAAGAAGTTATAATATAATATTTATAATATTATAAATAAAGAGTAAAATTATAAAATTATAAATAAAGAGTTATAATATAATATTTAAAAATAGTTGTGATTGTCAGTCAAATATCATAAAAAGAAGGCTGATCAGATAGAAGAAGGATGACAAAAGTGACTGAAGGCCAGGGCGTTTCGGATATGGCAGAAAGTTGACATGGTGTTGTTTCTTCTGCACATGTGTGATTCTCTTGTGTTTCCTATCAAAGAATCATAGAATGGGTTGGAAAGATCATCCAGTTCCAACCCCTTGCCATGGGCAGGGACATCTTCCACTAGAGCAGGTTGCTCAGAGCCTCATCCAGCTTGGCCTTGAACACTTTCCGAGATGGGGCATCCACAGCTTCTCTGGGCAATCTGTTCCAGGGTCTCACCTCTCTCTAAGTAAGAAATTGTTCCCTAACATCTAATCTGAATGTCTCCTCTTTTCATTTAAAGCCATTCCCCCTTGTTCAGTCAGGGTCTGTACATGTAAAATGTCACTCTCCTTCTTTCTTATAAACCCTCACTAATAAGTGAGTCTAAGAAGTTCCTTTACAAAGTCTATGACTGATTTGCTTTAAGTAGTCATGGTTTATCCAGAGCTAGCATGTAGAGTGATCATAAGGATGGAAGTCTGGAGACCTTGTGCATATGTTACTGAGATATTCAAGTAGTGGTAGGAGACATGGCAGCAAAAGGAAGCATTAAAAGTCCATGGTCTGTGGTGTGTGTGCTTTAGGCACAATCCCTTTTCTTGTCCACAAACCCTGGCTGTGGCTCTGCTAATCATATCTCCTGTCAATTGCATCTTTTCCCTTGTGAAATAATATTCCCTAAAAATGGAGGAAAGGCCAAAGATTTGGTGTCGTTGAGGTTAGAAAGAGATGTGAGAGATCTATCTGACCTGAAATTAAGCTGGTTTTGAGAAAGGTAGAATCCAAAGACTGAGTTAAACTTGATAGATTGATGATCATTCAACTATCAAATCTGTAAGATATTGTGGCACCAAAGTTTATCTTGTGAGGACCAGCTACATGCTCCAGAGATGGGGAAGTATCATAAGATATATTCAAGACTTTGAACACAACATATCTATAACTAAGGAATTGGCCAACTGACCCTTTGAACCTCTGCAGGTCATTGTTTCCTTGAGGAAGTTAGTGTGAGAAAGGTGAATGAGCATCAAGATTTCCTGCAGAATGAAAATACAACTGAATTATGTTTTGCCAAAGAGCAATTTGATGGGACTTTTCTTATTAAAAGAAAAACAAAAAAGTGTGAGCTGTTATTTCCAATTTATTCTTTTGTTCAGCAAAAGATTGATTTTATACGATTTAAAGAAAGAGATTGTCTCCTTAGAGAGGTCCAGAAGCATTACTGGAAAAGCACACCACACAAGGAAGGCCCTGTGACAATAAAGAACATCCTGAAGTTCTTTTTGTACTCGAGAATCTCCACAATAATGCATTGAAAAATGTTAAGGGAGTGATCTTATGGGAAACCATAGTAGTAATTACCTGCCCAGAATTGCCTCATAAAATTTCTTATGCATAATACACATTGTTTTGGACAGCAAGGAAACCTGGGAACTTTGGGACGGTGCAAAAAAGTACCATAAATATCAACCCTCCCCCCATAAATAGCAATCTTGACTCCTGAAAACTCACAGTTCCAGAGCAGCAATATATAGAGAACAGGGTGAGGCATGAAAAAAATGTCACAAACATAAAGGATGAAATCAATTCCTTGTATCATTTCAGTGAATTTTTTCTTGATTCCTGCAGCAGAGCAGCAGAGCAGCAGAACAGCAGACAGGGTGAGCTGCTCTCATTTTTTATTTCCAAGCAGTGTAAGGAGATGAAGCATAAAAGGCAAAGAGCTCAAACACTATTAAGAAAAGGACAAGACTTGTTGAGTCTTCCAATTCCCTTCTCATACCTGCTTTGAAGGTAAGAGAAAGGATAGTCTCAACAGAAAAGTCATATCCTATAGGATGACACGCTGTACTTCCAATGTTGTGTTGTGGGCAACTGTGCTTACAAGGATAGAGAAAAAAAATGTTTCACTAGTAGCAGGAAGCCAGGAATTACCACAGCCCCTGCCCACACTGCAATCTGAAGTTGAATTCAATGGTCTCCATATTTGTTTACCATGGGCCACCTCACCTGAGCTGCTCCCTGTTTGCTGCATGGCTCCTTGTCAAGTGCTGTGCAGGTCACGTTTCCTTGGCACACATGGAGGTTTAACCCAAACAGGAAAGGGGTGACCACAATATGGACGTAACACTTTCATCCCAATATCACCTAAAGCATTCATATTGCTTTAAACTAAAGATTCTATCTAGCTGAAAGATTCAGAAGAAAATTATGACCTTATTGCAAACTTCCTGCTTGTACTTTTCTCTTGGGATCTGGTTCAGGCTCATTTCTCATTTTCCTACAAACTTGACTGTCAGTTTTTTATTTTTATGAAAATAGAATAATATAGCCAAGTAAAAAAATAATGAAGACATTGCTTACTGTAAATTTAATTTAGAATGAAAAATTGTCTGCTACAATTAAAAAAATATTCTTTTCAAAGATAGATTTTGTAGACACAAATTTCAAACCACATTATTTGCTGGAAACATTTTTTTTCAATGGAAGTGATGACACAACTTTAAAAGGCAACATCCTGAATACAACACTGTAATGAATACTCAAAAATAGCTACTAAGGGAGGAAAAAGACATATTAAAACATGTGGCCTTTTGTCCCCAAATCTCAGCCTTATCCAATCTTGAAAGATTTATAATTTGCTAATTCTAAAATGCAAAAGAACATTCTTCTACCCAGATAGGTCAGTCAATTCCACTCCAGGCAGTGATCAGTGGATGAAAACATGTCGCTGAACCCTCTATAAATTTAATGCTTTCAGGACATTTCAATTACAGACCAGAACACTGTGAATGTTGGAATGGACAGATGGTCTTACCTTTGGGTTGCTGAAGACATAATTAAAACCCTGGGAAAGATATTTCTTTGGCATATGCCTGTTAAACAGGGAGTCTGCACCCATCAGCCTGTTCAAATATATAAATACTGCTAATTAAAGAAATATGTTATGTATATGCTACATATATAGTTGGAGATTTTCAAACTCTGGAATAGTATCTCCTTAAAATATTAGCAAAAAGGTTGGAAACAGATATAGAGCCTTGATCCAGACCCACTCAAATTGAATTTTTCCCACTGACCTTTGTGGGGGTAAATCAGAGTCCTATGGTGGGTGGTGCCTTCAGCCTGCAGAGTGAACCAAATCATCCCCTGATTATAACTCACCACGTGTCGTAGTTTTTTACCCACTGCTACATTCAAATTCAGGTTTGGCTGAGTTGTGCTGCAGAAGGACAAAACAAAGGTTGAATTCTTCACAGACTGATATTTTTGTATTCCAGCACTATTTGGAACATCTTAAGGTGCTAAAATATAACAATTATGAGCAGAATCAGTATTCAAGGGCAACACTGGCAGGTGGAAACTACCGAAATGAGTTAGTAGTTACCTATACCCATACCATGGCCATTTAGTCACCTTTATGGGTTAATAACAGTGCAAGAAATCCCCAAGCATCTCTTCTGCTGGTCTTTAGAAACACCAGAAAATTACAAGTGAACTGGAACTGAACTGAGTTGTCTGCCTTCTGCCATGGGGCTTGTTTTTTCAAATGTGTGTAATATCTCTGCTCAACAACAATATTTTGAGTGACTGATTATCATTAATGGTTCAAAAGAGCAACCAGAGAAAGCAACAGTACCCTTCAGTACTCAGAAGAATTTCTTTTCCTTTTGATGTTTCAGCACAGGTTAGCTGTTGTCCTTTACTGGCCAAGCTGGTTAAGGTGTACTGAAATCACAGAGCTATAAAAATTACATAAGATGAAAGCTGTATCCAATTTTTATTTCTTGTTTGCTGTAGAGTAACTGCATAACATGCACTTGATAATATATTAAAAGTACAATAACTTTTTTTTAGATCCACAAAAGTAGTAAACTTCCATGACACCTTTGAATTCCTGGAACAATACTGCGCCTCTTTCATCCCGTCATATACCTGATACTACTTGAAAGGTTGTATTCAAACATCTGCATACAGTTAAGCTCCAAAGAACAAACTTCAAGGTAAGATTTAACATACTGCACATTTATAAATATTACCTGTCACCAAATTATCCTAATCTTTCTAGGGCTGGAAGACAGTCTAGGTTTACTATAAGGTGGGTATTTGAGATATAAAGAGCTGCTGGCATCTACAACTAGAGAACATTAAGTAATGTACACAGACTTCCTTGTACTATGCTTTAGCAAACATTTCTGTGATCCAGTGTCCTTTTAACTAGCATTTTGTGCAAAAAGAAGCACATGGAAAATTACATCATTAGTTAATATCTGGAAGACACCTTACCTGGTTTACTTTTTTGGTCTATATTCCTCCCTCTGTTTTTATTTTTCAGTTTTGACCCCACGATTGAATCCCACACCCACTCTATTCCTCATAACCAGCTACCACATATTGCTGGTTGTTCCTGGAATTTCTTTAGCAGCAATTTGAATTTGACCTCTCTATATTTCTCACTATTAAGAGTGTTTTGTCAAAGCCACTAAATATTAAATAATATGGTGAATATATTCAAGCAATTATAGTTTTGTTCTTTTTCTTTTGCCTTGGTGTTTCATAATTATTAGAAAACTGTTGTGAAGTATAGAACATCCAACTATGGAAATACAATGTAATTTTGATGAATTACTGTACTAATTTTCAGTGTATTATGCTTTTATTCCACATTAAAATCTGACAAAAGCTTTAATAAATTAATATTTCACATTACTGTGCACCATTTGAAATTCGGTTTAACATTTGAAAATATCTGTCTTTTTCATTGTGCCAGATCTCAGTGTATCATAAGAAAGAATTTGGTAGGCCTAACTTCCCTACATCAGGTAGTCTGCTTGCCAAATAATGAGGAAAATACTAAAAATATTCTGAATGTTAGTTTTACTAGTGTTCCAGAGAGCCCAGTACTAATTAAAGTTGATATCAGACTGTGCAGAATGTATTATATGCACAGAATGACATTAAAGTGCAATGTGTTATCTAAAAATAGTATTTATTACATGCTACATTTCTGTGTGATGTTAAAAGCTGCAATGGAACAATTAATGAGATAAACTATTTGAAATAACACTCTGAGGGCCATACTATTAGGCAATATTTATCACAATGGGTTTTATTAAAAATATCAGACAATTTGATATCTGAAATCTCATCCAAAAACTTGAAACTTCAACTTTTCAAAACTTAAATACAGCTCTAATTTTTAGTATTTTTAATATAAGAGGTAACAGACGTGCTATCATAATTCTTCCTCTACAAGTAATAGCACAAGTCATGATGATGAGCTTAATCCCTGCCTCTTGAAGACTCCAAGGAGTGCTTTGTTGGGAAATACATCATTTAGGGATGAATCAAATAAAATATGTGCTGAGCTTTTAGTCTACTCCAGGTCAAGTCGCAAGTGGGGCCCAGCCAAAGGATTTGTCCTTATTTTGGGTGGAAATTTATGTGAAGAAGAATCTACTTGAATAGAAATGCTTGGAAAATCATGTCATTTTTGCCTCTTCAGAAGAAACTGAGATTCAGGATATGAGTGTTGTCACTCCTTCTACCCAGGCAATCTCTATGTCTTTCAGAAATATCACACATACTAGGTATTAAGATACGTTTGTGTAGTTTAATTACAATGGAAATCCAATATGGGAAAATATTTTTATTATGCATTTATACAATGTGCAGTAGATGTGTGGAAAACAGCAGTTTTGTAGTGCTGATTAAAATGTGAGCACTTCTGCATAAAAACGAACGTTTTGGTTTGGTTTTCTTGAGAAGCAGCTCTGGTCTCTGCAAGCTTTTTCCCTTTGTGATTCAAAATACAATTCAGAACACAATTATACCAGAAGACAATATATCCTGCTCTGACTAGTCACTGAGAAGGTTGGCACTTTCTCACACTTGGCACAGTTTGACACGGAGACCTCCCTTCAGGGTGTGGAGAGGAATGGCATCTCCCCTGCTGACCCAGCACACCTCTCCCAAGCACAGGTGGGGATGGGGTGCATTTTCCCTCAGACACCTCTTGCTGTTAGTTGTGCTTGCAGGCTACAGTGACCTTCAGCTGACACCTCACTACCAATCATCTCCTGCAATGACAAATGCAATGACATCTGGTGCTCACACCAATTCCTAAGGTTCTGCTTTACTCTTACTGACAGTCTAAAATCCAAATTAGAGTTGTAGCACTGTGCAGTATATTCCAGCAAATCAAAGCAATTAGCAGAATTTCTCCTGGGTGGTGTTTTGGAAATCTCTATCAAGTTAGGTGAGTTTTTTGTTTGGTTGGTTTTTGGTTTTGTTTTTGTTTTTTTGTTTTTTTCTTTTGCTTTGAGTTTCTCTCTCTTTCTCCTGAGTGGCAGAGAGAGAGAAAAACAAACCAAAGATCCCTTATCTTCAATTTTTTTCATTTCTCCTTGGAAAATACGTAAAAAGTAGGGCAGTTAATACTGAAGTAATTACACTAGGCTTCATTATTATTTAAAATCCTCAAAAGGCTAATATTTTTTTTCCAAAAAATTTTAAAAAATTAAAACTTAATAGCTTGGAGTATTTTTGTTGTTTTTCACTATCAATCAGCTATTCAATATCTAGTAGAGATTAACCCCCACCAGAAAAATAGCTTCCAAAATCCACGCTAATTACCATATACCTACAAACATATGTACAAATTTTACCCTTCAGTTTTCAGTGAAGAAATCTGTTCTCCTGTAAAAAGCTGACAATATGTCACAGTAACTGAAGAAAGAGCTGCTTGCCTAGAGATATAAATACTCTCCTTGCTGAAGGTTCTTGGTAAGACCAGATTTTTTATTAAATAATCATGATTCTGTTCAAATTCCACTTGATGTTAGTTATCATAAGGATGCTGCAGAAATTTTCTGGTGTTATGATGAATCTGACTTGAACTGTATGACAAAACATTTTTCTGAAAAACCAATGTCCTATACTGTTTAAAAATCAGTAACTTATGTGTCAGACTTGTTGTAAAGCCTCATAAGCACTGTTATGTTCTTTGAATTGTATTATATGTTTGAAAGAAGAAAAAAAAAAAGAAAACTGAATAAAGTGAACCTGTAAAGTGGATATGTGACCATTACAGGACAAGAGATCATATTTTTGCCCAAGAATGACCCCCCATTTTGATTTCACAAAATTTGTGTAGCTCAAGTATATTTGTTTTTTCTAGACATAATAAAGTTATTTTTAAAGATATTTATTAAAATATTTATATAGACTCTTTTTCTGAACCATATTAAGCTCATAATATCAATAGCTTTCAGTAACAGTGCTTTTCAAAAGAAAATAGACCATTATGTACAAGTTTCCCTCAGTTTAAAACTGGGTTTGCACTAACTCTGATGTACTGTCTATTGGTCACTTACACAAACTACATTTTAAATTAATTTTCTCCAACTTCCTTTTTTTCATTCACCTTGACCTGGAATGAATAATTTTCCAACTTCTTCCCTCTAACCCCAGTAATCTGGGTTGCCTTTCACAACATATAAAAAACAAAACACACGCAGTGGAAAATTGTCATTGCCTTTAGTGTTGATAAAATGAGTGAAACGAATGTTACTTTTTAACATCTCAGCCCTCTGTGGAGCTAAATTCTCTTAACTCCCCTTCAGTTTAATAGTTATGGCAGATGAAAGCAGGAGGAGTTTTTACCTTAGTGGATAATAAGCAGGTGGATGTTGTGAGCAGAGATTTCCCCTTCCTTTCCTGTGTGAGCCCTTAGTTACACATCTGCTTCCCCTTCCTCTAATCTCCAATCCACTTTAAGGGTAGCTGAGGATTTTCATCACAAAGCTGAAAATGTTTATGTCCTGAAATCTTAGCTTTAGCTTCTGAGTTGCCAGTCATTGGGGACTGAAGCTTATGGCTGTTATTTTATTGACCTTAGGAGAAAATTGTGGGATTGTAATGACAAAACCAGATTAGTGGGAAGTTGCTAAAGTGATGCCTATTGCCAATGATGACCACCACAATCTCTGCATCTCTAGCTACCACTGTAGGATTTCACAGTGATTTTAATCTGGTGTGCTTACCATTTTCAGCTTGAAACTTTCTGTGGAGAAAGTTCGCTTGAAATAACTTTTTTACACTTGGGCAAAACTCAGACAACAATCAAAAGTACTTTTGAAACTATTGCATTTAAATATTTCAAAATGGAAAATAACAGCTTTTTCAGTTTCACAAGCCTTTTGTTTCATAATTTCAGCTACTATTGGGTCATAATTAAAATAAACTGTTTAGAGATTATCAGAACAATAAAATCTTTCTACAGATTGGGTGGGACATTCTGAATATTGTTTTCAGTTGTGCTTTTTCACCCTAGTTCTCCAAAGGAAAGTTTTTAATATCTCATTTTTGCCTGAAGGATGGCAATGTGGTTTCCTGAGCAGTTGTATCCTTTTTCAAGCTGGTTTCTAAAAGGTGGTTAGATTTTAAGATTCAGATTTGGTTTTGGTTATTTAGCTTGGAAGATTTCTAGAAGGAAACAATTCTTGCCTCCTGTTTTGTCTGTCATCAGTTTCTTTTGAGAGTCCCATTCTTGGACAAAAAGCTAATTGTTTCTATAAAATCATATCTTAGTTACTCCTTGGCATCTAGGATTCTTCCTGGATATAAAGAACACAGGATGATTTTGAATTAAATGCCACTGGCTTTCATTAACTTGGAAACCCCATATCAGGATGAAGGGACAGAGGAAAAAAAGCACTCTGCTCAGACAGGGAGTGGTTTGCTCTGAATCCTCTAAGGCTTCTTCAATATGGGAGCCAGGACTAGTTGTTCGTTCCTTGTTCTTGGGTAAGACTTTTCCCCATTTTATGTGTATGGGGAAATTAGTCTGGCCTGAAGATAATTCTAGGCAAAGATTTGGTAGAATTTCTGTAATTCTTCCAGATAATGAAGCTGATATTTGTGAGTATTTTGCCAGCTTTCTTTCCTCACCAAGCTGTGCTGCCACAATCCACTGCTGTCAGCTTTGTGCACCCCAACTGCTCTGGCCTTAGCAACTTCATCTCAGAAGGAATGAATGAGAGAAAACTGCCTTGTTGTATCGGGGTTGTATCGGGGGAGGTTTACAATGATCAAGCACTGAACAGGCTGCCTGGAGAAATGGCTGAGTCACCATCCATGGAGGTATTTAAAAAATGTGCAGGCACATCTTAGTGAGGGTCTTGGCAGCATTGGGTTTACAGGTGAATAAATTGTCTCCAAGGTCATTGTGAACTTAAAAGATTCCATGCTTCTATGTGGCCAGGCAGATGAACTAGGTGACTATTTTAGGTCCCTTCCAACTGAAATTATTCTATTCTATTCTATTCTATTCTATTCTATTCTATTCTATTCTATTCTATTCTATTCTATTCTATTCTAT
>JANPWX010000085.1:1034350-1314830 GCA_024734555.1 Trochalopteron elliotii | reverse complement strand
TCCATTCCATTCCATTCCATTCCATTCCATTCCATTCCATTCCATTCCATTCCATTCCATTCCATTCTTGGCAAATATCCTCAAAACTTCCAATGTTCAATGCAGCACTGTTTTTTCTTTTCCTCTGCTCCTGGTTTCTGAGAAGCAGATTCAATCTCTCCAAGTAGATGAAGATCTTCGTCTGAGTTTATACAGGATTTTCTTACCTCCCATCTGGAATTCAGTAATGTGATATACCTAGTCCCTAAGCCATCTGTCCCAGGAATCTGCAACTAAATGCAGTAGCATAACCCACCAACAAAAGCATTATAACTATCCCAGAATATCCTCTCCCTCCACTGTCTTTCTCTAAGAAGGAAGAAAAATATGAGTTGAAGGTCTTTCCCCTTTCCTGTAAGATGATTGATGGCCTAGGCTTAGGATAGCTAAGGGCAAAATCGACCACAGCCCAGAGTTCAAAATTAGTGAGTCCATGCAAGTGCAGAATAGGACGTTGTGGACTCACCAGTTTGCATCTGGAAGCAGTATAGCTGCATGTTCTTGGCACCATGCCCAAGATAATATACCCTGCCCTTTGTGTGTGAACGTGACTATTCTCCTTCCAGGCCAGATTTGGCAGCTTATCCAGAACCACCCTTCTGGTTCTGGGGTTAACACAGGAGGAGCGAATCTGTCTGCAGCTGGCAGCGTGGACAGGCTTTCAAAGAATCTTTCTGGAACCAGGGTGGGAACGTGGGATGCAAAATCCCCTCCCCAGGTTTTCTACCCAGAAGGTAACACTTGTCTGAGCAGAGGAGAAAATTCCTTTCAAGACATTGGTCCAAGTTTCTGGAAGTAATTCTCACAGGAAAAGAAATGTTGAAAACCCCCCAACAGCTCGTGTTGTCCTGCCTATCACATGCCGTTCATCCAACCCACTTTTCCGCTGGATACATACAGCACATTTATCACTCAGCTCTCCCACTCCTCCTCCCCAAAACTGTTACCCAATGCAATGATATGCATGGAGTATCTTCTCACCCTGCAGAGAGATAAACTGCATATGACAGCTATTAGTTGCATGACATCATGCGCTTTAGAAAGGCATTGGGATATGAAGAGGGATAAGATTCTCCCTAGGACTGAATGCTATTGAAAGTGTCTGGTTTTTAGTGTGGTGCTTTAGGACACACAAAAATTGGGTTTGCCAAGCCTGTTTCCAGCCAGATCGACCCAGACACGTTAAACTCTCAGATAAAAATATTGTTATGTTAGTTCATGCTCTGAGTTATTGGTTAGAGTTTACTCATCTTTGTGCCTTGTGGTGTTCTGAGCAAGCCATGCTAAACAAACAGGAAATAATAACTGCAGACAAATACTAACTTTCTGTTGGGAAGCATCTTTTTCAGTTTCAAAACTGCTGATGCATTTCACAGCAGGCTACTGACGACATGGGAGTAGCATTCTGGTGTTAAAAATACTTGAGGCAGCCCCTACTATTTCTTGTTCATTATCCGTCATCTTAGCCAGATCGAGCTTCCCATGAGGAATATAGAAATGGGAGCTTTGCCTGAGGTGAGGTCTTCAGAGCTATTCCTGTTGATCACATTTTTGGCAGACAGAGAAGAGCTGGGTGAAAGTTCGAGGAGAAGGAAAAGTCTTATTTGAAATTTGGAGCCTGAATAATCTGAGCCAGTAGAGAACAAAACTGAATTTAAAAGCAAAAACTAAAGAGGTTCCATTGACTTCACATGCACTCTGGACTCTGGGTAACTGAAACACAGAACTATACCTCAGTCAGGTGTATTTGAAAGATTTGTGAACTTTGTATAATGTTTGATGAAACCAGGCTGAATTTCATCTTTATAATGAAACATGGAAGCAGGTGAGTTCCATGTGTTTTGGAGATCTTCTCATAAATAGTTTGCATTGCTCTAATAGCGACAAATTTAGAAAACTACTTTACCAGATGTACACAGAAAAAAGAAAAAAAGATGTAATATGAGGATCAGATAGAAAGCCTGTACAAAGCATGAACTGAGCTGACTGTTGAGCATTTCTGATCTTCTGAATTGAAACAGAGTTGCACAAGGCTGTGCCCAAGCTGAATGCTGACAAAATATAATGGATAGTTTCTGCATTAAAGAAGTCTAGCTTCAAAAAGACAGAAAAAGAGAAAAGAAAAGAAAAGAAAAGAAAAGAAAAGAAAAGAAAAGAAAAGAAAGAACAATGTGAGGTTCCGAGTAATTATTTTTGCAGAATTTTAATAACCAGAGTCATAAGGGGTCACAGTGAAAGCAATTGTAAAACGAGGTCCCTTTCCTGAGAGTGTTTAAATGACTCAATCTCAAATGGCTCACAGCAGCTGAGTATCTGGGCCATGACTTTGATATTTTAATTAACAGCATTTTGTGTTGCAACCAGGTTTACCCAAAGAGAACTGGTGATTCAAACAAACACAGTAAGAGGTTTCATACTTCGCAGATCTGGGAGTTCATAGTTAGTGATGGTATGTCATGCTTATTATGTTTGATTGTTTTTAATGTGTAATGTGGGAAATAGCCAAATCTCTTATTTATTTATTTATTGAGATAGTTGAAAAAAAACATTCCCAGAAGAAATTTTGGATTAATGTCTTTTGAATTTTTACTGCAAGTAGAAAACAAATAAAAAAAAATCCCCTCACTGAAACAAAACAATATTAAACAAAAAAAACTCTTTTGGATAAACAGTGAGCATTTCTATCCAGAAAGTCCTGCACACTTTGGAGACCTAAACCAAACTGTTTGTATGACTCTCAGTTTCCTGACCAGAAAACATCTCGTGACAAACCATAATGCTTTATTTTGATGAGCTGACATAGTAAATTATGAAAATATCTAGGTGAAATTTAAAAAGATGATGACACTTTCTGAAGTGGTAGTTTTATATGTCAATAAATATCAGTATCTGTAAGCATAGACATTTCCAGTATAAATAAAATTTGGGTTCAGACACTTGGTTGCAGTTCATTCCAGAAAATTTAAAAACTTACTATGGTGCAAATGGAATAATTCTAATCCCCTTCTATAGTCAATGGAGAGATTGAACATCTCCAGGAGTCAGTCCCAGGAATATAAGGACTTTGAAGTGCTATTCTGCTGTCAATGAAGCATATTAAATGAGGTAAGTCAGTAAGTCATGATCTTTCAGTATGGTTGCAAAATGAAAATAGCTCTATAAAAGCTTTCCCCCATTAACTCAACATTTAGGTTTTCATACTAAAATCTTTAAAACTAGACACAGATTTATTTCACAGATGAAAAATATGCATATTTTTGAGTCTGTCATTGGAACATCAGTAATCAGAATAAAAAAAATATATATTTAATACATTATTTACCCCAAGGAATTTATCAAGAGGTGCTTCAGCATTGCTGCCAGCTCACAACAAGGATCTAATCCAATTCAAGGTCAATGTAGGAACTATACACAAATGCTGTGTGTTCAAAATACAGGATTTTGGGAAAATAAAGTCTTTGGGTAGAACAGGCTATTATGATATAACACGAGTAAGTCATGACTCGTGACTGACCTTCATGGGCAGCAAAAATGTCTCTGCTCTGTTTTAAATCACTGTTCAATAGAGATTTCATCTTTACTGTAGGTAATATTCATGAGAATTCTGATATTTTTGTGATTCACTTCACATTGAATCCATAGCCCTGTGTCACAACTAAAATATTTGCAGAAAGAATGTGAACAGCCTGTAGGAGCATATTTTGAATAAATAGCAACCTTATGTAAAAAGAGCCAGATTCCTCTACTCTTATTTGCACTGGTGACCATCCAGAAAAAAGCCTACTCAAAAGCTATGCAGTGACTCCAGATTTACCCAAACACTACAGAGCAGAATTTAGCCCATTACGATAAATTAATGGCTAAATTATACTTACTTAGAGTGAAAACAGGCCAAGACCTACCTGACTAACTCATATAAAATTTTCTAGTAATCTTAAAAATAATTCTGTCTGATTAAGGCAGGATTTGATTTCATGTCCATTCTCTGGAGGGTAGCTTCTCTGAGCGGTTCACCTCCTTGCTGCATTAGCAATTTTGAAATTTTAGGTACGAGTAAAACCTTCTCATTTTGTGGTAAATGCATTTATGTGGTAACAAAGTTGCTGATGCATTAACACGTTTTGCAGAATATTAACCACAAAGGAATTCTGTGCTGGTATTAAAAATAATTTGATAGTTGCTGCTCATTATCAATATTCATTTCCAGTTCCTCATTCCTCAAAAAAAATTAAATCCTACCTTGGGAAAATGAGGTAGGAAATATGTGCAATGGCTGATGACATCATCTGTAAGTAATGACTATAAATCTTGAGTGAATTTGTAAGTACAAATGTGCAGCTCGGAAGGTGCCAGATTTCACGCCTGCGTCCTTAGAGCCTGCAAATTCATCTCATGAACTTGGGAACATCATTTTCAGCCAGAATGTGCTCAGCTACACCTTGATGAAGCCAGACCAGAAAAAATCAAACCTCTACTAGAAAAAATGCAACATTTTATATAATAATATTTTATTTCTGATTATTTAGTTATGCGAAAGGCTTCATTTAAGTCTCCATCTAAGCAATGGTTTAATATTTTGGAGACATTTTAGAAATTAGCCATATGATACAGCAGCAAGAATTTTCTTTGCATGTCAAGTGCAGTATGAGTGAGTGCTAACAAAGCACTAATGCCATTTGGATGGGATAAGAGCAGCTAGTGTTTCCAAACCTCTTAAAAGTACATTCTAAACTATTATATTGACAATTAAGCAGCAAGGTGGAAAAATTTTGTCTTTCTGTTGGCATAGAAAGAGTCTAAGTTGGTTTTTTTCTTATAACTTTAAAAAAATTAAAAGAAAATTTGAGCTTTACCTCAAAAGGTCTGTATTTCTTATTCAATTCTGTGTGCATTTAAAGAGGTGCTTCTTAAATAACTTGAACATCAGGGCAAAACAATGTCACCTGGGACAAAAATTGGCAGTAAACCTGGTCGAAAAGGGTTGGATGGTTCAAGGAATTGGTAATGCAATCCTTAGATTTTACCAGTTTATTTCGTTCTGATGCTTGTCCAGCTTTGGTCATAGCTATTAATCATTTCTACTGGAGCATTTCCAATGCAGCCAAGCAACAGAGGGTCAAGTCCACTTCTGAGTCCTTCATTAAGCATGGGTGCAGTTTGGATTTAGGGAGAGAGTGGAGGTTTAGCTCAGATTAATGCTAATTAATGCTAACAAATCTCTCAAGTTGCATATATGGAAAGAGTCTCTGACATCAATCTCAGTGATCTTTTTCCAGCTTTGACAGGTGCCCATCTCCCCAGTGCTGTTCAACAAATAAACTCCAATTTGAAGGATTTTTGATAAAGCACTTCAAAAGTCATGCAGATTCCTAAATTTCTGCTGACCCTTCAGTCCCTGACTTGCTTGTGGGCTAATGGGGTTGCACAGAAGTTCTTGTGGACTTGTGACCAGTCCATATTATTGTAGCACTCTGCTCCGCCACTGTGTCATCATCAGGATGTTCCCATGTTTATACGAGAAATTCCTCCTGTTTGAGATCTGACTTGGGAGTAAAGCTCAACTCAGATTCTCTATTACAACTAAGTTTCTGTTCACAGCTCAGATCCAGCAACAAGTGATTACTCTCTGGAAGCCCAGGCCTTGCTACACCAAAATTCACTGAATTTTGGAAAAAAAAATCTCCTTGGACAAAGTTATAGATTCACAGTCACATCCCAAACCCACTAGCAAAGGGCATTACAGACTTCTTCTTGCCTATTCCCTCTTTCTGTCCTTGAAGGGAGGTGGAAGAGTCAGCATTTGTAGTTGTCCTTGTCTTCAAGTTGCTGACCCAGCTGGATACCAGCCCACCAAATGACCAAGCAAACATTTGGCTTTTCTCTTAATGACTTCCCTGATGTGACACAACATCAAAGCCCTTACAATCTCACTAGAGACCTGTCAGTGGACTGCCATTTTTGGACCATAATTTGGTTTTGGGTATTTATATTGATCTGAAGACACCAACTCAGAATATTCTGTGATTCTGTGGAACATTTAAAAGAGCTTATTCAAATAATAGCTCAGAGTATACAGAGACATATTCAATGAGAAATTTTGGGTCAATGATTCTATAGAAATCTGAATTAATAAGGTCAATTAGGGTTCCAATTCCTACCTGCTCAAATTTATAAAATCAAGTATTCAAATATATATTACATGTATATTTCATTCCAGTGTGCAATTTGATTTTCTATAACAGATCTGCTCTCAGTGTTTTCAGCTACAGTCCTGTACTGATGTATGACATAGAAAGTCCTGTTCTTGGTACAGAACTTTGAAAATCTGCAGTTGGAACAAGTAGGAGAGAGAACATATAGTAGGAGAGCACATGAATAAATTAATTCTGACAATGGAAGTCAGGAACAAACCAAGAAGGCATAAACACATTTATTTTGAAACTTAAATGAATATTTTCAACAATTATGAACAAAATAATTAGCATCTTATACCACATCTTGTGCAACAAACAGTCAACATCCATGAATACTGGGTTACGGAAATTCATCCGAAAAACCATGCCACATTGTTTTAGTCATTCCATTATATTTTATGCCTTTGTGTTGGCCTTTCTCCCACTGTTAGTAATCTGGATCCAAGGAATAATCTCCAGGGAACTATGAGTTTGTTTGGAGGGAACTGTTTTTTCCTCACATGTGGACTCTGAATGTTAAAACTCCGAACAATCCCTTACAGCACTAGTGAGTCTGAGCTAAAAAAGAACAGCAACAGTTCTTCTCAAGGGAAGAAGGTATTTCAGCTGAATGAGCAGCTTGAGGTAAGACTGACCCAGTTTTGCCCAGTTCCAAAAGAACATTATCATGAAAATGAAGTCAGAAAGCTGAATTTTGCCACCTCATCAGAACGATCATTCACTGACTAATTTTCCCAAAATGTAGAATACTATATTTAGGTGTTTCAAGAAATATCTGATAGCTGTTGTGTTTCCTATTATCCTTGCTATTGACCTCACAGGCCATCCATAATATTTTCTCTAGAGATACCAGTGAGTCCTGCACAATGAGGAACCTTCTCTATCTCTTGGTAGACATTATTAAATAAGGATAAACCCATTATCAACAATTGTACAGCACAGGAAATGAGGTAGAAATATTCAGGAAAAAATAAATATTATTGTGTGTCCTTAGGACAATTTTCATCCAAACTTTTGGGAAATCCCAGCAATGTACCTGAAGAAGAACCTCACAAGGCTCATACAATTCAGCTTCTTGGGGTTAATTTTTCCCAGATAATTTTGCAATGACATCCTTTTTTTAAGCATTGCCAAAAGTACCTTCTTTTAACAGACAGTTCATGTGCACCTGATTAATCACCCTTTATATCTGCTGTTTCACATAGTTGTTTCCACCGGAACATAAGCTACAACTTCTTTGCTAAAATGTTTTTATTTCCACATATGATAGGTTTAAGAGAAATTAAAGCATTTCTATTTCTCAAGTTCTCACAAAACTAAAATATTATTTTTGCCTGGAAAATTTAATTTTAAGAAAAATACTCTTTTTTCTGCACTGTATGAATGTCTGTGCAAGCATAGCTATGAGAGAAATTGCTAGCTTCTGTTTATATAACTAAAACCCTATTTTCATAGACTCACATTGTAGAAGCAGTGAATTAAACATTTTCTCTATTAATATAATTTAGTGACTCAAATTATAAAATAAAAAAGCAATCATGAAAACATATTTTAAATGATGCATTTCAACGTAATTTTATGCACTCACATTTAAGTGTTTCTGCAGGTTTGTGCATTCGGAACATTATGCTGGAAAGAGTTTGCATAGATTTTCCATTCCTCATTTGCAGCCACCAGCAGCCTGAACACACAGAATCAAAGAAACATTTTAGGTTGGAAAAGACCACCTCATATTACAGAATTCCTTGTTGCTTTTGCCACTTATTCCACTGAGAATACATATGTGGTCTACCAAGGTAAAAATGTCAAACTGCTATACATTACAACAATTCCAATGTGGAATATTCTAAATACAGTTCTACAGGGAAGAGAAAGTAGTTACCCTCACTCTTTTAAATGGATTAGCATATCCAATAAGCCCCTTTTTTTCCCCTCACATTTCATTGGAAAGTTCTACAGTACAGTGTGGTTCTAGCTGGCTGTTGGGCATTGCTGGCTGACAGCAGCATCACAAACTCCCTAGCTCTGAGTTTGGTTTGCAGCCTAGTGAGGTGTGGTTTTATCCAGCCAAGCCTTGACATCACTGGAGCTACAGCAGGACAAAGTTGTTTATCCTGTCTCCCTTAGAGGGATGTCAATCTACCTGACAGTTTTGGACCATGTATCTGGGCTCAGACTCTCTGTGGTGCTGAGCTCCCATGGACATGAGATGCCCAACCCCTCTGAGACTTGGACCTTTAGACTGTGATGACACAAAATCAGCATCAGCAAAGAATTAATTTGTTATAAAAATATGGGGAGGGTTTTTTATATACATTTTTGGAAGCCACCTAACTTTTGTTGCTTGCTGTAGCATGGCATACATGTCACTATGCCAGCTTACTCCTATGACCTCCTTGTCAAACAGACATGTCAGCTGAGGTTTTTGTCAAACGTCAATTTTCACCATCTAAACTGTTTTATACAAAGCAAACTCTTTGAAAGAGATCTATTATGTGCAATGAAATTTTCCATGCCACACATACATGCTTGACTATCTACAGATATTGGCTTGAGACGGGTAAAAAAAGGACTGATATGCAGATTCAATCTTGTATTTTAACCACCATGCTTTCACAGCTGGGACCAACTCAGGAAAAGAAGGCAAGTCTTGAAGCAGTCTGACCAGCCTGGGGGTTCAGGTTACTTGGAGGGAAGGTAGGACAACAAAATGCCAGACAACAAAAGCTCTTGTAAAGGTATAAATGTATGGAAAAAGGAGATCAGCACACTCCCACAGTCCCGTCATCTAAGGATGTTCCAATAAAATAGGATGTTGACCTAGAACCATTTCATTTTAATTCTGAAACCTCCAAGTTTTGTCTTATTTCCATAACAGAATAACTTAAATTTAAGTCTTAAAAATGCAGTTTCATCAAAAAGATTCAGATGGCATAATACCAAATAATGTTTGAAACCTCAAGTGAAAGTTGCCTGACCAAATGTAAAAGCTTTTTCTCTGTATCTTCCCTAAGCTTCCTTCAGATTCAGTGGAGCAAAATAGATGGTTTAGTACAATTCATCTTAGGCATTTTAGACATTGACTATAGGATAAACTGAGTTGCACTTTAGCAGGGTCTATTTCTACCACTGACTATAAGGGGCCTAAAGTGATAAGCTCAGATGTGCATGTCTAGACTGGAGATGTTTATAGTTCGGTGATTGAATCCCATTTGTTCAATCTACTACAGTTAGCAAAGTACAAAATTTATTTACTCCACATGTCACTGTTTTAGTGAGACTGGATAAAACCAAACCTTGTATTATTTTTTTGATCTATCTGCATATGGACACTACTGGAGACAAATGTTTGAAGAGATGGACCCTATGTCTGATATTGTGTTCCTCTGGTACGTGTCTCAACATTGCAAACATAAAAGGTAAAAGGAAGGAAAAATAACTTCAACTTTGAAATCTAACAAAGTGGCCATCAAAAGAAAGGACTCTAGACTTAGAGCTAGAGAAAAGACAGGCTTACAAGATAAGGAAAAGCTAAACAATTTAGACTGAGCCTCCTATGACCCAGTTCAAATATTTCTGGTGGGTTACACAAAGCTGATCTACTGTGTACTACATAAAGCATGAAGTTTAAAAGGTATGAGGAAAATGCAGTTTAAAATCTCATAAATGACCAAAGGTTTGCAAAGCACACTAGAACCATAAAAAAAAGTAGGTTTTAGAAATGCAGTATTTCTAGTTATTATCTACAGTTGCCTGCCATAGTAAAAGGGATTATGCTCTCCTTAAAGAGAGAGCATACCAAATGTTTAAGAAACTTAATTTGAACTTGGAAAAAGTCCAACACTTAGGTGACTGAATTTTTATATTGAAATCTGCAATGAAAGACGAAACAATGAGAAATCGAAAAATTTTATATGATATGCCAAGTAGTTTATAGCACATTAAGCGATCATGTAAATGTCACAGAAAGCTCACATTGTCATAAGAAGACATAATTTACCCTTTTGTGTCTGAGGTAGGAAGGATGGGAAAACGCATGTTTCAATCCAGGAACTGTGTAGACTTTTTATATTGAAACACTGACCTCCCTTGTGCTCCTGGATCTATGTTGTGAAATTTTGTGTGACCGAGTGAGCCACGTTACGTTCTGTACTGAGGCCTGGGAAATACGAAAGGATTGTTGTTTCTGAAAACAGAAAAATGCAGTAAATTGTTTTATTTTGTTCAACAGAGCAAACTCATTTTTAAACCTCCCTATAAAATGTTACTGCGCAAATATTTTCGCAAGTAACTCACAGGCCAGGTAAATAATTATAAGTCTTTGTCCAGTTTTAAATGATTCACTCTTTCTTTTGAAGACAGGAGAACATATGAAGCTCTATCTTGCAGTCCATTTAAGGGCTTTAGAGTGAAGAAAAATTTTGGTCCCCCCATGTGGAATAATTTCAATTAAGAAAAAAAAGGCAGAGCAGAGCCTGTAGTGTGTCCATTAGCACAAAGCTCCCTGGCAAAGATCTCTCCTGGAATTAAAATCCCATAACTTAACCTAAAGATCATCCATCCTTTTTAGGTGTTGTAGTCCATCTAATTTCTGACAGCCACATTTGGAAAGCAATTTGAAGCAAAAACTTCTTCCACTACTACAATATTCTTTTCTCTAATGAGCTGTCTCTGTTTTGTGCCAGTAACAGCTCTGCTTTGTGGTTAGCTAACATACTATTCATAGCTACTATATATCCCTCTTGGGATCCATTTCTATATTCCCAGTCTTTCTACTGACAAAAGAATTTTAGGTGGACAAGGAACACTAGATGTGGCCTTGTTACTAAAAGAAACGTGACAAATGGTCGAAGCATTGCATTTAGTTTTTATGCACAAATATATAATACAGATTGAGGAACTGGTAAATAAAAAGAAGATAAAAATCCAGTACAGAGCTATTCTTAAAAATACTAAATATACCTTCTGATTATGGGTGTCCAAATGTTTTAAGTTATTTTATGGTAAGTGCAGAAATATTTAGTGTACCAGCTGAGTGTAGAAAAGATCACAAAAAGAAAAGATGGAAATCTGAGTTTATTCTGTGTAGACTTATTTTATTTGCATAAAAATGCTTTAAAATTTATGTTTACAATTCTAAATTATAATTAAAACTGTAGAAAATCATATACAAGTAACAGTACAATTTAGATACTTAGAGAATCAAAGCAGTGAAATGCCAGCTTAACAATTTCCCATGTCTCTCCAAATCTCTCATAACACAGTCTGAAGGTTCACCCAAGTCCTGTCAGGCAACTAGCTTCTGCAGCATAAAACTAGAAAGCCATAAATTAAGCCTATTTTATACAAACTTATGTTTTTTAGACCTATATCTGCTTATTGTTTTGACTGCTATAGTTAAAACAGAATAACTTTTGTGATTTTTTTTTGCAAGAAATAATATATTAAAGTGAATTTTTCAGTAATATCTGGAGCCTTAAAATTGTCAAAGCCACTACTGGCTGTACTGTGAAAAGTCTGCATACAAATTATGTACTTGCATTGAAAAGTAAACTATCTTTGGAATTTGGAGAAAATTTAACGTTTATATTTAATTTTCAAAGAGAATGGAGTTATCTTTGACTGAAGTATGGGTTTGGTTTCCTCCAAAACAGTCTTGTTACTTGAATCTCAGGTGAACAAATCAGTGAGTGCTGTAGGACGAAGATATTTTGGTATGCAAATACGCATAAATTGAAGTAAAGACAAGAAACCTGTTCCTTCAGCTTCAGAAAAAAACTCAAAATGAAAGAGAGGTACTGATGACTAAGTTGTAGCATGCAGTAAATAAGACCAAGGCATTATTTATATTAAATCAAAGGCTATGATTTAACTGGCAGGCATTGCAGGCTCCTAATCCTCTCTGCAGGCGCAGTTCTTCAGATATTTCTCCAAGTTAGGCAGCATCAACTGTTCACCTTTCCCCCATTTGGATCTGATAGTTGAGTGTTAATCTGTAACAAATTCCTATATTGCAGAAGGTTGACATGATTATTTCATAAATCATAGAGATAGAGCTAAAAAAGGCAACAAAACCCACAAACTATCTCTTGGAGATTCAGAAGTAGGTGACCCCTTTTCCCTGTGGACCAGCTGGGTGGCCGCCAGCACACGCTGTTGGTCAGGGATCTGTTCTGTCCCCTGAGGTAAGAAGAGTGTTCTGGAAAAAGAAGAAAAGTTTTATTAAAAAAAGAGGTAGCAAGCGCTCAAAAGTGCTCATAGTCTGCACTTGACTGAGGATGGTATCAGTACTCAACATTATAATAATAATAAAAATTCATTAAAAACAAAGAAGTTAATTTGTTTTCTGTGTCTGAATTAATCAGCCAAAATAGGAAACAAAACTGGCAGGACAGTGGGTGTTTGTGTTCCACTTCATGGGGCCTCCCTAAACCAACACCAAGAGAACATGGCTAACAATTTTGCTAATTAAAACAGTAATCACTGTTCGGATTTTGCATATTTAGCAACTGAAGCTACTAATGTGGGATCCAGCCTGCAGAACCAAATATGAAGTTAATTAAATATCTAACAAATGTTTGTGAAGCTACAGAAAGAAAACCATTCAGTGTTTCATTTCCTTTATTATGTCTCCACCCTATGAATCTCCCCCAGGGCCATTTCCTTTTCTTGTTCAATTTGAAGAGCAACTTTCCCAAGAAATTTTAAGGGTTGGTTTTCAAAGGAGCTTAAGAGATCTGATCACTCAATCGAAGCTCGATTCCAAAGAGATGTAAACAACTCATTTAACACATTTTGTCTTACCTAAATCAGTCACTGGTTAAAGATATGAAGTAGCTGATAATATAAAAAATACATATGAATTATACCTCTAAAATTTAAATAAAAAAGAAAATATTTTTCATCACACTGCTTACTTCTGGAGGTCTTTCTCTCCCTCTCATACCACAAAAGCCAAAACAGATTGCAGTTTTTGTCCAAGCTTGGCCAGACCTCCAACTGGAGACCAAATCAATCTTTCTCTTGCACTTGTCCCAGGGACAGAGAGCAGCCTGTTTTCATTAATGAAGCCACTATTGAGATACCCCTGGGTAATCAGATGGAGGTCTGGTTATAATTACAGGCGAGACGCTGCGATGATTACTCGAATGTAGGAGCAAGGGTAGAAGTTGCAATGAAATCATTGCTGTGACAAGGGTTAGGAGTGCAGGTGCTTTTTGAGAATCTCCACTGGGTTCATACTAACTGAGTTAGAGCTGTCAGGGATCTGCCAGCTCCAGTATATGCAAGCTCTTCACCTGCTTTTGCTATGTAGCTTGTAGTTTCTTTTAATAATAGAAGATGTAGAAACATGGAGAATGACCCTTTAATGTATTTATCAAGGTTGCTCTATAGGACTGTGAAGCAAGAAAAAGACACAGCCTTAAAGAATCACCACCACCTTCTAATCCTCTCTCCTGTGCAATACAGGAATCCAAACAGCTATTGCTTTCAATTCTTTTAATGTGTACTATTAAACTCATCCTTTTCTCTCTGTGAAAGAGGAGTTATTTTTCCATGTATAATTTGTGAACATCTTATCTACTATAAAACTTTAAAGTAACAGGTACATGGCTATTTTAAGTTCATTTTACCATATTGCTAATTTCAAAAGACTTCTCTTGGTTTAGCACCAGTTTTATCAAACCACATGTCAACTTTTTTCAGAATACAACTTGGAGTCAAGTAGCAGCATCAGATGAACATCAACATAGCTGATATGAAAAGCAGTTTGTGATTTTCAGACCTGAATTGTAGTGGCTGTAGTGTCACCATAAAATGGTCTGATTAAATGATTAAATAAAGCATATTATGAGGAGTTTTTTTCTTTACTACAGTCATCTGACAGCCTAAATAATTTCATTTCAGGTAAATAATTTAAAGGATTTTTGCAAGCACTGAATGCTGGTATCTGATTTAGTTTTCTGGCTTGGTAAATATTTCTGGAAATCACATCTTTCAACCTAGCTTGAACTAGACTAAATTTTAAAGAGAGAGAGAAGTGTAAAATCAATAACTGAAAGACCAAAATTCAAACTGAAAATGGGAGACTGGTTCACTACTTTAAGGTTGGAAAGCAAAGTGCATGGCTTTATCTATCTGTGGCTGATCTATCACAGAGATCACTGCACAAACAGCTGCACAAGACAGGAGGGTGATGTTTCTTAGGTAGGTGGTTAAACTCCCATTATACACTGCAAATTTTCTTGGAGAATTAGTCAGCTTAGAATCTGTGACTTGCAAAAAAGCAGCATTTTAAACAGCTGCTTGTTATGGAGTTTTGTTTGGTTGGTTTTTGTCTGTTTTTTGTTGTTGTTGTTTTGGTTTTTTTAAGTCAGCTGGTTAGTAGGCACAAAGGAGTAGATCTTGCTGGAAAATCCTATTATATCTGAAGGTGGCCTATGTGGCTGTTTATGTGGCTGCAGAGACATATATAGAGGGACAATCATGTCCTGATGTTCTTTCCTGACTTTAGTACACATCACCTCTCTCCCCAAAAAGTGTTTTATCAGGCAGAATCAAAAGTTAAAAAGTGATGCTCTCTATACCACAAATCCTTATTCCATTTATAGATTAGGATGAAAAATCCAAAGAGGGCTATCTGATCTTTTTTTTTTTTTTTTTTACTAGTATCCTTTGCATGGTCACTTCTTCAAATGCAGTAGAAGTTAGTGAACAAGAAGGGAAAAAGAGGTTTGATATTTGATTTCCCATATTTACCTGCCATTTGAGCAAGGATTCTGCCTTCCAGGAGCACCAAGGCAACAAAGTTTCCCTGAGTTGCCTTCCAGGAGTTAATAAACACTTCTGCCAAAATCAGGACCCTTTTGCAAGAGGCCGTGTTGCAGGCATGTAGTAAAGAAAGCAAACCCCAAACCCCTAATCCTGAGGAATCACATTCTAAATAGACCAGAAAATGTACTGGAGACCTCAAAAAAAATATCAGCTCAGTGACAAAACCAGGAATAAAATCTGGATCTGTTGGCTTCCAGCAACCTCTGTGCTGCTACTGCACCGAATGAATTGCTTTGGTCTATCCATTCCCATATGAGTCAGCCAGCTGAAAAAAGTATGAAGGACAGAAAGAAAGAAGCCTAGAAACTGCTCTGGGATGAATTATCTCTTTGCAGAAAACTATTTCATTTGCTATTTAACTGAAGTGAGCAAGCTGGAGACTCTGTAGTGGTTCTGCAGCTAAATGCAGTTTATGCAGAGAGGCATAAAGTAGAACAGCACTTATTTAGAACAAAAAGAACATGAGACTCTTGCTTGCCATAGATCCTGAATGCTGATGTGCTGCCCTTGCCTGAATGAGGCACCAGTGGCTCTGAGCAGAGCCGGGTGACGTCCGTCCTTCCGCAGGGCTGGACAGACGCCGTCCTGCTGGATGTACATCGAGTTCTGTGGACACACTCACCCTGTGTTCTCAGCACTCACATGTGACTCAGAAGGAAAGTATTGATAGTGGATGTGGCAGCAGATTGCACATGGCATTGAACTTCACACATCAAGCTCGCTGGGAGATATTGCCACCTATTGTTTTAGGCCTTGATTGCATTGCTTTCTTAATAACTAATTGGGCTTGCTGCATTTTAACAATCTTCCAGATGGAAACTTTACGAGATGAAAATCTGCATTTTGTTATTGCAGTTAAATAGTCAGATGATTTTCAAGAAATAACTCGTCTTTATCTATAGTCATGTGTTTTTTAGCAGATGTCACTGTAATATTCAAATTTTGACCAGACCTGTAGAGACAAACTTCTGTCAAATTTATTAGTATTTTCCGTCCTAAAGTTCTAGACAGCTTTGTATATTTTCTTTCATATGAAAAACTCCTCAGTTAGTTAGGAAAGTCTATGAAAATGCACGCTTCTACCTCTTTTAAAAATAATCAGAATCTGTCATAATAAACTGTTTTGTTTGCCCTAGAGAAAAAAATAAAAAAGACCTTTTTATAATAGATATAAGTATTTGTTTTCTTTTTAGGCAGTTTTTTGCAATGCAGATCCCCAAAAACCAAAACTTTTCATGACTTTATCTTGACTTTCTTGAATTGCTTTTGTTAGAAAGAAGCTGGTAAGATGTTTGACTGCTCAATATATTAGTTTAAAATTATGCCTATATTAAGTTAAAGCCATTCAAAAAGGAAATTAACTAAAGACTCTCTGAAATTTAAATGATATTTTATAAATCTGAAACATGAAAACTTAACAATTTTGTTCTCAAACAAGATCACAACTATTCTTCATAATGCTTTTTTTCCTGTTAATGAAAAATTTAATTATGTGTCTGATTTAATGACCTACTTTCTCTGATCCTTTTTGTATGATTAGATGTTATTCAAGTGCATCTGTCTTAAAGTGGTTTGAAGGCTCAAACACAGCAATAGCAGGGTATGGAAAATCTAAACAAAAATCCTGATGCAACTTGGAAGCTGCTGGTTGATCGGGAATTTTACCCGCAGGGGAATTTCCCTATCAGTTATTCAAGCCACTGTCCCAGTCTTTATGAGTGGCATTTTGGTCTGCACAGTTCCCAAGGAAAGGGATGTGATATCAGGACTGCTTCACCAAGACATGAGGCCCAGACTATCAGCAGAAAATGTGGCAGCTGGTTTCACAGGCTGTTCCAGCAGAGCAGCCTGTTCTGTGTCACCACGATCCCAAGCTGTGGCACTGAGAAAGGCCAGGAGTCCTGAGGGTCACCACAGAAAATAAGTTTTTTTGAAATGGCACAGAGGGAAGAGGTTTAAAAAAAATCCCAAACAACAACAACAGTGTTATGTGTAGAAAGAGACAGAAAAAGACCAAACTATTGTCCACTGTGTTCCTGATAAAAATGTTTGAGTGCAGTTGTTGCCATAGCCAAGTACAACAAAAGAGCTTGGACACATAAGTACAGGAGTATACAGAGTTTTTTCAGACATGACTGGACAAATTAATTCTGAGCATTAGACAGACACCAAATGGTATTTGTTATCTCAAAATTCAGTTTAATCTTGATGTTACTCAAAATCCTTCTCAAGCTCATTCATCCTCATTACCAGCATTGCAGTTCATCCTCTAATATATTCGTTACTTCAACCTGGTAGTAACTTTCTTTCAAGGGCAGTTGATCCTGAGCTCTGTTCTTAAAGAAAACTGTTATATGATTTCAGAATCACTTACAGATGAACTGTAGAAACTCAAATTAATACGGAAGTCAAGATTTGTAAGCTTTATATAGAAGAAAGATGCTAAAACAATGGAATTGTACTGCTTGTAGAAAGCAATTGGAAAAGAAATTTAGGTTAAAATAATGCAGAATCACCAATCAACTTTTTTGTAGATCCACAGAATTAGTGGATGCTTTAGCTCACAGCATCTTCAGATCATGTCTTTCTGGAAAGAGTGCATTAGTTAAATATAAAAAATTAAAGTTATAATTTAGTTATATAGCAAAATTAGAATAGCTGGTTTGTTTCTCTGCCACAAACTTTTCAGAACAAAATAGCATCCCATAAAAGGAAGAAAACCTTACAGAAGGTTTTCCTTAGTTTTGTCATATTCATCTCAGAACACTTTGAAAGCGTAACATAATAGTAGCTGAAATCAGAGGCAATAAACATGTATGACTTCATGTCACTTGGGAATGGCATTCAGCCATTTTCCTACAGCCTTCCATGGTAAACGTCCTCAGGCTTTCTTTTCAAAAGTTGCAAATGGGTGCATGCTTCGGTGACTTTTATATTAAAATAAACAAAAAACAACAAAACCAAAACAAATTAACAAATTATACATATGTATCTTTAATGCTTGGATGCTAAAATGGAAACTAAACTTTATTAGACTTATCTTTTTATGTTTATAGGAACACTATGTGACTATGTATAACTTAGCAGGCTTTACAGAGAGAAGCAAATGTGACGAGTTTTGCATATCTTGACATATTGAGAAAATAAAATAAAATTTGTTTAGGGTAGAGGGTTTATTTTAGGCCCTAATTAACTTTTTTTCATTTCCAACAGAAAATACAAAGTGAGGGCTAAATTGATCAAACTCAATGGGAGAAGGTAGCACTAATTCTCTCCTACCCAGCAGCAGAGGTTTGCAGAACACAGCCAAGAAATCTGGATTCTCTAATTGGTATCAGGGCATCAGAAGCCATCTCTTACCTCTTCCAGAAAATGCCTTATCTTATACAACTGCAGGGCACAGGGGTGGGAGGAAGACATGATGTTCTGAAGTTGAGAGTGGGTGGATTTGAATCAGTCACCAGCAAGCAGCTGGGTGTATTCACTACTGAGTCAACTTCACAGAGGCTGAAAGCACTCACAATGGAATTAGATCACTTTGTGCATTTAAATGATCATTAAGAGAGAGTACAAGACAGTGAAAACGACTTTTTGGCCCAGCAATTATCCATGTACCCAGGAAATGCTGATATGTGTTTGGGACACATATTATTATCCTTGGTGAGCTAGAACTCTCTTATCACCAGGAGGAAATTTTCATTTTGGTAATGTATTAGATGGTATGATAAAACTATTAAAATTTCCAGGTTCAGGGAACTGAGAAAAGGTATTTTGTGACCAGGCCAGAATATTCTGTCTGTAAAATTTTGGACAAAAATGTGGCATTTTATTTTCCTTTGACAACTTCACTTTTCCACATATGTGTATTACACATTTATGATAGGATTTGCAGTTTCCAGTGAATTCATACCAAATCTAAATTTAACTAGAAATCCTGCATTGCTCCAGTCTGACCTATTTCCCACTCTCTTCACAAACACTTGGCCTTGGCTTATCCTTGGTACAGCCCCTATCAAATCTAATGTCGGATTGTTCAGTCAACTTTCACCATCACTTCACTAATGGTGCCAGTTCTTATCATCATCAGAGACGCCTCTGCACCCTCTCCCACATCCCCTTATGCTTGGGAAGAAATGCTCAACTGCATTTTTAGTCAGGCTAGAGTTGCTTTTTCTATCCTTAAAACCTGCTTCCGGTGAGATACCAGCATTGTGGATATTAATGTGTACCAAGATTATACTCCAATGCTCTTTAGAGTTTACAACACATAACTGTAATGGAATTAACAAGTAGTAACAGATCTTATATTTAGAAGGGCAAGACTTTTCTTACAGGAAGGTGAATCCCTGCTTATTCCTAGAATTGTGTATCACATCCTAGCTAAAGGACGATTTAAGACCAAAGCTCTCCAATTTTTTTTTTCCAGAGGAGAATAACATATAGAAATGGAACAAAAATATCAAAGCATGTGCATTGTCAGAAATACAGTTTAGACAGGTAGGTTAAAACATAAGAATGAATAATCAAAATTAGAGCTCTTTTCACTGATTCAGGTGAATACTGTTTAAAGACAATCTGATTTCAGACATTTTGATATCTCTATATGATTCTATTTAGAAAAAAATCACATGCAAAAATATATGCAAAAGGTATTTTGAAATGCTGATCTATTTTAGGTGGAAGGGAAACACTGAAAAATTAGATTTTCCTACAAGGCTTACTTTCCAGTTTCTTAAGGTTAGAGGTACCTGGCATGTTTCATAGGGGGTGAAGTGGTCTGGAAAGAGGATGTGGAAGCATGGCCAGAAAGCCTTAAGATCCTGTTACAGATAAAACTAATAGGTATTAACGAGGATGTTCTTGCAGGTTCAAAGCTGTGCTTGTAAGTCTGGACTAAAAAGTACAATGCAAGTGGATGAATCAAATGCAAAGGGGTGATAGAGCTCCTGTCTCTGGCCTCAATCATTTAGAAACCATGAGCCATGCAACAAACAAAATAATATTTTTCATTTAAAAAAATAAATAAAAATGAGGCCATCTGGTTTTTTTGGTTATTAGGTCAGATGCTGTCACATTTTATTACCATTTCTTGACAATCTGAAACTTGACATGTCCTTTCTTCTCTCTCCCTTTTAAATTAAAACACCTTGTCACAAGTCCAGGAGCTGGACCTTGAGAAGGAGCATAACAAAAACCAGGCAGTCAAGATCTAGGCAGTCTTTTAGGAACAATACAGTCACCCCTTCAGCAAGTGAGAAAGGCACCTAACAAGATCATCACTTATGCTGTTCTTCAGAGCAGGATTTTCTGCCTCATGCGTCTCCAGTTGCCAGCTGCTTTGGAGGTGATGTCTTTCTCTCTGACACAATGAACATTAATAAGGAAGGCCAGCAGGGAAAGCTCAGATTTTCTTGAGTCTTCTTTACTCTCTCTCTTATCACCACCACGCAATTGGAGAATTGGCAAAAGCTGAGGTCTATTGTATGGATGGCTGAAATGACCTCTGGTGATAGAAAATGATTAAGATTTAGATTTTCTGTGTCAGATCAAATAATAAACATCAGTGGCTATGCAAATACTAAAGTCAGTTTAAAGTAAGTTTTAAAATATGTCTTCAATATGGTTTTGTTCTTTAGCAAATATTTTAAAATATTTATACAGAATGCTTATATCTGGTCTGCAGAAAAACTGCTAAACATCATAGATTGAGACAGTCTATGGCACAAACATCCCAATCATAGTACAACAGACTTCTTGAGAATTTTTTACTGCTATTCTTATAATTATCCTAATTTGAGCCAGGATTTTACCAGTTAGAGAAAGTAAATGATTCTTACTTACTCCGTTTTAGCATTTATGGCTTTATGAGACCTGAAAATGGACTTGTTTATAAGCCGTGGATCCCTTTCCTTCTAACTAGATGAAAGGTTTGATTTTCCAAGGAAGAAAAACAAAGCAAGTGACTTTCTTGTTAGATTTATGGAAACATTCATAGACTTCAACAGAAAACACAGTATCAGACAGCATGTCCTCAGTAGTGTTTTTATCAAAACAATCATCACATAGAACCCCCCACTACATGATTTAGAGATATTCTAAATATCTGATTTTTCATATTTTACTTCAACCAACTTTTACAGAAACTTAGTCTATTTCTGTAGAACACTTGCTTTCAAAAGCTACTGGACCATTTCATTAGGAAACTATCCATCTTACAGAGTATAAAATGTCTTCACTTAAAATAGTATTGTAGGAAAATAGATTAAAACTATCTGTGCTTCCTTTCCTTCAAAACCGTAAAGAATTTTGAAGAGTCAATTAATTTTGCCTTTTAATCATTCTTCATCCTTTTTACATTTTATAAAAAGGAAAATTCTATCATAATAAAATGGTCTTTTAAAATAAAAGATGCCCAGCAAACTGGGCATGAAACTGCCCCACAGGTTGCTCTAGACCTGACCCAGAAATGACTTTATTACAACCAGCCAAGCAAATGTGTCAGCTCATTTTCAAAGTACTAGAAAATTTAATTCCAGGACTTGCACGTGGGTGTTGCAGCTGCTCAGCTTGCCTCAGAGTGGCAAGATTTAGAGTCATCAGAGGAATAAATAGAAGGACATCACTTTTATCCCACATCACACTGAGGTCTCTAGAAGGAGCCAAGATGATATTTATGTTTAGTTATTAATGATTTAATACATGTTTATTTCAGGATTTTTTGTAATCAGACAGCGATTTCAGTACTTGTTCCTTAAAAGACTACAATAATGGAACTTACCAGAAGATTAATGCTTCACCTCTGCATAATGAACATGGCTGAAAAGTAGAGGTTTTCTGACATGACCGTTGGTAACCATGAACTGCAGGGTTAACTGCACCAAGAACTAGAAAAGTCGAGGTCTGGATCCAAACTTTACCAAAGTTCGAGCATGTGGGTTTGATCCAGCCTCTCAAAAAATGCAAGCTCTCCCATTAACATTGCGTTTTCAACAGCTTTTCTCCAAAGCTGAGAGCAGTTTAGGTGCCAGGATTGATTTCTGTCCCATTTTCATTCTGTTACAATTTATGGATTATTCCTTTAACCCTTGGTATACATTTATGATACTATATAAATAATAACAGCAACACAATAAACTGCAAAAACATGTTGTTAATAATGATATTGTGTGTTAAAGATAAAACATAAAAACTGGGCTTGAACTTCAGTATTCTGATCCAAACTGAGCTTCTCCACTCTTTCAGTGGTTTTCATTGTCCGCACGCACAAAACAAATGGGCAAATTAACTATTGGCATGCTGTTTCATCCAAGCATGTGTCATCTTGCAAAATGCAAGAAAAAATACAAAGACGAGGAAGTGGTCTACATGATCTAGCAATTGCACATCAGCATGTGCTATTTGAAATTTGTGATTTGTGGCCAAGAACTCCAAGAGCAATGACCGCAGTCAACCAGATATAGACATTATCCTCCCAAAACTATCAGATGTTTGCAATTTGTTTTCAAGATTACATAGCAGCTATAAAAAAATGCAATAAAAGGATAGAAGTTTTCAGATATTGTGTGTGTGCAAGTACATTGGTTTAACCAATTTCCAATAAATTGTTTAATTAAATAGAATCAGGTTTTTTTTTTAATTTCTTATCGTAAATTACTGATAAACTTCAATTTTGTATGACAACTTGAATCATATCAAACTCCTCTTCCACCTGATTTTACTTAATGTTAATACATAAGTATTGACACATTAACAATTATGTATTAACAATTAATACATAAGTTCTATTTCTGTTTGGTAAGGTTTCAATGCAGGCACCCAGTGCAGATCTGGCTTCCATTCCTTTCCAAAGCTAATAAGATGCCCTTGCATGGTGTTTGCATGGTTTTGTTTAGCTGGTATTCACTGGCATAATTCACTGATCCCTAGTAGTGTGTCAGGGCAGTCTCCTTGGCAAAATCAGCTAATTAAACTGAAGGTCTGCAAGGAGATCCACAACTGAATCATCTGTTTCCTTATTCCAAAACATGGTGCCTTTTTGCTAAACTCAAGGCTCACCGGTGAGACTTGTAGAGGTGGATGGAGTTATAATTTCCAAAGATAAATAATCAGTGTGAGCTCTTTCATTTTACTGTAAGAAAGTAGATGCCTTTCATGGTGGGTAAATACTCACTTTGTGAGAAAATTAATCAAAATCACACTCCTTTTGCATATTTTTGCCATGCTATCAAATATAGAATATAACTTCTGAATTATCTGAATAACATGCACAGAAATTTTTCATAAATGAGTTTACACACACATAGAAGAGTTGCAATATATTAAATATTGAATAATATAAAATTATTATTTATTTCCATTTAATTTTATTTGGCATGCTCTGAATGCTATTATGTTACATATGACTCACTGTGCTATATTAACATTTCATATATATGTTCTAATATGCACAATACTCTCAGTTTGGAGAAATGAGCTATTCAGAAAGAAGGGATATTGCCTACTGGTGGCCATTTTTTCATTGCTGGGGACAACATTGCAACCTATAGATTCCAACCTCTCTCAGCCAAAAACTTTCTACATTATTCAATTTGTGTTCAACTCCCTCTAAAGAAATGACCACTGAAATGATGGAAGGATGTTGCTATTTAATATTATATGGCACTCATGGAAAGTTCTTCAGATGTGAGTCAAATTCCTCCATTCTTGTCCTTGTGTTTCCTACATCCTCTGTCCTTGGGCTTCTAACCACTACAGATTCTGCTGTTAGACAACTGAAATATTTCTTTCTAATTAAAAATATGAGCTGGCAGTTATCAAGCTGTTCTTTGTTTAAATAGGCACCCAAACAAAATTTTCTGCCTTTCCTCCTCAATTTCTGGGCTTTCTAGTATTTTTTAATGGTTTCTGAGTACTCTTTTTCTCTCAAGATATGGTTGAACTACTCACTAGGGTCTCCAGCATAGCTCTCAAGATCATGCAAACTTCTCAGCCAGAAACAGCTCAGATAAGTGTAAATGAAATTTTTAATTGTGTTTTCATTTCCATTCTTCACATTCACACTTTAGCATTCAGGTTGTTCTTGGACACAGGTCTTGATGTATTTAAATGAGTGTGTGTTTAAATTATTTTGTGTTGATTTTTAGTCTTTCAGCCCCTCTCTGCTTCATTTTCTCCATTATTTTAGTGGTTTGCAATGCTTCATTCTCCATGCCATGTATACCGCTGGATAAATGTTTGTATATTACTTATTCCTCTGATCCTGATGTTACACAAGAAACAGATTAAAAGTGCCACAGCCCATATGCTGGGAAGCAGGTATCATGTCGTCTGTTGTGGCAGGGAGCACACAAGGGAGATGTTCATTTTAGGGTAAGCAGCATCAGCCTGAAATAGTTCTCACAAACATAAAACCCAGTGGCTTATTTCTATTTCACTTCTACCATTTTTGTTCCATTTTGTAGCCATGCACTTCAGTAATATCTTGACTTACACTGATGCAAAAGAAAAGACTTATGGGCTTTAAGACTGTATTTGATCCCATTTTTATGGATTGAAACTAGAGATTTCTTTCCTCTTTAATTTTGTAGAATGTTAAAATTATCCACATTGGAAAGAACCTCCTGAGGTTTCCACTTCAGTGTCCTGCTCAGAGCAGGGTCAGATGTGAGGTCAGGTTTCTCAGGACTTTTCCCAGCAGGATCTAGAAAACCTACAAGAGTGGATCCAGCACAGCTTCTGTGGGCAGATTGTTCCAGTGTTGGATCATCCTCATGGTGAAAATGCTTTTTTGTCATAGTTAGTCAAAATTTACCATGTTTCAGTTTATGACCATTGTAGTTCGTCCTTGCACTCCACACTTCAGTGAGGTGCCTGATCTTTCTGTGGGTATGTGTAGAATACTCTTAGGTCCTCAAAGTAATTTCTTCTCCAGTACGAGCAGCCTCAGTTCACTCAGCTTTTCTCCTAAGTCTTGCACTCCAGCCATGACCACCACAGTTTTTGATGTCTTTTAAGCTGGGGGGTACAAAACTGGATGCAGTTTTGCAGATGAGGTCTAATGACTGCCAAATAAGAGAAGACTCACTTCCCTCCCCCTTTTGGCTATGCTCCTGTTGGTACAGCCCAGGACAGCCTTCATCACTGCTGGGGTGCATTGAGTTCCAGTACGAAGCTTTATGGATTTACATCCCACCGAACGACATACACCAAATTGCTCTATAGAGGGATCTAGCTCTACTCATTTCTTGTATAGGGAGCCTAAAGGGATTAGCACTTTTTGCCTAAAGCTAGATCATGTGAATTGGTCCTATAGGATTGATAAAACAGGTGTCCTGTGAAACCTTCTCAGACATGATTTATAAAATTTAATAACCACCTGTAAATTGTGCGTTCTACAGATTGGTCACTAAAGCAACAATATGTTAGCTAAGGGCATAACTTGCAATAAATATAATTTCAGAACAAACTGCAAGGAAGAGGAAAACCCCAGTCCAAGCTGAAAGAATGGGAAAAGGACACATAACATAAGTATGTCTTCAGAGTAGAACTAAATTCCTCTTAAATAAAAGATCATAAAGAATATTGTGGTGAAAGAAAAGATGAAGAAGGAAGTAGTGACGTTGCCCTTAGGAAAGGAACAATACAGGGTGCAAGAAAAGCTCAGATAGCAGAGAAACTAAAGTTATTTTTAAATTATGGGATGAGACTTTTTTTTTCTATGCTTTTGTAGATGTTTCCATGTCTGTCATAAAGAATTTAACCTTTTTAGCTAAAACCTAATTTTGCTGTTTTAAACTTGTCTTAGATATAAAATTATTTGGCGGTAAATTCAAAGACATGAAGAATAAAACTTTAAGACAACAGTTCGGACAAAACGGATATTCCATCCTGATGTCCACAGCCCAAGGAAAGGCTGGTAAATCTTGTCTTTCACCTTGTGTTCCCTACAAGGGTGACAGAATCATGACATTCCAATGGAAAGGCAGAAGATCCTCCTGGCAGGTGCTATCTCATGTTCCTCTTGGAGGAACAGAAAGTAGCAAGGCAATCCACAAATTGAGATAAATCCTTTCTTGATATTTGCCCATTCTTCAGAACGTTAAACATTTATTTGGGATTTTATACTGTGTTCCCCTCTCTTCAGGTCCAAACAGAAGTCTACTGATGTCAGGAATATTATAATTGTTTGCAATAGACTGAGAACAAACTTTTTCTAATCTGATTAGGAAACTTCTGTAGCCTGAAGTTTTAGAGAAATTATTTGTTAGTCTACCGCCAAACAAAATAGTGAAGGCACCTTTAAATCAGAAACCCAAATGCAACAGGAGGCTATTTTGCTTTGGGTTGATATGGAGAAGAAAATATTTCAAGATGGAGTGCTCCTTCTTTTTGAATTTGCTCTCTGATTTTCTTTCAACACACCAGTCTGCGTGAAAATTACCTAAGCATGTCTGGTGGTTGGGTCCTGTTATTTTCATAAATGTTTTGAAGAAATGGGATGTTATGTAGCAGTGATATGCTGTCCAATTCAAGCAGATTGTGATTGGAGGAACTCCATATGGATTTTCTCCTCCAGCAACCACTGGAAATGAAGTTCCTATGCAATTCGTTCCCCTGGTTTAAGTTTCAGAACCACGTTGATGGGAGCTAGCAGCAGTGACATTACTTCAAATGCTTTCTTAAGAAAAATAGCAGAGTATCTGAGACTGAACAGAGAAGGAGGAGCTGGGTTTTCAGCTTTCATGTCTGTATTTGGTTGGCTGGCTTCAATTAACACATTAAACTTTGTAATGCCTTCATGTCTTCATTTTTTAAATGGCCATAATTATGAGTTCTTCATTATATCCATGAAGATCTCTGCGAATCTGTTAATAGGAGAATGTCTTATCAGTGTAAGGTACTATTGCAACACAGCTGATTAAGGGAAATATGCCTGCAGGGGAGGGGGTAGGAGAGGAGGAAGAGGGTGAAAATAGAAACCATACTTTTGTCAGAATCAAGGAGCTATTGAAGAACGAGGACAAAGTGCTGCAATGCTTTGTAGAAAATTAAGTATCACAGCTACATCTATCACCATAAATGGCTTGCTTGAATTGCTTGCATTCTCTGTCTGAGCTGCAATATTTCATTCAACTAACCATTCGTTAAACATACATCCTGAAAGCAAATAACTTCAATGTAAATAATTTGTGAAGCATTGTTCCATCTGTTGAAAATGTGCAGTAGTAGTTTCGACCCTTGTCTAAACCAGGCAAGCTACTTTCAGGCAAGTTTGGGAGGTAAATGAACTGTCTGGCTGCTTTTCTTGGCAACATCTCTTATTAGTGGGAGGTGGCAGTAAAGAGAACATGAGGAAGACTGAAAGTGTTTACTTAAAACTTTAGCCAAATGGCTAGGGAGAGTTAAGATAAATCATAACTGTCAATGATGACAACTTTAGACTGCTACTAGTTCACTCCTGTTTATGCAGTTTTAAATGTTGCACTTAGAAATGTTTTGGAGCAGACCGATTTTTTATTGACAGATGCCATAAGTTGTTTAGATGTAAATATTTTGAACTTGGTTCTAACAGTGACATAGAAGATTTGCAGGAAGAAGTCTGTAAAGCTTCACACAACACTTGAGAGATAATATTTTTAAGAGTGTCTCCAAGCTATGCATCTGTGACTCATATTTCCCCAAAGAATAAGGCCCATAGATCAATGTAGGCTTATTACACTTTCTCACACAAAAAAAAGCCAAAAAAAAAAAAAGTTACAGCTAATGACCATGTGGGATTATTGAATAGTCAGTTTTTTTCTCTTTTCCCAGTCTTGTCTTGAGCACCTTTCCCCCCACCCCTTCTTCTGGGGAGTTTGTGGAGTTTTTTGTTGTTTTTTTTCTGTTCTGTTTGTGTGGGGTTGTTTTTTGGTGGTTTGTTTTTGTTTTTGTTTTTGTTTTTGTTTTTGTTTTTGTTTTTGTTTTGGTTTTGGTTTTGGTTTTTTGGATTTTGGTTTTTTGTTTTTTTTTTTGTTTGTTTTTTGTTTGGTTTTGTTTGGTATTTCTTTTATCTTTTACTCTTTTTTTTTTCCTTTTTTCTTTCTTTTCTTTCCTTTTTTTGTTTTTGGGGGTTTTTTTTAGATTTTCTTTCAGTTTTTTGTTTGTTTAGTTTAGTTTAGTTTTTTTTCCTTTTGGTTGGTGGCTTGCATGCTAAAATTTAAATTGCAGTCTAAATGTCATAGCAAGCTAGCAAAAGGCCAGTAGTTCAGCCAGCAACCTAGAGATTTTTTTTAAATTTCTGAGTCATGCTGACCAATGCCATAAAATACAGCACTACAGGAAAGATGAGGGTGAATTGATTGGGGATTTAGATCAATTTATATTTTGCTTTTAAGTATTACAGCTGCTGCTTCTTTGAATACACTTAAAGTAAACAGCACATCTAGATGGTCCTTTGTTTATATAACTCTGTAAAATTTTCTTCATAGACTGTAACATTGCAGTGCTAGTTCCAGGAGGAAATATAGCCCAGGAATTAGAGTAGTCTAACCCTGGGATGAAATCCCTTTTCTGTTTAGAAATGGAAGTATCACTAAGAAACTTGCCTGCCTAATAACTTCATTATGGAAAATAATTTTTTACAGAAAAGGAGTTTAGTACAATGGTACTTCCCCATGGGTTTTTCATGTACTCCTGTGTGGGTGGATGTCCTCAGCGGAGTTTAGTACCTTGGATGAGGGACATATGGACATAAACATTTTGTTTCCCAATTCTGCATGTTGTGTTCTTTTACATTGAAGTGAGGCACCCACCAGCTCACTGGAGCAAGGGGGCTTCAGTCCTGTTTGTGTCTCATGTACTGCACTGATGATGGATTTTGGTATTTGGCCAGAACTGGGACATACTAAACATGCAGACCAGCAAAACCTGTACCACAGGATCTACACACAACTCAAGAGAAAAGTAAGGGAGAGAAAAGAAGATTCCTGGATATGATTGATTTCTCCTCAATGATTCCTACAGTAAGATAAGATGGGTTGTGCACTAGAAGAGCCTATTTCTCAGTACACCATAAATAATAGATAGATGATAGATAGATACCATCTAAGGTGACTAGCCCAGACAAAACGTCTTCAGTAAGTGTATCTAAAGATAGGAGTCTTTAAACCTTTATTGTTAATTCAATTATCTCATGCCACTTTTGACACAGCAGATTGCCTAAGACATCTGTAAATGTCTAATAGGCATGGTCCAAAGACTACAGGGATTTATATCTTTTTCTGGAGGATTTTTCTGGAGAACATCCTGAATCTTCTCAAATGCTGCTGGAAACCTGCACCTTGCAACTGATTTGAACCTTCTAAGGAAACCCAATGTCCTTTATTTAATAAAGAACCTCTGCTGGCTTCTGAGAGCTAACAGGAGTGTAGCTTCAGCTTATTTTGACTTGACACATTAACGTCACAGATAATAGTGACTTAACAAGACCAGATTTATTCTGACCATTGTGTGTGCAGCTGGTTTACAATAAGAGGAAATCTGTTGAATCTGAAAGTAGTTCCAATGGTTCAAAAAACCAGAGATGTAACTGTTAGTCATTCTTTACCTTAGCTTTGAAGTAAAAAGATAGCCTAAAGAAACAGTTTCAAAGATAAAACATGAAAAACCCATAAGTATGTTTAAAATGAGCTCTGTGAAGGGATTCTTAAGAACAGAAATTTTCCACCTATATACGTTTGGAAAACTGAACTGTTTAAATATCCTTCAGAACTTGGCTTCATATTAAATCACTGAGATTCACAAAGTAGCCAGTTTTAAACATTATTAAAATAAGTTTTATCCCAACAAGAGCTCACTTTATAAATGACGGCAAATCAAAAATCATTACAAAATGTGGTAATCCATGTTATAATGAAAACTCATTTAACTCACAGCATAGAGGTCCTCTGACAACAAAACAATAGTCTACAATATTTCAACTATCTTTCAAAGGTTTTATACATTGCTGAGCACACTTCGAAAACTTCTGCTGTAAAAACTTTATTGGCTTCACAATATTCAGTATAAATCTGCAAAGATGAATCTGTACAAACTTTATGGAGCAGCAGTGGAAATCTTTGTGGAACTGTGGAACATTAAATAGAAATCTGAGGGGGAAAAAAAGACACTAGGATTCATGAAGCACTTGGGGCTGCCTTGCAGTAGAGTACTGGAAAGCTTGTTTTATTCAGTTAACATACCACAAATGAAATGAATGGATAATACACTACAGCTCCACACAAAGTTGAAAAGGGCATTCTCAAGGAACTGCAGTCCCATCACTATGGTATTTAATACAGAGTACAGTAGAGGACAAGTTATAAAAGTAAATACATAGTGCTAAACTAACAGAGATAACAAGAATGATTTAGAAAGAAAAGGTCTTGGCTAACTTGATGCTTCAGGAGGCTGCAGACAAAGCTGATAAAACACAGCATAATTTATTTGGATCTTCAGAACATTTTGACAAAGTTCCATACTACTGGTCTCTGTTTAAGCTAAAAGTTGCCAGGATCTAGGGAAGTACATGGGAGTGGATAAAGTGCTGATGGAAAAACAGAAAACAGAGGAGCTATGTTAGATTGTGGAAAACTAGATTTACTGGGGCCCGACAGGGGTCAAAATTTAGGCCTCTACTGTTCATGATCTATAAAAATGATATAGGCTGGTAAAATACGCTGACAGCACAATGTGGAAGGAGCCATGAACCTACAACGTAAAGCTAGAAAAATTCAAAAGTGTTTTTTGTTTAGCTTGCTTGTTTTCATTGCTCAAAAAGCACTAATAATCTCCTTTGCACTAGCTTGTCAACACAAATGCATTTTAAGAATGCCTAAGCTATAAGGTAAATAAAGACAGGCCAGAGACAAAAAAAAAAAGGTCTTTTGGCTCATATGCAAATACTACATTAGCATGCCTTAAAGTCCTGCACTGCTTGGGGTGATGCCAAATATCAAAGATAGAACCCCAGGTATGACACGAGTGAATTCCCCGGGTTTATGCCCTTGTTCTTTAAAGAGTTCATGGCTCAGTAGTGTTAATATATGAGTGGCAAACAGAGCTCTCTAGTTATAGAGAAAACCTCAATGACAAGAAGAAAAATTAAAACTGTATTACTGGTTTTTTTTTCTTTAAGTATCTCTTAAAAATGTGAAGACTTATTGTAACCCTATGTTTGATTTCAATGCTGGACTATTAACAGGAGTTTTGCAAAAGGTGAGTTCAGTGCTATTACTGATTGATCCCGACCAGACGAAGTAGTAGGACTAGATAGACATACATGGAGTTAACAACAAAAATTTCTCTTCTTCCTAGGCACAGAAATATGGTTTGTGTAAAGGTAATGACAATGCTTTCTTTTACCAACCTAAAAATTGTTTAGTTTCTTGTATTTTTGGGGCATGGGTCATCTCTTCTGGAATGTATATTTTTGTTTAAGTTAGTGGAGATTCCTACATTTGTAGATCCATAAAGTTTGGTTCAGGATTCTGGTGCTTCTAGTTGATAAATGGAACTTCTTTAAAGAAAGGACTTGGAAACAGTGCCGGCATTGGTGGTTTCTGGATTTTTGTAGGCATAATACTATCATTTGAAGCTGAGAGTTACCATGTAATAAACAAATTACATTTATTATCAAAACATTAATACCAAAATGAGAATCCATCAAGCAAGTAGACTGGAAATAGAAATGTGTCAGGGACTGTACACAAGTTTTTCTTTCAAACACATTTGAAAGAAGATTTTCCCTACTGTCTCTTTTTAATTTATATTTTGCAAAATACACATTTTTCTAATAACAACATTTGCTGAAAAGAGTCTTCAATACTGGGGTACTATAGTGTGTTTTTCACAAGCCCCCACACTCTGTGTGGCACCTCAAACTGTCACATGCTACAAAATCCCACAGTTGTGTGAGTGTCCTATTGAATACAACAGTATTTGACATCTAGGAGGGGAACTCAACCTATATGTGAAAAAAGAAATGTATGGCAGTGATTTAACGTTTTAACACTGAAGTATTTAAAATTGTAACCAAAATACACTAGACATGCTTTTACTTAAATGTTCTCATGGAAAGCAACATTTCCTGACTAACTCTATACATAAGTCTTTGCTGAGATTCATCTGACTATTATGGTTCCTGGGATAAGTAACAGGGGGCAGCATCTTCCATATTCAAATTAAGAAACTGATCTACAACCCAAAGAAAATGCAGTTTTCTTAGGCTAATGTGCTGAAGCTCAATAAAATAGAATATGACAATATGTATACAAAAAATGTGAAAAGAAACTTTAATATTATATTTGATGTAAGCTATTAGACTTACTGGTATGGGTCAGGCCCACTGGTCGGACCTGCATAACATTTGTCCTCATACTTAAACTCTGGTTTCTGCACTCACATTATGGTTTTCCAATGCTCAAGCCAGTATCCTCCTACAGTTTATCCCTGCAGATGTAACTCACTGGAACATGATTTTCCCATATACTCATGGTCAGTAATGTCTTGGTTAAGAAGTCCCAAGACAATGGAAACATCAGGGAAGAAAAGTCTGTTACTTTGCTAATAGTGAGAAGAAATCCATAGAACTACTTCTGAATAAATGCAGAATTAAAATATATATTTAAAGAATGCACTTCACATGAGAATTATTAATTTCCCCAGCTCAGCTATGATTCTCTCTGAAATATTGTGCTGAAGTGATGAGTATAATACTTTCAAATGAGAAGCATACATTTTAGATTGCAAAATACCACAACAAAGAGCCATCTAATAATATTTTTACTGGGTATGGAGAACAGAAAAAGATTCAGATCATGATTAGCAGAGCCAAATCCAGATCCAGAAAGAGAATCAAATAAGGTCCTAATTAAATTTAAAAGACTCAGTATTATCTTGTAAAAGCATGCGATGAAAGAGAAAAAGCACAAACAGAATAGACAGCAAGCCCATCAGGTGCCATGGGTGCCAAATCTTTTAAAGTCTTAGCGTCATCCAAAATAAATCTATTTTTAATAGAAAATTTTGGTCCTCATATACCTGCCAATATTTTGGGGTAAGGGAAGCACATTCTCCCCTGAACTGAATATAGATGAAAGAAGGATAGCTGAGGTGTGTGTGAATTACGTGACCTCATTTGGATAATAGAAAGATAATATTGGTAAAAGGATTGGCCAGCTGGATGCATTAGCTTTATAATACTGGATAATTTCTTGCATCTTTGATTGGCATGATTTTCCAAACCAATACTTCCTAAACCTTTTCTACTACAAGCCAAAAACCCTAACTTTTTAATTTCACAAATCAATGTAAGGTTTCATCTGGTCTGGGATCTGCTAACCTAATATAGTCTCAGGAAAGCCTGAAATTTTTTATTTCATTACAAGAATAATAACTAGAATCTGTGGAAAAAGTAGAGAAACAGATCAGGGTATGGGGCATGGAAAGGCTTATTCACGCCTAAACTGAGACTTTACATCTTAGACCTAATACGGAACCCGTGTTTCTAAGGGGTTTTGTGGTTTTACATTTATATCAATTAGTCTAAGAAAAGGTAATTTATAAATCTTACCTTGTTTGTATCCTGTGATGCATTTCATCAGTATTAATTTGTCCCAATCCATTCAAATCTGGCAGTTATCCTGTCATTGTAACTCATGTGACAATGTAAGGGTGCTATACTTGAAAAAGGAATCCAGGTGTGTATATGCAGGATCTTATGCCATGTTTCTTCTCCATTACTTTAATTCCTTAATCTTCAAGTTCAGTGTGCCACAAAGCTCTGCAACGGGAGGAATGATGTAATAAATATCACATAATTTGAATTTTTAAGGAACTGAATGGGTCAATGATACTCAGATTCTCACAGGCTGAAGCCTTATGTTTGAACAAGTCTGCTTCAAGTTTCATGTTACAGGATTTGCAATTTTCATTTGACATATTAAGAATGCAGAAGGAGACCTGTTTAACTTTTTAAAGAAGAACAATAAGAAGGGAATAAACTTGCTCTCAAGAGCAAGAATAGAGTTATACATAAACCCTCTGCCAAATCAAAGTAACTTTTCAAGCTTTCTTCCCTACAGCTGGGTTTTTGAGTCCCTCTTCCTCTACTAACCAATGTTTTCTTTTCCTTGTCATGAAATAGCTCCAGATTTTGATATCATTTTTTCTGTTACACAGGAGAGTTCATTCTACTGGTGGAACTCTTTCCCAAAGGAACACTTCTAGCCACAGTTTTGGTGATGACAAAAAGTATCAATTCAACCTTGACATAGATGGAGCAGACACTCTTGACTTTTTAACTAATATTCACACTTATTAGTTTAGAACAGCTTACATGATGAATCCCTTTCTCCTACCATGAAAATGAAATAATACTCAATCAAAGAAAGAAATTGGAAAAAAATTGTCCACCAAGCTGAAAACCTCACTCAGATGCTGTAACAGTATATTTTCCACCAATTCATATGTGATTCTTTCATCTCAATTATGACAGGCAGAAAAATAGAAGAATTATATATTTTGTTTGAAAATATCTTCAAATATTTCAAACAGAAATGGTAGTTAGTTGAAATCTAAGATCATAAAGCAATAATACTGAAGAATACCCCGTGTGTGATTCTGCGTTTCATTCTGTGTCCGTGACCAATGTCTTAAAGATTATTTTTTCAATTACATCAGCATAAAAAATAATAGGGCAGAGAGTTTTGTCCACCACTTGTCTTCCATCTGAGCAGAAAATTTTCTCAAGTGAGATCTACTTCTGTCCTTATGCATTATTTGATATTCATAGGGCTCAGACTGGAGTGAATACTTTGGTATACAACTGGATGACAAATGTATGCAGAAAGACAACAGCGATACACCGTTTCCTTAAAAAAAAAATCTAAATCTTCCACCACTGTACTCCCTCCACCCATTAAAAACTGACATTAAATACCTTTAACTTATTTCCTGTGGTGAATTACTGAACCTGTCTTCAGTCTAAGGAACCTGTCATAGGTGCTCCTTTCTGCAGGTTAAAACTAAAATTAACTGAGAATCCAGTCCTGGGACAGCTGAGATGTTTGTTCATCAACAGTAAGCCTGTGGAAAATAGATAAGAAAAGCAGTCCCTGTTATCCACAAGGAAAGCTCTTCAGCTGTCTGTTGAGACTTGTCTCAATTTCATGAGTCTGTGGATGTTCATATTTATTTTATAGGTTAACAGACATACTGAGGCCAACCTGGTCTTAGGCAGTACCTGATGGAGGTGTTAGTTTTTTGGTGTTACTAACTCAAAGATTAATATAGCACCTTAAAAATATAATATGAAAGTTTACTTTAGGAATCTAACCTGAGCTCAGTAACCAAAAATTATGAATGTAAATTCAGGGTCTGGTCACAAGCAAAAGTAGGGTACATCCCCGGGAGAATTCACAGTAATAACTTAGATGGATGAAGTTAAGTTAGAGTGAATGTCACCCCTTGAAGCAAAACACAGTCCTTTATGGAGCATTTAAGACATTCAATCTTTCCTAAAGAATAGTAAAACAGAAATATGAGCTATTAAAGAAGTTATTTATTTGAGTCTGACAATAGATTTTTCAAATGTTGAATTTCTTAAAATGTGACACTTGGTACTTGAGACAGGTTACCTTATGGCACAGAAGAAGTCACAATTCTTCCTTTCCTAAGGAAAACACCTGCATGCTCTGACTATTTACCACAGCCACAGTGATGCTAGGATTCATAAGTGATCATCTATTATTTCTGATGACCTGAGCATACGCACTTGCAAGGAATATATTAGAGTGATATATCTTTAAAATCAGTGGCATGAGGTAATCAAAGTCAAATGCCACAAAATCAGCTGGTATTTTTATGTGGGCTTAGGATCCAATAACAGTCAGTCCAGAGAAGTTAACAGATTAAAGCTGTTAATTCATCTGCTGGTCTTCACTTCCAAAGAGGCAGAAAAATGTACCCTTTAAGAAAATATTTACTTATAAGCAAATGAGCCTTCTATTAGCAGAATTTAAAGAATGTAATTAACAACATATTTTTTTTTTTCTATCAATTTATTGTGTTTAATCAAAAATGTCCTCAGTATATATACTCCTTTGGCAAAAATTTTAACAGTCTTATCATTTTAATAACACAGATTATATACATACATATATATATATATATAAAAATATATAAAATAACATTGAAGGAAGGCTCAGAATTGCTGAGATTTCTTAGCTTCTCTTTTCAGCCTAAAACCCAAACTTTTTTCTTGGGCTTGGCTTTGTAAAGTAAGCTGAGAGATAGCTTTTGTTCTTTATGATGTAAATATTTCTGGTGAAGATAAAATACTGTGAATATCTGCAGAAGCACCATATGTTCATCTCTCTTGGAAAATATTCTGGAATCTGTGTGTGAATACTTCACTCTTGTCCAAATGCAATGCAATTCGTGTCTTTATTCTGAATTGGTGTGTATTATTTGTCATCTTTTTAGCACTCTTGAAGCTCCTCACAGTGTTTTGTTTTTAATTTTATAAAGGTCCAAACTCATTACTTGTTGATCGTGTGACAATTTTTGTTTGTTTGGGTTTTTTTTGCACTTCTGAGATTCGTGTTATAACTGTTCAGTCTGTTGACACCTGAGGTAGAGGCAATGACCCCCACAAAAAGAGCAAAAAAAGATAATTTTGCTCCCTGATATGCACATATTATTGAATCATTATTAGAAAGAGGTTGTGTTTGTTGAAACTTGAGGCCCAGAACACATTCAGGACCCATTCCAATTTTTCTCCACTGCTGCTATGATCAGCCTGGACTCATATCCCATGCTACATTGCAGCATGTACTATCAGATATTTGCACTTTCGGAAAGGTCACTGAGCTGTCATACAACTCTGCAACAACAGAAGATACAGCAGAAATGCTTGAGCCGTGCATAATGCGAGGAACCAGCCATTCTGAAAATAAGCATAAATTATGGTGAGGCTTGAAGTGCAGAGAGACTTGAAGCTTTCTCTTCACGATGCTGGCTGGGTTACCTCAAAGATTTCTTTGATAGTACTCCAATGTGTGCAGCCAGTGAATTTTGCCTCAAGCTGCCTTTGATGGCTTCTTCCTACTTGGATCAAGATGTCAAAATGTCTTCAGTTCCTTTGACTCAGCTCCTGATTTAAGCAGTGCTTGGCATATCTCCAGAATAAGATTAACTCCTGCTTCTTTTTTGACTGTATTTTGCAGTTACCAGTACCTGGGCCACTGTCTCTACTTTTAAAGAGTAATGTGCAAATATAGCAAGCAGTGAAAACATCAGGAAGCCAGCTTCACTGACAGCTGGATTTTACTGGATTCTGCAGGCACTGAGATCAAATTAAAAACAATAATTTTCATTTCTTTAGCTTTAAATCAAAGCTCACATTATGCCTGGAGTTTAGAGACAATTACAAGGTATCCTTGTGTCCTGTCTTGTCAAGAGAACTTCCCTGTGGCACCTTGCCTAAGTGTTTCATACAGCCAGTCTCTCTCTCTTCCTGAAGCCTTATCAGGTGAGTGAAGCTACGTCCTGATGCCATCTCAGTCACAAAAGTACTTCGTCTTCTCACAGGATAAGCACAGAACATAACACAGAAATAACCTTCTGGTTATGCAGACTGTCATGAGCCACCATGTTTACAGCTACATTAAGCTTACCAAGCTCTGTTTTGAAAATACCTGAATTTGGTACCTCCCCAGACTCTTACTGGAACATAATACATGAAGAGATGAGGGAAGAATAACTTAGTTAGGCCTGTAGTTCACTACAATTCTGCATATCATTCCCCCTGGACAAATCCTGTCAGACTCCCCAGATGCTCAGATTTAGAGGAAAGATTTTAAAAGCAGGATTTTTCAAAACCTCAGGATTACTCACTGAGGGGATCTCTCTTCTTCCACTGACCAAGCAGGGCACTACAATGCCACAGTATGCTACTGTAAGTGCTGTTTTCCAGATGAGATGCAAAATCAGATTTTTACCAGCTATGGTCATTAACACAGCCTTGTCACTGCTGGAAGATAATTCCAGTTTGGACAGTTACATTCCTTTTGGGTATGGGGTAAATTAAACCAGTCTTAAACTAGGATTATTCTGTGCTGATATGTTTATTTTATGTTTCATGTCACAAATCAAACAAGATAAAATGTAGCCTTAAATAGTGTTTGGAACATGATACCATCCGTAAGTCTCTTGGGAAGTCCACCGAGGAATATTCCTTTAGACAAAGCCTTGCTGGGAACAAAGCTTGCACAGAAATTTATCCTATAGAAAAAGGGGTTTTTTATCTTTGTCTTTCTGAGATACAAGGAATTTTTCCAGTAGTGAATACATCGATGAAACAACGTATTCTTCTGGATCATGATAAGCACACCCCTTTAAGAAAGTTGTCTATATTTTCTCAGTTGCTCTGATTGTACTTTGCTTTCCTAAAATATCTCTTATCATGTGCAGACAAATTTTGCTTGCACAAAACATCTTGCAGTCCTCCCAGAATGCATTTCAATAGTGAATGAGGGCTCTCTGTGTGTTTAAAGCCAGATTCCCTCAGCTACATTTGGAATTTCCTCTCAAACCACAAAAAGAGAAACAACTAACAAATGACATTTATGGCACAATGTATAACACACACCAGATATATATGACATTTTTTATTTGGACTTTTCTAGCTAAACAGAAGCAAACAAATGTTTTATGAAATTCTCTATGGTTGCTATGGTTATTTCCATCTTAATATCCACAGCCAAAAGGATTATCTCAGGTCAAAACCTTAGCTCAGTGAATGCCCTTATTTAAACAGTAAGGTCATTTAGGAAAAAAAGACTAAAAGACACAATAATATTTAATAATAATTGCTGGATTCTTGGCTGAACCGCTCAGCAGCTGAACACTATGCTTCTGCTCCCAGTTCTATTTTCCTCTAACCTTCCAGAATGAGTGTACCAGTTCCAGATACACTCCTTGTGTGGAAATTTGCACTCTAGCTGTTCTGGTTTGCAAGAACTTTTGACCCAGGTTCTACCCGGAACTTCATCGCCTTTTCTCTGTGTTTGAATATTTGCAGGCATATAAAGCAATAATTTAAGTACTCAAAAAATGCCTTGTGCCAGCAATGCAAAATGAAGACTGAATCCACTACAAAAGACAGTCAGAAATGGAAAGCAGGAAAGAAAGGACATTTATAAATGTATACAGGCAGGTTTCCATATAATCAAGGTACTTCTGCCATAATCCATATCTTGATTTGGAGCTGACATCAAAATCCTCTTTCTGTATTCTGATGCAACAATGTCTTATTGCTTGAATGGACATATGAGCTTAAAATCAGTCAAAATTCTGGTGGCGATTTCAGTAACTAATTCTAAATTCTGCTAATTAGTGAAACGCTAAGTCAAATTTAAACTGCTCAAAACCAAGCAAGAATGTGTTTCTGAAATTTCTATTAGGGTTCTTTTAGTGTTTTGCACCTAAAAGTACTCCAGAAAAACAGGCAATTATTTTAGTTGGAAATGTAAAAGAATGGACCTGAAACAAAAATCCAACGAAATAAACTTCTTAATGTAGGAAAATTCCCTTCCTGCCACTTAGATATCAGCCATATGCTTGATAGTTTGTTGTACCTGAAAAGTATCAGGGAACACAAGGAGAGTGAGTTGGTAACTAGCTGATACAAAAACTCTGAAAGACTACTGGGGGTTTTGTTAGTTTCTTTTAAAGGAAAAAGACAAATGAGGAACAGATAGTGCAAAATGATTTTGTCCTGCACAGTGTAATTTCTCAGTGAGTTCATCTTCATTCTATGTCACTTGAGTGAAGCAGAGCCTTTGCATGAAAGAGTTTCCAAGGCGAGGAGCAGAGGGGCTTCTCTGAGGAGGAGTAACACTTGTGTTCAAACTGAATCCAGTGGCATTTCAGGGAAAAGAAAAAACATAGAGCACAGTTGTGGCAGTGATTAAGAAAATAATAACCCCTGCCCCAAGTCATGACACATGCTTCCCATATGTTTGCCCTGGGAATTTGCCAGACATGGCAGAATCTGGTGACATTGCTGTAGAGAAGAAGCCTTCCTGCCCTCAATACAGCTGGGGGTAGGGCACTGAACTGGGTGCCTGCTTCTTGTTTTATTTCCCACTGAAAGGAGAACCCTTAAATAAAGCTGGCAAAAAGAACTCCCAACAGCGCTTTGTCAGAAAGAGTATTTCTGCTAGAGCTGAAACACTGGTGAAAAAACTGTCCTCTTCTCTGAAATTTGGCCTTAAAAAGATAGAAAAAGGGAGAGTCTGGTTCAGCATGTTCATTCTGCTCTCGAGTGCACTTTTGAAACGAGTCCCCCGTTTGTTCCCACTCACCACACTCCGGTTCACATCATGGAGCGGTCTCTGAGCGAGTCAACTGGATTCCTTTCAGATTAAATTCAACTGGAAGATGTGCTCCAGAAGCACAGCTAATGTACTCCAAACAGTTTCAAATGTTTAAACCATGGGAACAGACTGGAGCTAGTGTGAATCAAAACCCCTGAAAGCGTGTCTAGTACAGATGTCAGGTCCTCCACACCAACAGCTTCTCGCTGCAGACCCACTCCTGGGCTGCATGACTTACTCATGTGGACACAGCCAGAGCCTCCCACTACAGCTTTCCAGAACAAGCTGTTTTGATTTTAGAGTGACTCTTTTCTTGATTTGCTTTTAATATATAGTATATTATATAATACAAAACTCAAAACTGCAGTACAATGCTTTGACTGACCTCAAACCATTTTCATTGTCTTTCATGGAGTCCTTTGAAATAACTAGGTTTCTTTCCAAATGTAAATGAGGACAAATTGTGAAATCTGAAAATCCTTCTCAATTCTCAATTCCTGTGTTCCACACAGCTGCACAAGAAACCTGGATTTCCTTGTAAATTACTACCTTTGTACTTCAAACCTCTGAAACATTCAGGTCTATTCAATCTGGTGGTCAGACTTCCATGTGCAATTATAAATGATGGGAAGAATCTGCTCTTCCCTCTGGTATTCCCTACAGGACAGACCATACTTCATAGATTTCCTCTCCAGCCCCCAGTCTGTCCTGTTCCCATAGACTGAACAGCTTTTGCACATTTAAACTCTGTAGGTTACTGTCTATAAGGTGGCAGTCTGAGCTGTGTATTTATTAAGGGAAATTCCTTCTCACACCTATAAGAGATGACTACTTCAGCCATGAACCCAACTCTTCACTAGGCAGCATTTTCCCAAAACTGCCTTAATCAAAAAAAAAGAAAAAAAGGTTCCTTACAATGGCAAAAATAATGCTTTAAAGATTTGAGTGTGCTCTAATTGCCCACATTGCTGTCTCTTTAAACCAAGGAATAGACCCATGCTCACATCTGGTAGTCAAAACTAAATGAAACCAGCTGAGAGAATACCCTCTAGAAATTAAATTGTACAGAAGATGGCTAAGCCAGAAGGACTTAAGTGAAAGGCTCTTTTTAATAACTCCCTTGCTTTGCACTCATGCCTTTTGTTTACTTTGTTTATTTTTGTAATAAGCAAAAACAAATTAAAATGTCCCAGTTGTTAGCATTTAGCAAAATGTGTCCACTGTGCATTTAGGAGTGCATTTTCCATCCCATTTCACAATCAGGACGTCATTCATGGCCAGCAGTACTTCTCTGGAATGTTGGCCTGCAGCTTTATGAATTGATTTTAAAATGTAATGGAAATATACTGTATGTGCACAGTAGCCAACTCCTCCAATGTTAATAACTGGGACATTTTCATTTGGTTTTTGTTTATTAAAAAAGGCCCAGTCCCAGGAATAGCCATTTGACTCCTTGTGTTGAAACCGCCTGTAACTGCCTGCTTATGGAGCTGTCTTTAGCATGGCCCAGGCCACACGCAGCTTCCTTTGGCTTGTTTCATAAACTGCCAAACCATGCAGAGAGATGGGATGATGTCTTGCTTTTATTTTGCTAACAAACACATCCTCTACACAAAGCTTTTTGTCAAGTTGGTAGTTTCTCTCCTTTCTGCCTGAATTTGCAAACCAGATTTTTTTACTAAATCGAAAGCTGCAAGCAACAGCCCAATCCAGCCCCTCTTCAATTCCAAAACAATTCCAAACAAACCAAAGTCAATGGAAACTACAAAACTAAGTGTCCAAAGATAAAACCTTACTGTAGAGATAAATTAGGAAAATTTTAATCATCAAAACCTCTGGAAGATGTCAGCATTATTTAGTAATTCAGGTATTTAATCGTACAAAATATTGGAATAAAATAGCATATTTTGAGCATTTATCACCAATAACAGACAGATATGTAATTGGAAACAGCAAATGAATCCTTTCTGACTGTCTTGTGCAAAGGAAATTTAAAGAAGAAATTTACCATTGATATTAGTTCTGGAAAGGGAGGTGATTCTATGTGATATATAAATGTACCCTACCACAGTATTCACAGCCTACAGTAAAGCTAAATTTTCTTTTAAAGACATACAAGAGCTACAGGGAGGTGGAAAGTTAAATATTCCTGCTGTGAGTTTGGTGTGAGGTCCCCCTTTCCTGAATAGGATTAGCACCATTCAGGGAAGCAATGACTTTAATGCAATCTTTCCAAATGTTTAATTTTACACTCTTCAGGTGTTCGTTCTTCATATTGATGTAAAACTTTTCTAAACTTCAAACCATCTAAAAAACATGTCCTGATTACCTAATATTCACCATTGTGCATTTTTTTGTACATGGTAATTATTGACATTGAGAGAAGATTCTTGCTTATATTTTCTCCTTATAACTGGTGTTTATTTATAACACTTCTGCTGCTCAAAGACATGATGGATATAGGTCATGACTGGCTTGCACTATGCCCCTGTACAAACTAGGCAAACATTGAGGTCCTGTCCTTCTGAACTCAATTTGACTGTAACGAAAGTGGAAAAAGTGTTTTGAATGAACAAGTTACTGATTACCATGCTTTTGGCATACCAGATTTATTGTGCTTAATATTCTATCAGTTTTCATAGAATCACAGAACAGTTTAGGTTGGAAGGGACCTAAAAGGTCATCTAGTTCCAGCCCTTCAGCTTCCACAAGACTAAAGACTCATCCAGCTTGGTCTGAAACACTTCCAGGAATGGGACATCCACAACTTCTTTGGGCTTCACCACTCTCAGAATAAAGAATTTCTTCCTAATATCCAATCTGAACCTACACTCAGTTTAAAATCCATTCCCACTTGTCCTGTCACTGCGTGCCCTTCAAGTTTCACTAAGGTTCTAGTGCAAAATCTTGGTTCGTTTAAAGTAATGTTAATTGGGCTGCAGCTAGGACAAAGTAGAAGGTGGTGTAACAATTATTATTTTTATTGGTAGATTTTAATAAGTGAAAAACTTTTATGCATTGCAAAAAAAAAAAAAAAAGAAAAGATAAAATATAGATCTAATACATAAGGACATCAGGCTGTAACGGATCTCTTGGTGACACCCTAAGTGTCACAGGACTTTGAACATATAATCCTTTCCCTTTATAACATACTGGAAGCTGCACTGAGAGTACCCAGCAAATGATACATGTGTCCTTTGGAGAAAGTTTAGCTCTGGTTCTTAAAAAAAAAATCCAAACAAACAAAGCTCCGTGTTTCAATCTGGTGGAAGGACTTCATAGCAAATCCCAGCTGTGGAGCAGGAGCTTTCAACCTCTGGAGAGTTTGCAAAAGTTCACTTTGAGCTACCCCACTTAAGGCCTTGCAGTCTTGAGACCGACATAAAGCAAAACTTCTGATGGGGCATATGTAAGTCCAAGTCTCTCAACCCCAACAACTCTGCTCTCCCAGAGCAACATGGTGCAGTGTGGTGCTGTGCACCATGAAGCAAAGGAGAAAACGACACAAGCTGCCAGTCCAAGAGGGAGTAGTTACAAAATAGGACTCTAAAACCTTGCTTTCAGCAGTGCTTGAAATGTAGTGTTGCATACACAGATGGGGGAAAAAAACCCCTTGCCCTACAGGCAAAGACTTGAAGGAGCTAGGATGTACTGCTGAGGGAAGAAAATCACCTACCACATGTTAGTTTTGCTGGTGATGCTTTCTGTTGCTTAAAGCAGAATACTTGCCCTACTGACCTTGCAGTCTTAATGAGATTAATTCCCTTGGGCTGCAAGTGGGGAATTTGCAACTCTTAAGCATTGTTCTACTCTTTTCTTCTTTAAAAAGACTACAGATATCTCAGAGAACTTCTCTGTCCTATTCCTTACTATTGCTGTGGCTCTGTGCCAGCAAAAAATAGTGCTTCAGCCTCTCATTGTGATCCTGAGCCAAGCACAGCAATATGAAGGAAGCATCAACATAATCAGCACAATGTAGTGTCTCTGAGCCAGCAGGGATATGTCACAGCTTTATGTAGAATTCCCTATCTTTTTATTTTATTATGGAGACCACAGACTGGGATATTATGGGTCACTCAAAGGTCATGTAACGAAAAGCAGCTTCTTTTTGGAAAGATGAGCCCCTTTTTAGTATGCCATTAGATTATTTTCCTTCTCTCAGTTGACTGCATGAAGGTGCAGAATGAATGTTTGCTTTCTGAATTCTTTAAAAATCTTCTTTTTTTATTGTACTTTTTCCCTTTGTCACCTGTTTGGAAAGAAGAACTTTTGCAGTTTAGACAAAGACTTATCTCCCCAGCCCTATCAGTGTAGCAGTCTTAGACTGCTCTGTTAACCAGCAACCCCAGTGAAAAGCAGTAAGTCTCGGATCCTTATGTGCCTAAGTTACATGTATAGATCAGATTTGTGCTTCCAAGTCATTTCTGTATGTGTGATATTTTTATACTTACTGCAACATTTAAATTCCATTAAAAAGGATTTCTTATCTCAATAGTTCCCTTTGCTTTTCTCTCAATGCTCTAATACTACATGAAACCATACCCACAGAGTCTCTTGTCTCCACCAAAAGCCAGCAGAATTTAGTTACTGGATTTTTTTGTATTCACAGGACTCTCCATGAAAGATCTGGCACTACAATCACCAGGGTCTGAATCAGTGACCAGCATTTCTGTCTCAGCTGCACAGGCTACAATGAAAGTTAGAAATACCATGATGAGTGTTTCTGAGCTATTGGTGGAGGACACAGTCACACCACTGCAGTGATATCTATGGTTCTAATTTTACACTGTATGAAATGGTAACACAGCTACTTACATCGAGAGAACGAGTCCTGTAAGGAGAGGCTGAGGGTCTTGGGATTGTTCAGTCTGGAGAAAAGGGGCCTCAGATTATATTTTACTGGTCTCTACAACAAAGGGGGGTGTGGTGGGGTGGAGTCAGCATCTTCTCACAAGTGACAGGACAGGAGGAAATCTACTCAACTTGCACCAGGGGATGTCTATGTTGGATTTTAAGAAAAATTTCTTCATTGAAAGGATTGTCAAATATTGGAACAGCTTGCCCAGGGAAGTGGTGGACTGACCAGTCCTGGAGGTATTTAAAAGACATGTAGATGTGATGCTTAGTGACATGGTTTAGAGGTGGATATGGCAGATTCAGGTTTACAGCTGGACTCAATGATCTTAAGGGTCTTTCCCAACCCAAACAGTTCTACGATTCTACTTGTGGCTATATCACTCTTGACACTACATTTTTGCATCTCTGTGCTCTTCTTGACTCAGTCTTCTCCTCTGTCTGCTGCCTGGACATGTGGCTCTACAACCCTCCTTCTTTACTTCTGTTCCTCTCTTTACAGCTGGGACAATGCTATCTGGTGATATTTTTGTTCTAACAGCACAGAAGAACAGCAATCATGGGAACTTATCAAAGGTGAAATTATATTTGACTGCCCAAATTGCCTTTGGTGGCTTTGTGGACAAAGACAGAAAAATGAATGTTGTTTAGCTTGAGTCCAGGAGTGACTTTGACACAGACTTCCACAGCATTACAATAACCAAACCAGTGAAAGATGGACTGTGTAAATGGATGATTGGTTGCACCACTGCTCAAGGGGCTGTGATCAGTGGAATGAAGTCCAGCTGGTGGTGGTTACTAATGGTGTCCCACAGTGATTTATATTGGGCCCAGAAATTTTTAATGCTTTAGTTGTTGAACTGATCACTGTGATGGGGCACATCTTTAGGTAACTTACAGTCCATATTAAGTTGGGAGGAGCAGAGCTGGCAGTCAGAAGGACTTCAACAGAGAATGGTCTGAACTAGACCCTCAAGAATTTCAAAATAGGCAAATGGAAAATCCTGCATTTGGGATGAGTTCACACCATGCAACAGTGCAGGCTGAGGGCCAAGTGGAGAGAAAGCAACTTTGCAGAAAAAAGGCTTGGAGATCTTGACAGACAGCAGGTTGAGCATGAGCCAGCAGTGCTCATGTGCTCATCCCCTACTGGGAATGGTCCCTGGATTGTGCTAACTTCTGAACCATGTTTGGACATTGTTTGAGAGAACACTAGATGGAAAGTGCATTAAACATGCCAAGGGCACTTCACAGTGTAACTGTACAGATGTTTATGTGCCAGTGCCTGGGAGTGATGCCTGTCAGCATCTAGTTCATTAGTATACAAACAACCTGTAAGTCTCTGAGTAGAGAGAGAGGGAGAGTGTCAACATGAGGTTCCCATCCAACAAATAGAAACACAAGAGAGAAGTGTATTTCAAGAATATTTCACCACTGTCCAAAAGGTTTAAGGGTAATGCTCACACCACACGATATAGTGATAGCTTACTTGGCATCATGGAAAAGTCAGGCAGTACTACCCAGCACCAATATGAACCATGGGCAGGCCAACACTTCATCAAAGTTTCACTTCTGCATTTTTGCTGACTTTAAATGTCAAATCCTACATTTGCTTGTAGTCTATTCCTGTCCCAGCACATTTTGTGTCCTTTTTTTCAGTCCAACCTACAAATAATGTACAGGTGTGTTTTGAAAAAATTGCTTGGTTTGTTCAAAATTTCTGGAAATGCAACATTACTGTTATTAATGAGATGTCCTGGAACTACTGTGCAAGGGTTTACATATAAGCAAGAGTATTGCAGGACTGTTCATCAGGGATCAATGCATGCCTGGAAGTCTTGGATATGGACATTTGCATCATGAAATTCAGCCATGGGACAGTCAAGGTCTGAACAACCTCAGACTTCAGATATTTTAACAACAAACCTAATGTTTCTTTGGGACTCATTGAATTTAGCCAATATATGGCAAAATCTGGTGTCACGTGGGAAATGCTCCTGCTGCCCAGTGACCCCTCCTTCCTCTGCCCAAGGAGGCTGCTGGGACAAACTGCCTCTCTTGCTACCCCTCAAGTGGACCTCACTTTTCCCTTCTGTTCTTAGGAGTAAGGCTGCTCTGTTCTGAAACATATGACTAATCATACACAAGTGCCCCTAAACTACTACAATATATATTAATTTAAACAGGAATGAGATTAGGTTTATAAGCTACCCCATCCCCCATCACATATTTGTTACAATTTCCTGCTATTGTTGTAGATTTCTTTTATGAAGCAATAGAAAACTTTGATGTAGAATTAAGAGAACCTGTTTTACATATTCAGTTTGTGTTGGCAGTGGTTTTATGCTCTTGGCTTTGGTCTCAATGCACTACGTACACCGAGTGGGAATTTTCAAACATTAATATATACATTTTAAATAAGGAAGAAAATATAAACTCTAAGCCCACCTACTGCTTGTATGGAAACACTTAATAGGGTGATTTCTTAACATGCAGGAGCATGGACTTAATTATAAAAGTACTGTAAATCCACTAGTGCTCTACATTTGGTTCAAATGCACACACATACACACACATGTATGTATGTAGAGAAGCTTGGACAGTGAGTGAGAAAGAGCTAAATTTAGGCCAGATACTCGCCCTCAGAAAAAACGATAAGCAAAATCTGTATAGGTGTTAGAAACTGAGATGCTTAGAAAGATTTTTGTCTTTAGAAAAGACTGAAATATTGAAATTTCAAAATTCCTTAGTTTAAAAAATCAAACCTTTCTTCATGGCTTTCTACCTTCCTACATTACTTCTTGCCAGTCTGCTCACCTATGTATTTTTGTAGTTCTACACCTTCCTATCTTTTTTGTTTTCCCAGTGGAATAATTAGAGAAAGGAAAGAACACAGAAAATAGTACAAAAAATAAAAATCCACCATTTTTGTTTGCTTCATTTTGTTTTGACAAAGTGTACAAAAATATTTATTTCCTAAGGTATTAAAATTTAAAAGTTCTTCATATTTTCAGACTAAAAAGTATAGATATTCATTCACAGGTTTGAAGTTTTGCCAACTGAGTAAGGGATAAATGGGGATAGGAAACCAAAATCACATTCCAAGGAAAAAAAAGAAACTACCAAGAATGCATGTTTTTCCTCTCCTTCACTTTTGTTTTTTGTTTATTGTTTATTGTTGTTCTTGCGCTTCTTTTAAGAATGGTAGATAATTCAAACCAAAAAAATATCTAGAAAAGAGGCTTATAACTTCTTTATTGTTCAATTATTTTTCTCAGTGGAAAACATCCATCACAACAGTACCTTTATGAAAATACTAATTCTGAAAATTGCCAGACTGATGTATAGTAATCCATTGGCTCCATTCTGTACCAACTTATTTGACACTTCTGCATCAACCTTTTAGCTTTCTAAACTACCTTTGTAATAAATAAAGGTGAGTACTAGCATAAATTGGTACAAATCTGAGATGAGCTGATGTTTTGTGTTATAATAATTAATATATTTATTGTAACTTTTATTTAGCATCTTTGCAACAATAACAACAACAGCAAAAAACAAACCCAAACCAACAAACAATCCTCTCAAAAACTTAATATAATTACGTTTCTTTTAGAAAAGAAGAGCTAAATTCATGTGGATTTGGTTAAAATATCTGAATCAGTAATAAGAGTTGTGTTGCAGGTACTGATTATCAACTATTGTTACAACCCTAACTTCGCCTATGCCACATCATGCTCTAGACAAACTGCTTTGAAGAAAGAGATCTTGAAGTTAATTCTGCCGATACTCACTTTTACCTTAGCAGATGTTATAATGCATTGAACAGTGAAAAAATTTGGAAAATTATCTGAGACTGAAGTAGAAAAACAGTGATTGTGTAAGATCATATTCCCACATCTTGTTGTTCTGATCCTGGAAAGGGAAGAGAAGGCCTGTAATATACACAGAGAAGGAGAATAAGGATGTCTATGCCTATGAATGATCTGACCTATGGTCAATATTTAGGCACAAATTCATTTCCTCAAAACAGCATAAGTGAAAGTGATTGGAAGATATATTGCAGCTGTTTCTGTTTTTCTTTCCAAGAATTTCCCAAAGAAATAATTGACAAAAATGTTGGAATGGGGTTTTCCTCAATTTTTGCTTTTTTTGAAGTGTAATGTACTGAAATTGCATTAAGAAGGGGACTTATGAGAATGGTAACATTTTTCCATTTCTTTTTGCTACCAAAAGGCTTCCTTAAAAATGAGAAAGTTTTAAAATATTTTACTTGGAAATACTTTATGTCTTTTAAAAACAGTGTAATGTTCCTTACATAATACAAAAAAGGTTTGCATCAAACCTTGTTTGTTTCAGGTTCTCACATCTCTGCATAATGCATTATTAAAGCTGGGTAATACCAAAGCAAAATTTCACATAAAAGTTTATTCATAATATTCCTTTTCTTGTGTTCTGCTCCTTGTTCTCTTGGCAGAGGTGGAGGAAGGGGGAGGGAGGTTTGGTTGTTTAATGAAGACTGGGTAGGAGGGAAAGGAAAAGGAAAACCAGAGGAGTTCACCTCATCCTAGCCTGGCAATTCAGAACAGCACACACTGCCAGTGGTGGCCACTTCTCTCTGCTGGCTACAAAGGGAGCTGGATGACCAGCCCAGAGCTACATATCTGAACCACTGATGTCTGAAGGTGACCTGAGTCCTACTCATTGCTCCTGTGATACGGGAACAGGAGGGAGCCCAAGCTTAGTCTTACAATTGCAGCACCACAGTTTAGAATGACAGAACAAAACCCTGCAGGGCACTGGTTTGATCATCTCCACAACAACTATCAGATCAGAGAATCACGGGATGGTTTAAGTTGGAAGGGTCCAAAAATTACCCAGTTCCAACATTTCTGCCATGACAGCATTAGACCAAGTCACTCAGAGCCCCATCCAACCCAGACTTGAACACTGACAAGAATGGGACATCCACAATTTCTCTGTGCACAAGCAATATTTCAAATGGGAAATTTCTTCCACTCAGGTGTAGAACTTGCACATTTATGACAAAATATGTCCTCAGAGGAAAATCAGGGGAGCAGTCAAGCACAGACTGAGCCCAGAGCCCAGCACAGGTTAGCCCTGTCTGTAACTGCTCTTTCTGGAACCTGAGATCAGTAACTGCGAGGTGGTTGAGCTGGATTGTCTCTGTAAAACTATGGAAACGTTGCTTTATCGGCCTCTTGTTCCCTGAATAAGCATGCAGCTGACATGCCTTTGAAGTACATGCAGCTGCACATATTTACCCCTTTTTTGCCTGATATGCAACAGGAAATTTATATTTCTCTGCTAACTCTGTGCTTTTCTTCTGCAACAGCTCTCATCTCTAATTGTTTGGCTATTAATTAATAATATACTACATAGGATTAGGTAATCAGGAAAACTGGCATCATTTACAGCAGTATTTACTACATTTATCTTTGTTTTTATACTTAAATTTCATGTTGCATTCCGAGGTTTTACAGGCAGATTTTTATTTCCATGCCTTTGCTAATGAAGACTGTTTGTGGCCAAAATACAAGATAAAATAAAACTTTATGATCTTAACTGCGAGTTGGTGTAGGGTCATTAGATTTGGCAGTCAAGCTATACTTTCTTGGAGTTCAATATCCAGTGACTGTTTCCAGTTTGATACACTTGGGCATTCGTAACAATAAATGTTAAGCTTTCCTATTTTACGATATTGTAAGTTCCAGGGAAGCGTTAAGATTAAATACATGTTCAGTTTTGCCTCCCTTGAATTAATTTTTGGTGGGTTTTTTTTGTTTCTGTCACTGCTAGTGAAGCTGCCTTCCTAAGGGATAGAGAAGGAAACTTTGATTTCATGGAACAGCACCATTTTGAACTCCACAGTTAAACAGAGTTGATTCAGATTGGCATGAACAGAGCATCTATATAAGAAAATTTCTGCACCTCAAAACTAGGTGTAACAATTCAAAAAGTGACATTACTATCCTCAAGCAAGCACTGAACCATTACATCGACATGATTTTAGGAAATAAAAAATGGTACAATCTTTCAGAGCAGTAAGAATCTGATCACTTGAGTTTTCTAACAGACATGTTTGGCCTTTTTTTGTGAAGTGAGGGAATTGGTTTGGCTTTTGGGTTTCTATGCTTTTCTTTACCAGTCCCTGTATTTACAGCTTTTTCCTTCCATTATATAACCAGAAAGTCTTCTTTTCATTCAGATTTAAAGCCTTGGCATTTTCCTTTGATTTTTACTACCTCCCTGATATCTAGGATTCTTTTAGGATTGATAATTTACAAATTTAAGATTTGCAAGATCTGAAGATTCTGTTTCTTGTTTATGGTATCATTGTCTAGAATTTCACTATTTGGTTCTCTTTCAGTCCACAAAAAACACTGGGAAAAACAGCTGTCAGTATTTAGCTGGCTGTCTAAATACAGATGCCATCTCAATGCATGGTAAGAATTAGAGACTTTAAACACAGGATGAGTTTTTGTGCATGTAGCTGCAGCTGTTTTCATACTACTATTTTCAAACAAAATATTTCAAAATTAAATCAGTGACTGCTGAGTTCAGATAAATTAGAACTAGAATTCAACAACTCCTAACACAGTTCTTTTAACACGAGTAGCACTTCTTTCAAATCCAGCTCAATTGTCTCTATTGAACAGTAGTAGAACCAAAATATTGTTTGCCCCTTATGTTACTCCAATGTGTCTTATCTGCGTGTGTCCAAATTCAGAAGAATTATTCTAAGAAAGTATGTGGATTTACTAATCTGCCATAGAATTCATACATGAGCTATTTTTGCAGGCAGCAATAGTTAGCATGGTTTACAGATTGTAAAAGTAGTTCATTAATGAGCAATCTGACAGTAAACTTCTTCAAGTTAGCTGTGGTAAAATTAAAAAGGATAATTTGGATTTTCCAACTCAGGAAGCGAGCTAAGACTGAAACCGACAAGGAACATGTGTGTATAAAAGTCTTGACCTGGTTGTAAAGCGATGTTCAAATGGTCACCTGTGACCTTCTCAGACAGATCATCATGAAAGCTTGAAAATATGGGTCAGCTACTTCAATCTGTTATCAGTAACTACCTTCTAATTCAGTATTTAATGCACGTATTTATTTAAGGGGCAAGTCCTGCCTATGTTTAGGTCAGAAAAATTCCTGTAGAAGTGTTGGGAAAGTTCTAAAAAAAAAAAAAAAAATGAATTCTTGCTTTGATGTGAGAATGAGGCTGTCCTGCAGGGATCAGATCAGCTTGCCAAGTGACCACAGCTTTGAAGGCCACTGGCGTGCTTTGCACATACTGTGAGCCATTGACTTCATCAGATAAAAGTTTAGTAGTTCTGAATAAACTTAAAAACTGAATCATGAGCTCTGCGTTGACATGAGCTGTTTCCTCTAAACAAATTTTAAAGCTCCTAACCAGGCTTTTTCTTTTGAGAAATGGTATTTTTGGGGAATTCCAGAAGTTGCTCATCCATTATTCTCCACCCTCTCTAGTTTAAAGTATTTCTGATACTCAAAGACAGTTTAAACTTCAGTGAGGATGATGAAGCATAAGCATGACTCTGAGTTTAGTGATTAGGAGTTTCATAGTGTCAAAGGGAGATCTTACAGCTAAACCATGCTTTAAAGGAGTGAGTTACATATAGACACATCCTTGGCATCAACACAGGAAATCAGGTGGGCCCTCAAACCATTAAATTATGTGATTGTGTATCAGCCTATAGTATCTTTTTTCCTAATGACCCTTTGTATGAAGAGCTCAAGAAAGAGAAAATGAGACAACTCCCTTCACCCACAGATTCATTTCCACCCTTTTCAGCCTCCTTACTTTGAGTCTTCTGATGGAAGACAAGAGCCATGGGTTCAGATGTCCAAAAGACTAAAGAGCTGAAATGGCATCTATAACAGCCTAGCTGAATGTTGAGGTCACTGTGCATGACCGAAAAAAGAGTTTCATGCAGCAAACCTCAAGAACAAAAGTAATTCATGTTTCTAATTTCTTTGAAGAGCCTTATCTGATCTTTCTCTGTAATTGAAATGGGCTTCCTATAAAACCTTTATTTTTTTGTTTATGTCCTCAGTGAAGGCCGGGAGAATTGAAGGACTCCAATGAGTCTTTAACCCAGTCTCATACCTTAGGACACTGGTAACCTTCAAGGGCATGTGAACTGCATGTCAGGAGACAGTGGTGGCCACCAGCAACAAGCTTCAGCACCTCCTTGACACCTCTAACTCTTCTGGGTCAGAGGGCCTCTAACTTCACTGCTGTCAGGGGTAAAATCCCTCCTGACTTTAGCTGGGCCAGGATTTTACACATATTTTAACTGCCAAAAGCCAGAGCTGTACATGGCCTTTACCCCTGTGTACACAACACTGCGGTGAAGGTGCTAGGCCAAAACTCAAGGGATGTGGGGTCAGTTCCCAGTTCTGCAGAACTTTTCCCCCTACAGATGTTTTCCCCTGAAGTTTCTGGCAAGGCACTTAATCTACACTGTGTTTCCTCCTCTTTTTACATCGTTTATCTGTTCTCATAAATTCTCTAGAGTGAGTCTCTGTATATATTCACATATTTGTCTCTTGTTTTTGTTGACATTTTTATTTGCAATACAAATAACATTTATCTAAAATTCAACTTTACTAAGTCATCCATTCCAGTACTACAATACATTAACAACAACTATTTTCAGGTCACCAAAGCATCTTATGTTGCCTAACTTTTGACATTTAGTCTGACCAACTAGGCCTGAGAAAACCAAAAAAGGGAGCAACTGCTTCTGCTTTTTTGCTTCATGTGAAGCCACTTAGATGTCTCTTAACCTTGCTCCTCCTGTATTTTTGCTACCACCATGTAAAGTACTCATGAAACTCCTGTTTTGCTTGAGACATGCCTAAGCTTTGTGAGGACAAGCTAAAAATATGCATATATATATATATTTATAAATTCATGGTTGATGACTCTGCTTCTTAAACAAAGCTCTTTGTAGGATAAGGAGATCAAGGCTCACACAGCATCATTTTTGCAGGTGCCAATAAGCTAGTTCCAGGCTTTGCCTGCATAACAAGATTGATCTACAGACTGGGAAAAAAAAACCCCAGCTAGTTACAGATAAGCAAGCCAACTATACCTGTCTCAAGGTACAATGACAGTCACATAGACACATCTCAAGATGCTTCACCTGTTGAAGACAGATGAAATTTGACCTATATTTCCTACCTGAGAAGTCCCATTGCTGTGTATCTGATGATATTTAGTGTGCATGGTTGCTTTCCCCTGCAGTCTAAATGCTTCCATTAGCTTCAGCACGAAGAGCAACCCTGAAGACAACAATGAAATCTGAGCTACGTAGACAGCAGGAAATATTTGCAAGCTGTGCTAGGTCCAGCAGTGATACTTAAACAAAACACGTTTTGCAGGAGAACGCTGCATGCTGATCACTTATGAACCAGACCCCCTCCCCTTTCTCTCAGAGAGGAGACAGTGCCCATCTCAGAGCACTGAGAACTAAACTACAAAAAGAAAAAAAGAAAAATAAAAGCACTTTGAGAAGCTTCCCTGTACTAAAAGGACAGATAGAGGCATCTGAGAAAGAATGGCAGTGAGGAAGGAGGCAGAGATCGAAGAGGAGGTGATTCACACTGCCTGATTGCAGGCATCCATTTCAGGCTTCTCACAGACCACTGAGACAGCAAGGCTCCTGCAGAACTCCCTTTGGGCACTATGATTAATTTAGAGGAGCTGGCTTCCTACTTTAGGATAGCTGGGCTATCCTAAATTGAATCTCTCCCAAACAACTACCTTTTAGCATCATTATATTGTCTGTGATATTTACTTGCATCATAAACTAAAAAAGCAGCAGTGGATTTAAGAAAACAGGAGTAAAAAAGTAACAATGGGCTATTTAATAATGGATTAGGTGATTAGGTCCTTGTACATAATTTCAAACATATTGATGATCCTCCTCCTTACTTCTGTAGGATAATAGAAGTAATTTTGTACCTTTTCAGACTAGTCCCTGAGAGATAAAAAGCCAAATAGAGATACTGAAAGGTGAGTAGTAGTCTTGAAAATGGGTCTGAGTTGTCTGACCCAGATGATCTGTGCACTATCTGTCCACGCCTTTGCCTGTTTCCTCAGCTTCAGCCTGAGCTGAAATGTTCAAGCTGTTTAAACCAGGGTGAGCTGACCAAGGGGCTGGGGAGCCACCAGCAGATGCTCTGTGTGCTTGAGAACCAAGCTGAGGTTTCAGTCCTAGACATCTGGTGTTCATGGTGCAGGCTTGAAGGTTTTGACTTGACCTAAACATAGGTAGGACTTGCTCCTTACATAAATATGTGCATTAAATACTGAATTAGAAAGTAGTTGCTGATAACAGATTGATGTAGCTGACCCATATTTTCAGGCTTTCATGATGATCTGTCCGAGAAGGTCACAGGTGACAATTTGACCATGACTTTACAACCATCCACGGAGCTTTATGGTGGGCAAGTCTGGTCTGGAGAAAGGGCTGAAATCCCCACTGAAGAAGCACTGCAGATGCACCCACAGAACCTCAGTGTCAGTGGAGCTCTCCCTCCACTGCACTGGAACACAAGGATCTGAGGGAGAGGCACAGCGTCCCAAGAAACAGATTTTCCCTGGGGTGTTCTTTTGACAGTGGAACCTTTCCTTTGCTGTTAGTCCCACAGGATTCAATTGTGGTCTCAGATCCTCATATTTTCTTTGCACTACTCTTCCTGCCAGCAATTGTTCCACACTCAGACCAAGCTTAATTTTCAAAATCAGCTCACTAGTGGATATTTGCTAAATCCTTCAGACTCAGGGAGGGCATTTGGAACATGGCCCCTGCTTCCTCCTTAGTCCATCAGTTTTTTTAATACTACTTCCTACTGAACAAACTGTTCAAACACGTTACTGTCTGTGAGACAATCATTATATTCTTTCTTGTTTCTGTCAGTAAGCCCCCAGATTTGTTCCCTGCATAGGATCAAGATGGTTAGACAACGAGTCATATTAGAAACAGATAAGAGTATCACAGGTTTAAATCAATGGCTACTTCCTTTTTTAAATGCAAAAACTTTTTGTGGGAGTTTACTGGACCAATATGGAATCAAATGGAGCATTTAAAAGACCTATTTACTACTTCAAGCATGTTGCAAAAATATGTCAGTAAAGATAAAAAAAGGACTAATACAAGATGGTGCAATAGCTTTCATCATTCAGTCTCATAAATGTCTAATCCGACTCACAGGGGGTAATTCCACTCTCAGAGATAATAAACAGACCATGTTAATTTTAATATAAAATCCTTTAAATTGTAGTGTTGCTCTTTTCTTGTACATGACTAATTGTTTTATGCTACCCTTGTGAGCCCAGCTTTCACCATAGCATGTTTTCATATCGTGTGACCCAGCTAAATGACCATTTCATCCATCAAAGAAATGGAGGTATTGTAATACATTTCTAAGGTTTCCATGTTTCCATGAGATATCCATTCCCCATATTTCCCAATTTTATTGAGTACAGGACACTATTTTCCATTTGGCTTCACTTTCTGAGGGTCACATTTTCTGCTTGATACATACCAGAGTTTTGGCTATTTGAGCAAAAGGAAATAATTTAATGGACAGCAATCATGATCCTGGCCCTCTGGACATTAGATATTTCACATAGTTTAAAACTGAGCAGAGTAGTTTCATGCCAGTTGCAACTAAAGTTTTAAGAGCGTCTGTGATAAAATGGTTCCCAGCCTGGACAACATAATAGGATGTAGCTGTGGTTTCCTAGGTCCAGCCCAGGAAGGTAAGGTTTAAGGGTAATCATTTTCACTCTCAGTAATCTCTTATTCTACAAAGCCTGCCATAACCTGCAAGTGGTTACAGTGGGTACATCACTGGAAATCATTCCCTTTGTGTAGCTTCATGGATGTTTTTCTTGGAATATGGTGCTAGGATTGCAGATGTCTGCTTCTCTTATCTTTCATATCCTGCACAAATAAGGCCATTATCAGTTAAAAAAAAAAAAAAAAGAAAAAAAGTAGGCAGTGTCTAGTGCAAAGACCATGGAGCACTGAATAGGAATCTTCTTTTCTCTATGTTGCCAGAGAAAAGGCACAATTGAGTACAAAATTTGCATCTCTTAGACAGAGTTAACATTCCCCATTACAAAATACCAGTATTGTGATTATACTTTTTTTTTTTTAAAAAAAAAGAAGTTATTTCACCCCTTAGTTTTCATTGTAAAGCTCGAAATCTTTCAAAATGTGCTCCCATATCATAAATGTGATAAACTAAAAGAAAACAGTCTTGCATTCCTCTCAGGCTCCTCTCAGTTCTTCACTGTGGTTGCATTTAAGCATGGCTTTACACAGATTATGTCAGGAAGATAACTTCTGTTCATAAAGATATGTGGATATACATGGACTTAGGGAAGGAAGCACGGGACTGATTTCTTAGAGTTCTCCATAATTCCAAAGTGTATGCTTCTAATTCATGCATATATATATATATATATGTATATACACACTAACTGGTATTTAGTTTTCTGTGGGTGCAAAATTATTTGCAACTGTGTATAAAAAATAGACAAAACATAGTAATAAGTAATAAAATTCTGTATGCCACGATGGGATGAATACTAAATTGTGTGCTATCTTATCAGAGCCCAACAGGAAGTATATTGCAATCACATTTTTTTCCAGGGCTGTATATTTCCCATACAACTTTCAAAGGATATCACCAGATTTTAGTAAGAAATTTCAATCTTGTTATTACATTCATATGGGAAACATAACTTTGCATTTTTACATGTTTACTGCCCTTGCATATTACCCCCGTTGTCAGGAAAAAACAGGAAAATACTGAAAGAAAAACAGTATTTTGATTAAAAGACTGAGCCCCCTATGGATATTCTCAGATCGATGAAATTCTTTCTTCTCAGGGTTTCTCTGATGGATGTGGAGGCTCATTGCCTGGCCATAGCCCTGAGAGGAAACCCCACACCTTGAACAGGATGACCTCAGAGAAGCTGCTGAGTTTTCAGGCCCCCTTTTCAGACCTTTTCTGCTGAGCCCAGTGATGCACTCTGTGGACATTAAAGATTTCATAGTGCTCTTCAAAAGGGAGTCAGCCCTGCACTCCTTAACAGCAGTCATCTTTGTCTCAGGAATTAAAGACAGTAGGAACTGACCTCAAAACAGAACTTTTCCCCAGAGCTCATGAGAATTTTCTTTCCTCAGTCCCTGTTATTTTACATGCCATGTATATTTCACATGCTGGTTCCCCCTCCCCTCTATGACCCCAAAGGCAATTCCATTTTTTTGTGTGTGTGTTTTACACTTACAATTTACCAGCATGTTGGGTTCCTTCACAGGCAACTCAGAGTAGTTACACTGGGTTCCATAATCAGTTACATCCAGTTGTCTTTGCATTTCATTTATAAGAACCCTTTACAATGCTGGGATAATGTAAATGGACCTCATTGTAAGTGAAAATCATCTCTTTGTTTTTATATTTTTCTTCAAAAATTCTGTGTTTACTCCCCTATAGAAAATGAAACAGAAAAGTCATGACAAAAAATGTGATCCATCTGTCTCCTCCCTTCGGAAGGAATGCCTTGAGAACTTGTGCTACCAAAGTTTTATTATTGCTCACAAACTAGATCTTAGAAGCATTTACTGGATACAATAGAGCATCATTAAAAAATTAAACTAAACTACAGTTGTCCAAATAAATACACAAAGAACATTTTGTGATCCATTACCTCATTTTTATTGCATTTATCCACTTTATTGCTACTTTGCAGTTCAGTAATTTTTCATGGGTTTTCCAGGATTTAGTGAAAATTAACAAAAATGAACCACAAAAATGATAGAACCACAATAAAATGGGAAATCTATTTTAAACCTCTTATATCCAAAAGAGTGCTCAGTGTTCCTGGTCAAGGTTTTTGGGCTGTTACTGACAATCCATGCTTTTGGAATAATGATGTCCTCTAGGCATTATAAAATTACTGTGCATATCCAACTATGTTCAGAAAGGAAGGAAGGAAAGCAAATGTCACAGTTATTCAATTTGCCAATGAGAAAAATTACTGTTAAAAAACTTTCTAAATTTTTCTATGGAAAATTGAGCGGTTCTTCCCTAAAGCATCCTTTGCTTCCTAAGAATTTGGTGGGGGGGGGGTGGTGGCTTTTTGTGTGGGTTTTCTGGGTTTGTGTGCGTGTTTGTGTGTTGTTTTGTGTTTGTTTTGTTTTAAAGAGGATGCACAACATTGTAAAAGTATTTTTTTCAAAAACTGAAATACTGTTTCAAGTGAGATGTCATGTCTTATGTAACTGGAGTTCCCAGGTGTCTGATATTGCCCTTGTTCTTTAATGGTACTTGTCTGAAACCTTCTAGAGGAGACAGCAATACACCCTGTCATTAATGACATGAAGAGAAGTGCCTGGAGGGAGGTTTAGCTAGCCCAAATGATCTGAAATGGTGAGGGAAAAAAGTGGCTTCCTGTATATTAGATGATTTTCCCTAGTACACTCATAATACTCATTTCTCATCAAAGCCAGTATTTAACTGAAAAAGTAATTTTTTTAACCCTAAAAATATTTGAAATTAAGTAGATTTTAAAATGTGCAACTGACTTCCATTTTTAAGGGCTCAAATATATTTTCCAGCCATACTGCTTCATAGTTACTACCTATCAACTGGAAATCAATAACAATTCTCAGGGAGGAATTAATTGGGAAAAATAAAAAGCGATGGGAGGACTAGAATTAAAGGGAAAGCCTTTTGTTTTTTGTGAAAATCAGCAAGGACTTTCCAAACTCTTCACTTGCTTCTGGTGTTACTGTTAAAAAAAAACCAAAACCAAAACCAAAACCAAAACCAAAAATAAACAAACAAACAAATAAAACCCCAAATCAGGAGAGGACCTACATTTGTAGTTTTCATTGAGGTGTAAATTCTAGATTCATCCCACATCAAGTATGCAGGCTTGCTTTGTGTTTAAAGGAAAGAGGTGGACTTGTCTAGAAGAGTGTTCAATTTCAAATGATTTGATTTAGCCTTTGCAGATCTCTGTATCTTTCTATTGACATCTAATTTAAATACCTTCTGCAATTGTCTAAAACTAAGCACGCAAAATATCTGTATCTATGAGTGTTATAGCAGGAATGCAGTTTCTAAAAAGATTTTTTTAAAAAAATTCAGATATTCTGGTACAACTTTAAAGTAGAATATTGCATGGGGTTTTTTTCATGATTAATGAATTCTTTGCTCTAGAGTGTCAAGTAAGATTGGAGTCTTTGCACCACTAACTTCATCCTTTTAGTGACCAAAAACAATCCACTCTGAGCAGGCGGCTGCTCCTGCACATGAGCCAGTTGTGTGTGAGCAGCAGATCAGACGAGCACAGGGTGGGCTGGAGTGGAGGAGGAGGTCCAGCAGGAAATGGTAGATCTGTGGACCACTCACATCCCATTTGAGTTCTCTTCAGAGAGGTGCAAATGAACCATCACCAGCTTTAAAAATGGCATTAAAATGCTTCATGACGATGATTTGGAAAACTCATTGACAGCACATGTATGACTTAGTTGTGGTATGTTTTTGCAAGATTACAGTTTATGCTGTCAATTGTGGCATTGACTACGCTTATTATTGTTCTATTTTTGTGTTTTCAATAGTGCATTCTCTTTAATTATGATATAGTATCCCCTTTGAGCAAGAAAAAAAATTAAATTAACTCTGAAAAAAAGCAAGGGACTGCAAAATAAGAGACTAAGGCAATTGTTCTCACCTCTGACACAATCCTCCATGAAATTTTAGAAAATTCCTTTCTTTATCTCTGCAACTCATCTTCCTTGTCTATAAAACTGAAGTAGTACTTCTCCCTGTGTATATTCTCCCATCAAAGAAAGGATAAGAAAAATAATTAATCACTTGTGAAATTTTATTTCTCTTACTGGCAATGTCACTGAAGTGCATTCTGATACACCAAATATATTTCAGCTTAATCACTACATAATATTATTGAAATAAATAATAATTAATAAGTGTCAAAGCTCAGTCCTTGTCCCAGTGCCCAACTCATGAAGTCTGCCCATAAGATTTGCATTATTTTTTCCTCCAAAACAAGTGGAAGAAAATGCATCCTACCCTTTACTCATAATCCCTGCTCCAGGCTAGACTGCAAACTCTGCAAGAGTCACTCAGGAAAGCGTTCATTTTCCTGGGATGTGCAAACCAATCAAAAGCAGACATAGCCAAGATCCAGCTCCACCAACTTCACTTGTGTTTTGATGCATCTGAAAGTATTAGCATAGGCAAAGCCATAAAGGATGGGAATGGGATGGGATGGGATGGGATGGGATGGGATGGGATGGGATGGGATGGGATGGGATGGGATGGGATGGGATGGGATGGGATGGGATGCGATGCGATGGGATGCGATGCGATGGGATGCGATGGGATGCGATGGGATGCGATGCGATGCAATGGGATGGGATGCGATGGGATGCGATGGGATGGGATGGGATGGGATGGGATGGGATGCGATGGGATGCGATGCGATGGGATGCGATGCGATGGGATGCGATGGGATGGGATGGGATGGGATGGGATGGGATGGGATGGGATGGGATGGGATGGGATGGGATGGGATGGGATGGGATGGGATGGGATGGGAAGGAAAGGAGCCTGGAGATTACAAATCACTGAAGAATCCCTTGGGACTCCAGCAAATCCAACTTATTGATGAGTAAAAAAATATACATTGGCATAATAAGCTTTTTCCTTCAGCAATGATTGCTGTTACTGAGAAAACTACTTTCAGAGATAACTGTGCATAAATGAAAATGAGGATACAGGTGCCTTAATACTTGAGCTGGGATAAGTTTTACATAGCTTTAAAATGAGTTTCAGCTTTTAAGTTACTGTCTTTTCCTTTGCAATAATAATCTCTTCACTTTTACAAGCGCTATATTATTTTTAGGTAAGAAAACACTATAAAGTTCATGTTTTATTGTTCCTTGCAGTTATATAAATTATGTTTGGCCAAAATAAATGTAATTCCTACTGTGCGAACTGAGAACCTAGAATGTTGATTTTCCTCAAGTTATAAACAATGTGCAGATATGTTATACTGGGTCACAATTTTCCACTGTACAGCAAAATATATAACTCACTTTTAATAACAAAACTGCATATATCATTAAAGTTTCCTACTCCGTGGAGCACATATTATGTTTCTCTGCACAGCAAGGGATATCCTTTCTATGTACCACAATTTCTAAAATATTGTTTGACTGAATAAAAAATATTTTAGTGATTCATTAGTAAAACAGCTGTCATTTTGAAAAATTATTCAAATTATTCTGTATTTTTATCAATAGTATAAAATTATTTGTAAATTTTTTTTTTCAGTTTTCTTTTTCTTTTTTTTCTTTTTGTTTATAGCTCTAATATTTTTGTGCCCCTTTCACTTTCTCTTCATGTGTTTTTTGGAAAGAGAACTTTGGAGAACTATTTATTGTTTTATTTTTATTTTTTTGGTGGCCGTGAGAAGTTAGAAACACTTCCTAAAATTTAACATATTTAGCTAGGAAATCCACAATGTTCATTATGATAGTTTGATTCATTAAGTTTCTAATTATGGTGTTTCCAAACCACAGACTATCCCAAAACACAGGATTTTCTAAAGCATGAGGCTTTTCCCTAACAGTGCTGCCATTCACATCCATGGTTAAGTACCTGATGATGTCAGTGGAACTATTTAGGCCAATACTGATTGGTTTTGAATATCCTCTCTTCGAAGTGCTACTTGATGATGTCATAAACCTTCATCTAAATCCTTCTTCAAACCACAGCACCACTGTGTAATCACTGAGGCATTAAAGGTCTGTGAGAAGAAATGGTCACTGCATCTTGCCTGGAAGGTTTCTAAACCCAAGCTCTGAGATGACAAGAAGGAAAACTCAAGAACCCTGTCCTCTTCCCAAAAAACATGCATGCAGCAGCTTAATAGCATAAAGAAGTGCTACCATAGAATCATAGAAAAAAATCAATGTTATAGGGAGCTCTAGAGGCCAAGAATCCAACTTCCTGCTCAAAAAACATGCTAAGTTCTCAGACCACATTTCTAAATCTTATTCTATTAGGCTCTTGAAGTCTCCAGAGTTGGAGATTCCATTGTCTGTCTGGTCAAGTTCTTCCAGCCCTTAACTCCTCTTATGAGCATTTTTTTCCACGTCACCCAGTTTTCTTTTAATGACTGCCTCTTGCCCTTTAACTGAGTAGCCCCTATCTTGAACACATAGAGAAGAATAAAGAAACTGCAGAGTACCTCAAATAAACTCCAAAATATTTAGGGCATAAAAGCTTAGCAACAATATATTGACTCACTTCAGACCCTATCAGTGCCAAATGTGACATTTAAAGTGTTGACAGTAAACTGACTGCACAATGTAACATTGAACAAAGCACTTGGCACTTGTGTGACCATCTGTGTGCAAACCAACAAACTTGGAGCTGCTGCATTACTATGGGATTAGACACTGAGGATCCCCCCTGGAAGTGAAAGGAGAAAGAAAAAAAAGAGACCATCACATAATTCTGTGACAAAACCAACCTTTTTTGTTAAGACTCCCATCAAGCACATAATTTTTATCTCCAGGGGAATTTAAAAATAAAGTGCTATTGGGAAATGAAGGAGCAGATTGAGGAGATAGGTGATTCAGTTACATCCAGTTCTGTGTGTGCAACTCAGTCATAAGGGTAGGCTGAAAATGGAAGTGGAATGTACAACACTCATAATAAGAGTGTTGTTGGGAGACAATTTTATGATGCATATTATGCATCTGTGAGTGCAGTTCTGGTGGAGATGAGAGAAAAAATAACAATGGTAGATCAGAAAACTTCAGTTTGAGATAAATTAGTATTTGATAGTCAGCAAAGGTAATTCAAAACATGGAAAAATGAAGGGATCAATTCTATAGGATCCTGCTTGCAGGAAGGAGATAGTGGGGGAAAGCCATTCCCAAACTGAACTATGAAGTAACTAGAACCAAAGAAAAACTGGAGAGGTGGGAGAAATATTATTTTTTTTCTCATTGTTAAACATTTTTCTTGCATGAAATAGAAAAACACTAATACATATAAACCTAACTCCCTACCGTCCCTCAGCACATGTCTGTCTTTAAACTAGAAAAGTTAAATTTTATTCTTTCTTGGCACAGGTGAGAATCATGTTTGAGGAAACATAGAGAAGAGAATCACTTAAAAGTGACCCTTTTTCATGCTTGTTTCTTCAGGCTTTATATCTACATGACAGAATTATTTACTCTTCAATCCAGTAGTGTAAGAGCTTGAGAAATGTGTAATGTAGGGACAGTTTATTATAGACCTTCTCTAAAGCCCAGCTGAGCTTCATTACCCCTCCCTAGGAACTCTGTTCCCTGCTGAGGAGAAAGATTGAAGGAAATGCTTGTGTTTCTTGAATTACTTTGGGTTACGAAAATTTGCCGCTTTCTGAAAAAGAAAGATTTTTCTCTGCATGTTGGGATTTTATTACCTCTATATATCATAATCACAAAGCTATTAGAAAAAGAAACATTTTCCTTTTTTAGCACTGTGGTTTTCAGGAGGAAAGATGATTTCCTATTTAGTAAATTACAATTTGTTTTTTTTCTTTTGGCACAACATTTCTCTGTCTTGCTACTCTGCTAGTCCCCAAACATGGCAGGACTGATGCAACTTGAGTGAGATCATGGCTTACTGAAAGATATTTCAATGCTCACAAAGTTGGAGCAGAGTAACTGAGATGGGAAGAAACCTCTATGAAAAACCTGCTGTTCCTCTCTGACCCAAAGCAGAATCTACTTCATTTCAACAGCCTCTTAGGGAACCTATTAAACCATTTGTGTACCTTTTGATTAATTATTGCTGTTGTACATCCTGATTCAGTAAACACGTTCAATCTGCACACCTTTTGTTGGTGTTCAGAGAGTGACTTGGAGCTGGATGGAGGAACCTCTGAAGAGCACTCCTGAGCTCGAGGGGATCTGCCAAGACAGGGTAGTCTGAAGAGCTTCAACTGGAAACTCTTCAGGGAATGCAGACCTCATCGTAGGTACAAGTGGTTGTTGCATTTAGAACCACCACACAATATTATATTATGAGTAATAATGCTAAGTGGATTGGATGCAATCCACATGGATGCATTTCACACATCAATATATTTTAACCCAACTTCATATTTTAGTATTTTGTCTCTGTAATAAGGCTGCAGTAAGGTCTGGTTTGGGAAATCATAGTTAGGTCCTCTCCTACTGCAGAAATTTTTCTAAGCTCGTCATCTAAAAGTTATAGGGTATTTTTCTCCCATGGTTCCTGAGAGACTATCCACTAACTCTTCTGATGCTCAGAAACAATCAGCCCGAGTTCTTAGCCAATTTTAATCTATTTTTTATCTCAATATTATTGTTTATGGTTAGGTTTTCCATTTGTACATGTTTATAGACAGATATAATTTCTATTTTCAGCTTTCAATTAATGAGTAATATGCAATACTTTCTATAAGAATGGGCTCTACCAATCCTCTGGTATCCCAGAACAGTTTGACTTCAGGGATGGCACTTCTACAAGACTATACACAGAGACAGAAACTGAGAATTGCTCTGTTTGAGGTTATCATCTCTATTACATTATCTGGTGTAATTTGAGCAAAATTTGCACAAGACAAGGCTCTTATGAGACCTTTGCAAGAACATGAGTGGTACTGGGGACACTGCAACGAAAACCTAGTAGAATCAAGGCATTTTCACTCTGACATCTGTGGGAAATATGTTGTTGTATCATGCCAGTGGTGAGCTGAGCATTCCCCAATGGTAATTGGCCATTTGTAGTGGGGTGAGGGAACTTAGGGAAACTGATTCACTGTTGCCTGGAGTAAAACTTCTGGTAGAAACAACCATTAAGTGAAAAAGAGAGACAACAGTACATATGGGAACATGTTTTTTGGCACCCAGCTCAAAGACAGCTCTAGATTACAGGTTGAAAATGACATAAATTCATGCTATCTGGTTGTGCTCTGAAAAAGATTTGTGCCTTCCATGAAGACATTTTACAGCCTTGCTATGTAGCATCACTGTCCAGACATTTTTCTGATAGAGATTTTGGAGAAGAATGATTGTAGGCTTCCCACACAATGATAAAGGAATGGGAAGGAGTTTCAGAAGGCAGCTGGCTGATTCAGTGCATGTGGAAATGATTACTTTAATGGTGCTTTTATTTTATAGAATTATTAACAATGTTGGGGGGGAGGCTAGATGCCTTGGAAAGGCATCTTTTTAAATTATCATAAGTGTAAATGAAGAAATTAAACAAATCCATATATTTGTCATCTCCCTTAGCAGATCAGATAACACCACAGTTGACAAAGCCACACCAATGACAGACTAGACAAGTGGCTGCTAGTTAACCAGTATCAGGCATTAGCTGAGCTGTAGTATAAGCTGTAACCACAGCTCCAGCCCCAGTAACTCATACCTTCATCCATCTGTGCTATGGGGCTGCAGGCAGCAGGAGAAAAGTCCACTCTGGCTGCAGGATGATGGCTTTTCCCTCAAGTCTCTTGCTCGTGCAGCCTTGCCTGGGCTTCCTGTTCCATACCTGTGTCTCTCCTGGCTCTGCTGCCTGCTCATGCACTGGTTTAGGAATAACCACAGAGCTGCTGCAGTTCTGCCAAGACAAGAAGCATGTTAAGCTCACATATTTGTTATCCTACGTCATGCTGCCACAAAATGCAGCACAGATTCTGTCCAAGATATTTGTCTTTAGAGGCTGTTCTCTGGGTAACCGGACAAGGGATTAAGGAGTATCCTGTACTGGTAATTCTTCAGCTAGGGCTTCTGCATGCTCTAAAATCCTGTTCTTTACAGCTCTGTCCTATGCTTGTCAGCCTAGCAAGAGATGTTGTGTTTGAGAAAGCTCTGCAGGCCAAGCTCTCATGCTACAGTCTTTCAACAAGACTAGGTCTTGACACACATAAGTAGAAAGTTGTCTTCAATGTACTACCAAAGTGCACCACAGATATCCTGATTTTTATGCCTAAACCAGTATATGACTTCAAGTTTTAGTGTTATAAATCAAAAGAAAAATAAAAAAGGGAAGAGGCATTTATGTTGAAGGTACTCATTAATTCAGCAATCACTGAAGTAAAAAACTGTATCCCAGTCAAAATCAATCTCTGTTGATGGAAACAAGACCAGATTATAAATCCTACAAAAATATCCACTCCAAATATGACTTGAATTGTGATTACATCACCACCAGACACTGTTGTTTGCAAAAAAGTTTTTTTAAAATAATATATGCCAATGTACATTCACTGACCAAGAGTTTTAACCCAGAAAGGAAAAAAAAACACCTTCCTGTACACAGACATAATGAAAAATAACTTTTATGAAGTGGAGCTCATAAATGAAAAAAGGATAAAGTATTTTTTTTTCTCAATCATAGTATAATCAAATGAATAAGAAAAAGAAAAAAAAAAGCAAGGTTGTTTCTGACTTTCGACTTTTTTTTCTGTTTTCTGACCTGTGGCTCTGTTTCTGTTCAGGCATAAGTTTTTTCACAGCATGTACACCCTCTGTCATCCATACTCACACTGCAGAGATGAAAGTAAGCTCAGCTACTAGAAGAAGAAAATTTCCCATGAGGCAGGTTAATCAGTTCTTCACTTGGTAGGATTTTTTGCTGCTTGGCTCTGAAGCACAAGACCATATTCAGCACAAACCCCTTTTACACGGTACAGAACCACCCAGTTTTTTATTTCCAGCTTTAACATATCTGTGTAAGGACTGCAGGAGAAGTTTCAATATAAAGTGAGAAGATCTGGCCATGTGAAAATGCCTCAAAGTTATTTCTACCCCTCAAATTTTGTATTAGAAAATGAAATCTAATTCCCAAACCCACCAAAACAGAAAAGCTGTTGTTGATGAGCAAGAGATAAGAAGGGTATTTTGTTTGTCCAGCTGGGCTAAAGGACTTTCCACAGTAGAACAAAAAATTTTTTTCTTTTCAAGATTCAATCAAGATGGATTCTGGGAGAATGAAGAATAGAATCCCCATTCTCCCACCATAGAAGATGACCATATTCAAGACCATCTAAGGAATACGAAGGTTCAGAAGTCCATGGGACCTGATTGGATACATCCACGGGTTGTGAATAACTGGCAGATGAAGAGATTAAGCCACTATCCATCCTGTTTGAAAACAAGAAACTGAAACATCAAACTGGCAATTTGACGAAGTTCCCACTGACTAGAAAAGGGGAAACATACCCCATCTTTTCATAAAGAAAAAAGGAAGACTTGGGAAAGTACAGGCCAGTCAGTCTCATCTCAGTGGCTGGTAAAATCATGAGGCAGATCCTCCTGGAAATTATGCTGAGACACACAGGAAATAAGGAGGTGATTGACGACAGCCAACATGGCTTCACTAAGGGCAAATCATGCCTGAAAAATTAGGTGGCCTTCTATGACAGGGTTACAGTGTTGGTGAATAAAGGAAAAGTAACTGATATCATCCACCTGGACTTATGAAAAGCATTTGACACTGTCCTGCATGACATCCTTGTCTCAAAAGTGGAGACATGGATTTGACAGATGGACCACCTGAGGAAAAGGAATTGGCTGGATGTTAAACATCTCAATGTCCAAGTGGAAACTAGTGTCCAAGTGGTAACAAATGGTGATCCTCAGGGATTTGTATTGGGATTGGGTCTGTTTAACATCTTTTCTTGCTACATGAGCAGTGGAGACCTCAGCCAGTTTGCTGGCAACACCAAGATGTGTGGTGAAATCAACAGGCTGCAGGGAAATGATGTCATCCAGAGTAACCTTGACAGGCTGGAGAGGTATGTCTGTGTGAACCTCATGAAGTTCAACATGGCCAAGAGCAAGATCCAGCAGCTGAATTGGGGCAATCCCAAGCACAAGTACAGTCTGGCAGAGAATGGATTGAGGGCAGCCCCGAAGAGAAGGATCCGGGAGTGCTGGTGCACATGGAGCTCAACATGACCTGGCAATGTGCACTTGCAGCCCAGAAAGCCAACCTGCATCAAGAGAAGCCTGGCCAGACAGTGAAGGGAGGGGATTCTTTCCCTTTACTCCAGTCTTCTTGTACTCCACCTAGAGCGCTGCATCCAGCTCTGGGGTGCCCGTCCTCTGGACCCGTTGGAACTAGTCTAGAGGAAGCCATGAAGATGATCAGAGGATAGACCACCTCTCCTGTGGAGCTGCAAGGGTTGGGGTTGTCGACTGGAGAAGAGAATGTTCCAGGAAGAATTATATCACCTTCCAGTACCTTAAAAGAGGTCTATAAGAAAGGAAGGGACAGACTTCCTAAGCATGGCCTGTAGCAATAGGACAAGGCATAATGTTTGTAAACCAAAGGAGGGTCAGTTTAGATTAGACATAGGAAAGAAGTTTTTTACAATGAGGCTGATAAAACACTGGTGCAGGTTGCCCGGAGAGGTAGTCCCATCCCAGGAAATGTTCAAGGATGGGTTGGATGGGGTTTGGAGCAACCTGGACTAGTAGGTGTCCTCTGCACAGGAGTTGGAACCAGATGATCTCTAAGGTTCCTTCCAACCCAGAGCAGTCCATGATTTTATGATTGTTATAGCAAGGAAAATTTTGATTTAGTGACATGTGTGCACTGTTATGTCTCAGAAATTAAGAGACAAAGCAAAATAACCCGGAATGCATTAGTTTGCTTGTATTTTAGTTTTCTATATTTCACAGTTTCTGCGGGGCTTTCTCAGGCTATCCTGATACATTTGTTTGCCAATACCAGTTTCAGTTCTCTATCATCATGGCAGTGAAGCAAAAGAACCTTTCCATTATTAAGCTTATATTAGTATGAAGTGAAATAAAGTATTTCTCTTGCAAAGAATGCCAAAATTAAAAGCCAATTCCTGATCCAAATTTTGCTGTTAAACACTCAGAGTTACCTCAGCAAAATATTTTGGAAATAATTTCTGAGATAAATGAAATTACATACTTGATTGAAAATTAATTGGAAACTTAGTGAGAATAGCAATTCAAGTAATACCAGAATAATTTTAAATGTTTCTTCCTTTTCACCATAATTGAAAACTATTCTCTAGTTGCAGCTGATCACGTACAAGTTTCTTGTTACTAGCAATAAGAATAGTTTTAAAGTGAGAGATGTGTCTCAGCAGAGGAAGGGAGGAAGAAGAAGAAGGAAAAAATTAAAAAGATGGAATGATGAAAAAGGCGAAAAGGTTTATTTAACTGATTTATCAGGAGTTGCAGATTTTCTCTCCAATCCTTTGCTGTGTGAGTTCTAAGTAAAACTGGTGAGGCAGAGAGTAAGGTAATATGCAACCTTAGTGTTTCAGTGGACAAACTCACCCATCTTACATAATTGATTTATCTTATTATTATCTCTGTCTTCTTAGAAAAAAATTATTTTAAACCTCCAGGATATCTCTTGTCCTTTTGCTTGGAAAGGTTTCCACTTTAAATCCCCAAAAATATCTCGGAGTGCCATTATAACTTTCAGTCATATTGCACATTTTCACTGTATTACAGATCTCTGCCACTCCTATTTAATTATGTGCTTGAAAATGCTGTCAGCTACCTGCAGAAACTTCCAAGCACTGGTCAAGGAAAGTCACCATTAAATATGTTTCTTCATTATATTTGATACTGAGACCATGAATAATGACTTACCCTAGATTTCAGTAACCAATTACCATAATATTTACTGGCAACGTCTCCATAAAACTTGTTGCTATAGTGACTTAATCTTGGGCTTAATCCAGGTCCCAGAGGAGGTGTCCATTATCACAAAAGTCTCTGCTGGAGAAAGCATCTGTAGCTGCAGTCTTGGAAGAGAAGGACCAGGGGCTACAGAGGCTGAGATTCTAAACTACTGTCTCATCCCCTCTGGCCACTTGAGACCACTAGTAAGGCTGCACTGCCTCGTCATAAGCATGTACTGGAAATCTTTCAATTTATCTGTGCTTTCCACAGAAGGTGAAAATTTCTCACTGCTCCCACTTGTTAACAAAACCACTCAGAAAAAAGGAACCCATCTGCAAAACTGAAGCTGAAGAGAAATATCCCAACCACCACCTTCTTTTGCCTCTCTTTTCTTGAATCAGTCTCAAATCTACCATTTGACATTATTTTATTGATTCCTAATAAATCAATTATTTTATTGATTCCTTAATACCACATAGACAGAAGTGTTTCAGGTCATATTTTTTTTCTTCCTCGCAATGTTTCCTGGAAACTTCCCTTAAAAATAGAAGTGGAGTAGTACTTTTTTCTCTCTACTTTTCCCTCTGGCAACCTCTACTTGCCAAACCTGGAGAGGGATTGCCAGGTGTACTTGAGGATCTGACCAGGGTCTTCCACACATGTGAGGAACCATTTGCTCCATTTCTGGCCCAAGCCAGGTCCTGCAGAAGTATCTGAATGGGGGCACAACCTGGGGAATACTGGAGCTGACTCCTCCAGCCCTGAACTTTCCTTCCAGCAGCCTGCCTGGGCTTGCAGGTCAGCTGAACTGTCTCTGCGCAAGCATCCTGAGGTGGGTAATAAGGAATACATTGTTTCAGTATTGCCCTGAAAAAATAAAACACTTATTATTTTAGGAAAATGCCAGGTTGCCCAAGAGACATGCTGGCTGTATGAAGTGGGACTTTCCAACAGAAAAAGTTGACTGACTGACTGACTGACTGACTGACTCCCAGATTTACAAGTCTACATGAGAAAAAGGCTGCTGAATTCCAGCTGTAGTGCATGCCAAACAGGCTGTGTATATAAAGGACCTAATTCCAAAATTTCGCCCAAATATAGGTGATGGTTTGACAACATCATTTCCTTCTTAGTGCAGTCCTGCACATTTTTGAAGGAAGATAAAGCATTCAATTGGGGTTCAGAAGTCTTGAGAGGCTGGCACCAAGGATGGTTGCAGGAGCAAGCACTTCTGACTACACAAGAAAACCAATCAGAGATCATTTTCCTCATGTTTTTCCTTATTGTATGACTTTCCTCCTCTCCAATCTCCTAAGCAGGCACTTCAGGTTATCTTGATATTTAAACAGTATTGTCCTACAAGTGTAACATGATGTAATAGAAGTGTTAGCCTGATCCCAGATTTTTTTACTTGATGTTGGCTGATCTGGAAGCTTTGGGCTGTGTTGGAAATACTCCTTCTCATGAGCAGGAGTGTTTGTTCTGGTTTCTGAGCTGCAGCCTAAACTTGGCTTCAAAGGGACAAAGCTGACCTTCTGCATAACTCCAATCAGAGATTGCCAATTCATCCTGAAGACACTAAAAACAATTTGCAGTTAGCTTAGAGTGACAAGTTTAACATTCACTTATCAAGTGCAGCAATTTATTTTCACAGTGCTGCAAAACGGCTTGGGCCCAGCTAATTTCACTTGGAGGAACAAATACTGCCACAGCCAGAAGGTGCAAAATGTGCAACAATAATCCTTAAAGGCAACACACTGTAATTTGCCTTCTTCTGTTTAATGCCATGTCAAACAGAAGGATTTCTACACATTTCAGGTGGTGGTTGTGTTGCCTTCTCTTGGTCTGAGTTTAAAAAAAATTGATTTACTTCAGAGAGCTGTGATAGATGAAGGATATGACATGCACTGAGCATGCCTAGTTCCTTGCTCATGCCAAAAAAATCCCAAAAGGATAAATCTCGTTTCCTGCCTTACTTCACAGAATTTAACATTTTAAACAAGTCATGGTCTGTGGTTTGGATTCTGTATTTATATCAGGGTTTGTTTCCAGGCTCATGGACAATAATAGTACATGGGTCTGAAAAATCTGAACATTTTCATGTGGAGGGAAATCTTGGTGATTTAATCTTACTTTACCTCTTATTATTTGCATTAATTCTTATAAAACAGCCCTTACAGATAAGTTGTAATAAAAGGTGATATTTTCCAGGTATAGACTGGAAAATATGTGAACTTGAGCTTTCATTTAAGTCAAACTTATTTCCATGATGTCAGGCTGTACTTATATATTTGTACTGTAGACTTTATTTATTTTAGTAAATATGGCGCTGGAAATTAAGACTTAATTTTAAAAATGTGTTCTGTGTTTAAACTGACTTGTGCATTTTATACATACCCACACATACATACATATATAAAACCTTTGTGATCTACTGATTATAGCTGGATTCAAATTGAATTGGAAGCAGAACATGAGTTCTATTGAACCTGTTTGCTGACCACATTTTGAAGAATATATTATTTCATTGTAAGAATATACATTTCTCTCTGGACTTCCATTAATAGCAAAATCCTTTAAAAAAGACACTTGAATGTGATTTGATTATATCTTTCAAGGATATGCAATTTTATCCAAATATCTAGCATGAACAAATTTAAAAAGGCATATGAATACAATATATACATATAAGGAGACACAAATGCGCACAGACAAAGGGAAGCTAAGATAAGCTCGAACTTGAGACTTAACATGGCTTGCTAGGTTTAAAAATCTAATAATACTCTGAATTATCTCCATAACATGTACCTAAAACTTTATTCATATACATAAGAGAACTTCTTCCTAATAGACTAGTGATATTCTGAAAATGACCAGTCATGCTGTGAAGAAAAGAAAAAAAAAAAAAACCCTGTAAGAAATTAAAAAGTTGGTGATACAGAATCTTTTCTAGACTTGATGTAAACCTGAAAAATAAATAGCTTCTGGTGCACTTGGCTTTGTCTGTTGCACTCTTTGTCTAACCCACATTTTTTTCAAACCTCACCTAACTCCAAACTAAACTAAACTCTAAACTTTTACCTCCTCACATTCTGGATTGCAGTGTATTATAAAAATGAATAATTTCTACCTACTTACATACCTCAGTAAGCTTAATTTACACACTAGTTATTCCTAGACAGATAGTTGTAAAAATAGGTATGTGTCTGTGTGTGTGTGTGCGTGCTGGAATATAAATATAAATATATGTATATGCATATGCATCTATATAAATTTATATATGCTCATGAAAAATATGCAAAACTTGTATTTTAGATTATTTGAAAATAAAATCTTCTTGGACAATAGAGGGAAGAGTACCCCTTGGTGCTTGGCTGAAGTCTAAGCAGAAAGCTGATGTTTGTCCAAAGTGGCAGCTCTATGTGCTGCTGTTTGTTTCTACCAAATCTTCTTATCACAATTCCTTTAGCAACAGTGTTATTTTTTTCCATGGCAGTATGCTGTTTTATGCTTTCTTCTCAGTGTAGGAATAAACTTGAAAATTTTAGGAAATAGTAGTAAAATGAAGTGTGCATGATGAATTAGTTCAATACGACTCCTTTATGTTTCCATTTAACCAATACCTATGAGACTAGTTTTCAGAGTTCCAGCTTTATTTCTTGACACTCAAAACAAGTAATAAATATCAATCTCTGCTTTAAGGTTAATACTCAGATATACATCCATAAACTCTGATTCTTCTGCTTTCTGTGCAAGGATGAATGACCTTTATGTAGGAAGTCAAAAAGCAGTTCAAAGAGGAATTCCTTCAAAGAGGGATTCCTTCAAACTAATGCAGACATCATTCATTCTTTGGCCCAAGGAGGAGTTACATAAACATCTGCTTCCACAGTATTGCTGAGGAGGAGGGGTGAAAGAAATGGGAAAGAAGGAGACTGACATGCTATGCTCTTGCTTCATGTGGAGCCATGTGGTCCCTGTTACACAAGACCAAGACATGTGCACCTTGGACATAATCCATGTATGAATCAGGATGTTCCTCAGCTGCTGCTCCAGCACACATCATAAGAGCAGTTATACTGTAACACTGGACAAGGGAACACCTAAAGAGATGCAAAAGTAATCCCAAATACTCTTTGAAATTCCAACTATTTTTAGTGGATTTCCTGCATTTGACATGATTTATTGAATCACTAATCCTCAGTGTATTTCTTTTCTGTGTCCTTGTCCTGTCTCCCCTTGAGCCCATGTAAGGTTTTGCATCTATGTCATCCTTTGGGGAGACATTTCATAGTTCTGCTGACTGGTGGATACACAGAACAAGCCTTCTTTGGAAATTTCTGTTTGATTCTTCTTGGGATCTTCACGGCACAGCCTTGTAAGAGGTAGGACCTAGCTCAAAGCACCAGCAATTAATTTCCAGCCATGTGTGGTGGCCATATTTTGTTTTAAAGACCAAAATGCTTCTAGCATCTCGTGGTCTTATGGCTAAGAAAATGTATATTTGAGTTTGAGACATTGCTCTGTCCTGAGGCTAAGGCAAGCTCATGCTGATGAACCTCTGTGGTTTTGTCTCAGCTTCCTGTCATGCTGAGATCAATTTTCCAGCTGAATCTAAACCTCCTACCCCATTTGAATGGTCTGTTTGCTTCTTGGGGTGTGGGCAGCCTCATCTACTCTTAGTGCCCAGAATACAGAGACCAAAACTTGTCTGGGTAACCATGGTACTTGTAAATAAATAAAGTGTGTATCAATCATTTCTACCATACAGTACTCCCTAAAACAAAACTGTCTCTGTAAATGGGTAATTCCCTGTGATTGCTCTCCCGGGGCCTTTTCTCCCTCACAACTGTCCTGGGAACATTGCCTACACAATCATAACACCAAGTTCTCAACCTGGTACCTCTTGCTGTCTTTATATCTTGTTGTCTTAGCTCCTTCTGTAGCCAGATACAAATAATCCAATTTACTTTGTTTCTTTCCTATTGTCCTTAAACTCTCTTTCCACTGTAACTGAACCCTTTAGATACCCTTCACCATTTGTTTCTGTGCCAAAAAAATATTTGATAAGTAAATGCTTTTCTAGTTTCTTAAATTTACTAAATAATACCCCTAAATATTAGATTGAGTTCTTGGAATAGTTTTACATCTAGTTACTCTTGCTGTATCAGTTTCCTAGATGCTTCTCTTTTGACTCATCCCCTAATGAGTGTGAGACTGTGCAGTGTTTACCTGAGGAGCAGGTATCTCCTGAAATCTGCCTGGTTTTATGTGAATTCTTTTATTTGCACGCCGTGCTGATGTACTGAGGAAGGTTTTGGAAGTATGTTTCTCAGATAAACTTGGGGGTTATGCCCCCAGACTTCACCATGGCACAGATAATCTATCTGAGAAAAGGAAAATTTCAGGTGCTTGTGAAATTTTAACAGGATTTTTATGACTGGACCAAGATTATTTTTACTGCTGCATCTGCAGGAATTTATCAGTCGTCTTAGAACCTTCCTCCCTATATACTCAACTGCCTCCTGCAAAGCCCCTTATCACTGAGGTGTGCACTTCTTCAGCAGCAGACTTAGGAATTTCTTCATGAAAGCTGTAAAGAGTATCTCCAGCTTACTGAAACAGTGAATATTGTCCAAACACATGAAGCCACAGGAACAGAAATGAAGGAAAAGGTACTTTTCATATTTGGATTCCATCTCAATTGCTGTGTCTGGCTCTGGGGCCCCCAACACAAGAAAGACATGGACCTGTTGGAATCAGTCCAGAGGAGGTCACTAAGTTGATCATAGGGCTGAAGCACCTGTCCCGTGAAGACAGGCTGAAAGTTGGGACTCTTCAACCTGGGGAAGAAAAGGCTCCTGGGAGACCTTATATCATCTTTCTGTGCCTAAAAGGGGAACAGGAGAGCTGGAGCAGGACTTTTTTCTAGGGTATGAAGTGATAGGACAAGGAAGAATGGCCTTGAGCTGAAAGTCAGCAGGTTTAGATTAGATATTAGGAAGAAACTCTAGAAGGGTGGTGAGGCGCTGGAACAGATTGCACAGGGAGATTATGGGCTCCCTATACCTGGAAGTGTTCAAGACCAGGCTGGATGGGGCTCTGAGTAACCTGATCTAGGGGAGGGTATCCCTACCCATGTCAGGAGATTGGAACTAGATGATTTTTGAGGTCCCTTCCAACCTAAACGATTCTGTGATTCTATATTAAAATGTTCTCTGATTCTCTTTATACTCAGCACACTTCATTGTGGAATTCAATCTAACTTTATCTATGCAGCTTTTACCAAATTTTTTAGCCATTATGTGCCCTCCACACTAGTAGCTTAAATACAACTAGTAAATACTCCCAGACACTGAAATTTCAGCAATTGCACCATTAATTCTCTGGTTTGATTTTTCAACAAGGTCAATCAGCACATTTCAGAACAATTTCTACTGCAACTCAGGATTTAGCAGGAACTCATCCAAAAGGTGTTTTGCAGGGTCAAGTAATTTAATAGTGTGGAGGAAGCCTGGCCTTGACTTTTGACTTGGAGGCCAGAGAGCGGCCCCTGGCATATTTAATTTACTACTGCTATTGAAGATTAGGGGAAAACTGCTCCTGAAATAACAAGTTCCCTAAATTGCCAGGGGAAACAGTTCTTTCATAAGTATTTCAGAAAGTCTCTAGGGGAGACTTTCTTTCATATGCCTAACTGAAGTATTTGGATTTAGATACCATCTTTGCTGACTACTTTGGGACAGAAGTCTGTAAATAAGAGAGAACAGTAATGTCATAATACTTCTGCAAAGGTTTCCATCTGAACAATGACAGTCATTAGTTCTAGGAAAGAATTATACTCTTCAGGAAGAAGAAAAATGAAGCACAAGAATCTGTGGTTCTCAGGCAGAGAACTGTTCCTGTCACAGACACAACTCACTCCTGCAGTCTATGACTCAGTCTCTCTTCTCCCACTCAGGCCCTGTGTGATGAAATCGGGCAAATCAGGCTTAGGTTGCATAGAAAACAAGCTGATATTTCTTTTGGATGGTGACTCTTTCCTTAACTTCTACTTATCATGTAATGCGACAAGCTATGGATTAACAACTTCTTGAAGCCAATCGTGCAGTCACAGAAAATGGAACTCAAACAGGATTTTGAGAGGTCATGTGGTACTCTGCATTGTCCCAAGGCAGAACTGGTTCTGCTAAGAACATTGTGGACAGCTGTTGGAAAAACAGCTGTTTTAAAAGCTTGTAATGATGGTAATTCCACACTCTCCTTAAGCAATGTGTTCCAGTCCTTCACTATCTGTACTGCTGGAATGATTTCCCTAGTGCCTAACTTTAATCACCTTTGCAGCAATGTAAGTCCATTATTTTTTTGTTCTATCCTCTCCTAGCACAGAGAATAGATTCCTTTCCTCTCTGCAGAAGCCTGTATTAGGTTTGAATACAGTTAGTATATTCCCTTCTCAAACTTTTTTTTTTTTTTGGGTTATGCATGTCCAGTGCTGTCAACATTTTAGAAATGGTCATGTTTTCTAGCTTTTCTGCATGTGCAGTTACTCATGGGACTACACAGGCTTTTGGATGAGCTCCCTAAGCCAAGCAACAGTGTCCTGCCAAGAACAAGGAAGAGGACATGACCACATAATTGGGGAAAAGGTAAAAAAGAGCAGTAAAGCCTTTTATAACAGCATAGACTAAAATTTACTTAGCCAGCCTTGGAACCTAAATAAGAAAATCAAATGATAACAGCAGCAGGAAAAAGTTGCTTTGAACAATGAAGAAAAAAAAAAAAGTGAGTTTTTGCATACTTCCTTCTACATGACAATGTATTAATTATTGTGAATAGGTCGATATGTCTTCTTTCAGATGAAAACTTACTGCATTTGTCAGCTTTTTCTTGAAGTTTACTGTCCAATCACAGTGTTACTTCAAACACGGATAGAAATGGAGTCATCTAGGTAATCCCCAAAATCCTAAAGAGCTCAGGCTAGATATTCCTTCAGCTTAGTTCCATGTGAACTGGATACATTTCAGGATGTCTGCTTAAAGCCTTGGTTAAAAATCCTTGTCTTTTTGGCTTGGGGAACAGACTTTATCAAGACTTCATGGAGAAGGAGAGAGAACAGAGAATCTGGGAGAGCAAATTCTTCGTAAAGTTCTACATTACTTGGAAGTGGAATTTTTTGGGGTGTCTCTAACTGTGTAATGAAATATAGGAGTATTATTTCCTCTAATGTCTGTTATACATCCACACAATGTAGTGATTCTAAGGTTTTCCATTTTGAAAATAGGTATGTAAAACATCTTAGACCCAGAATCTTTGACTGTAATTGTATTAGTGAAGTGGACAGGGCCAGGGCAGCAGCCCAAGAACTGTTATCTGTATGGTTAAATTGTTAATCTATTCCCTGGTGCCCTTTTGACTCATGTCAAATTGCACTATCTGTCTGGGAACTAGCACATGCCAAAGAACCATTCCCAGGGGGAGGTTTGGATGCAGCCACCCTGTTCTGTAATGTAAAGGAATTTATTAGTGTGATTGTGGCCAAGCCATGTCAATTGGCTTCCACGCCAACAAATGGGCCTGGATATTTCTTTCCTTGTTACCCTCTGTTCAAATAGCCTTGGTGTAACAGTTTGAGGGAACAGGTAACCCTAAAGTCATATGTCCAATTTATTTCATTATCTACTATAGGTTTTGGAATTCCTAAAAAATCTTCCTATGGATTAAGCTTTATAACTGTGAAGTTTAAATGCAAGTATTTCTGCTAAGTAATTTTTTGATGGTAATAAAATCAGGACTTTTATCCAATTATGACTTCTTCGTTTTCATTGGAAATTCCCTGCTAACACAGATTATGAAAACTTAACTTTCTATTAAAATCAAATTTTAATTTTGATTGCAGTGTAAACCACCATCGAGACTTGAGGTGAATCTCGGACACCTTGGGCTTTGTTCCCTTCAGGTGTTCAACTTCTTCTTTTCTATCCTACCACACTTTCTAGTAAATACAGGTAGAATGAAAGAGTTAACTAAAGAAGAAATTTCTGTAACAACAGTTTGTTTATATCATTTTCAGTCCTGGCCCCCAAATACAAACCAGTATTAACAGTTTATAATTACAGCGTTAACATTTTCTTTTTCTAAAGTAAGCTAAACATTTAGGAAAGCTGTATTGCAACACATCTTTGTTGGCTTTAATGCACCAGAGACTTTTGTCAAGTTATGATACATTTAGTTTCTGAATTTTTCTGTTCTTGCATTTATCTTGTATAGCATTTATGTGAAGTTTCATTGATTCTCTCTCACTTATCATCTAGAAAAATCCCCATGTCTGGGAGGTAGCTTTGTAATTTCTTTTTCTGTTTTATTATTAAAAGTTGCATAAACAAAGGATATACTCTGATTACTGCAACTTCCACAAAATGAAAAGCCATTGGATATACCAGGATTTAATTTTTTAAAAGTCCACTCCAGACATTCAGAGATAGTTAAAAAAAAAAGTTTATTTTGCTTTCTATTTGAAAACATTTTCATCCATGGCAGTTAGCCTGATCCCTACTGGGAAAACAGAGACCTAATTTTGTCCTGCTTAATACAAACAGAATTCCCAGTGATTTCACTGGGAGTTTTGCCTGAACTGGAGCACAGAAGGCAGCCTTATAAACTTTCAAGAATATCCCTCTGCTTTCCCGTGCCTTAATTTACTCTCTGTAGTTTACCAAGTACTTATATTGTAGCTCTGTATCAAAGTGCTCTGCAAATTACTACAACCTTATGTTTTAGTTTGTTTGGACTTTTAATAGAGATCATAATTTTGTAGGAAGAGAACATAATTTAAAATTTCACATACCCTATGCAGTTCCATGATCCTGTCTATAGAGTTGACCGCTCTGAATGCTGATTCTCATAGAAAACATCACCTCTTTTCCCAAGACTTTACTACTAACACATTTAGTTATTAACAATAAATTGCTATCTTGGATTCACAGAATAGTAAATATAGCATAGAAAAACAAACTATTTCCAAGAATGCATTTTCTCCGTGGCTAGAATACATTATACTCTCTTACATTATTGAGGTAGTTACTGTATGCAGAGGAAAAAAAACATGGAGAAGTCTGAATGGGAGAGCCAGCTTTGGCAGGAGCACTACTGATGGTTTAAGGAATGAAGAACAGAAGTTAAAAAAAGGAGAGAGAAGAAAGAGATCAGAAAATTTGCTTTTCAAATATGTATCAGACAAAGGGTAGATTATGGTAAAGAAGTTTAAAAACAGAAGTTAAAAAAGAAAGGGTAAAAAAATGGTCGCTGTCTTTTTTTTAAAGATGGAGTGCAACTGGAAACAGCATGCAGCCAAAGGTCAGGGTCAAGAGTAATAGAATCCTGGCACTATGTGCTAGTTTATCTTCTACACGATGAACTCCTGCCAAACCATATACACAATGTCATACAGCAAGGAAAAGTGTCTGATGCATCTCCAGAGTATTTATGAGGGCTTCTGTTTTGAAGATAGTTTCTTAGGTAACAGAATAATAACATAATGGGACTATTTCTCATTTATCAGGGACTTTTTTTTCTTTTTTTTTTTTTTTTTCTTTTTGGCTTATTCTGCAAATTAAACCATGATAACTTGTTTCCCCCTTTCTGAACTCCCTCTCCCAGTATTAAAAGGATTGGGAGGGGTTCTTTTATTTTTCAGATTTCTTTTAAGAGAATGTTATAGGTGGTACAAGAGCTGATTCAAATAAAACCAAGTCTTGCTCAGCACCTTGGGAAATAAATACTTCAGTTGGAATGACATGAATTTGCAAGATTTAAAGGAGGTGAAAGAAGGTCTTGACTAGAGTTGTTGCTTCTTGGACTGTATGCCTTCCTGTCTCTCATATAGTACTGTGTGTTATGCTTTGTTTCTTTTAGGCCTGGTAGTATATTTATACTCAGCCTGCAAAGCCCTCTCCCTTCAGTCTACAGTCAGAGCACAATTCAGTAGATTGTTTTTCCACAGCTATACTAATTTCACAATTGTATAACTATTCCAAAATTAGTTTTAGAAAACAGTTTATCTAAAGCATATCACATATTTTTAACCAAAAACCTTGCAGGTGTAGAGCGACGAATGCAAGAAAACAATATGTCAGATTCTGATCCAGCACTAGGAGCAAAATGTCTTCATTAATGGAACATGGATTAAACTCACAGCAGCTGCTCTGTAATATTTATATTCCAGCCTCTCATGAACTTTTATTAGGGGACAAGTGAGATCACATTAACTGCAGAAAAAAAATCCACATATTCACTTACCTCAGAGTAGCCTAGCTCTAATTTTCTGGCTCTCATCTGGCTTCCCTCCAAGTAAATTGTTCCTGTGGCTGTGAACAATGCTGAACAAGTAAGGTAGCACATAAGATGAGTTGCTACCTATTTCAAAGCTTTGACTTCAACAGAAGCAGCCACTGTGTTTAATTTTTTATAACCATTTGTAAGAAAAATATAGGTACAAGCCTGGTTCATTCTGGTAAATTAACTGTTTCAGTGAAATCAGATGTCTCATATGGAGCAGAAAATCCTCATAAAAACTGTAAGAATGCAAAAGGTGCTCCTTCTGGTCCAGAAGTCCATCTGAAATCCTGACAATGGGTTTTAAGCTATGAAGAAATGAGAAAATAAGTAAACTTCAAGAAGTCAATATGAAACATAGGGTTCAACATCATGCACTAAACAGTGTGGGAACCTTGTAGTGTAGGAGTTTCATGGCACAAAGCAAACTGTTGAATCAAAAGACAGAAGAAACCATGCTGTCATTTCAAAGAGTCCCTTGGGGTGAACAAGTTCATCTTCTCTCCCTTACTAAGTCAGACTCCAGAATTGTGATGTGATTACTAAAAGGGGCATCAAAGCTGAGAAGGGACTGTAAAGCAGTTCTGGGTAACACTGCTCTAGGAGTACAGCTTAAGACCTAGGAGTTTGCCTCGAGTGTTTTCTCCTGGAGATCCTGGCTTTGGGCACTAAGCCGACAGTCCCACTGGGACTGTGACTCCCAATGCAGCTGAAGGCTTTATCAAACTCTGTCCAACACTGAATGAGCTCTTAATTCCAGAGAACCACTCAAAGGTTATAATTTACATGGTGGGTCAAACCCTGAAAAACCACCTGCAGCTGCATTAGTCCCAGGACTAATTTTCCTAGATCTATGGACTGTTTAAAGTTCAGATTGTTAGATGGCAGCTTTGATTTCTGAGGGATGTTACTGGCACCGGAGCACACAGCATGGACAATGGTAAGCAAAGGGTGTTACACAGGTCCAACATGAGAAAGTAGTGTTGTCTGCATCAACAAAACTAACAAGTTACGCCTGTTTATGCCCCTTCAGATTAAACATAGGTATTGCAGAGCTTTTAGCAGCACTGACTGAGAGGCTGCAAATGACAGTCCTTTTGGTGACATTCATCTGCTTGCATTTAGACTTCTTTTGAAAGAGGATATTTTCTGATGCATATTCTTCTTGCTGATGTATATTTTCCCTGTTTCGAGATTTTCTGACCTTCTTAAGTGTTCTGCTAAGTATTCTCACTCTTAAATGTAAAACCTCTTTCAGAAGAAAGGTAATCAACTCTTTCGTTCCACCACATGATTTTCCAAGTGAAAGGCTACAGGAAAAGCAATGATTCTTGCTTTAAAATATTTCTGACCAGTTTCTAGCCTCGTAAAGAGAAACAATGAACTATATCTTCTTGCATATCCAAACTCATCACTTCAGAGTCTCAGACAGAACTCAAGACCCACACTGAGTTCTGCTAAGAATCTCAAACCCATCATTTTTGAGATGACTTTAAAACGTATGCAATTCAACTTTCTTTGCTTGAAAGTGAAGTTGAATTGCATTACTAATGGAATATGAAGCATAATTGAATTGAAATGTTACTGGCTTTGGATACAAACCAAAAAATGGTTGCTTATGGAAAGCTACTGCTGAATAGCAGTGAGGGTTAATCTTGCTGGCTGTTGCAAAAGTCTGTATGCAAAATGTGCACAGACTCACAGAGTAATGCTGGCTCTAATTATTACACTGTATGGAGAGATCAGTCAACTTTATTCCTAGCAATTCACTAACTTTTCTTTTGTGTAAACTTGGCACAGAAAGGCTTTTGCTATTGAACTAAATAAAACCCTCAGCACATGGCCAGGGCCCAAGGGGACACTTTATCATTTGTATATAGAAAGACATTTGATTATAGCTTAATTATACAATATGCTGCTATTTATTTTCAATCACTCTACAAACTCCATAATTGTGGATTATTTACTGATGAACTACTTACAATCCATTATTCTATTATGTTAATGTATTCAAATCCAAAAACTTACAAATGTTTAATAACCTAGTTTAAATCAGTTGGGCTTTTATTGGTCTTCCGGAAGAAAGATATGTGTAAACTGACAGTTTGGTAAATCAGAGTTACACAACATTGAAAACAAGCTTTGTTTTGTTTCATTTTTTTCCAGTTTCTAAAAAATGTATAATTTATCATATCAGTATTATTTGCTACTGTACTTTTGGTTGTCATCTTCTCTGGATGATATTTAATCACTTGCAGAAATCAAATAAGATAGTGGACAACATTTTCCAAAGTTCCAAATAATGGGATTTTCCAATCATAAAATTTTTTCCCAACACCCTCTTTGGACTCCCGATTTTAAAACTATAAATTGCAACTTTCCTTTTATTTCATTTCTCTGTCTAGTTTTTCCCTAGTCATATGGGGAATTACTTAGAATATTTGGATTTGAGAAAAAATCAGAGGTGTCCTGGGTTGCAGTATAAGATATGTACAAAGTATTCTATCACCATCTTCATGAACTGTTGAAACCAATTGCTGAAGCAGTGTTCTTCCAGATATCCCCCTCCCTCTTCTGTTAAGGTGTCTTCTGTTAAGGTATCTTCTGTTAAGGTGTCTTCTGCTAATGGGTCTCCTGCTAATGGGTCTTCTGCTAATGGGTCTTTTGTCAATGGGTCTTCTGTTAATGGCCTGCTGCATGACTCATAGGTAACTCCCTTTGGGAGTTATCTTTCTTTAATGGGCCATTAAGGACCCCCTGTATGACTCATTATCCCATTGTGAGATGCTCCACCCAGGGGGAGGAGCCAAGTATTCTCACCTGGATATAATCTGGGATTTGGGACAATACAGGGGACCTTACCCACTGGATTCCCAGAGGATCAGAGCTACCAGACCTTTCTACGGGATCACTGCTTCCGTCATCCCACTCAGGTTGCATTCTGACTCTGTCAGTGGTCTTTTGTATTATTGCATCTATTTTATTTTATTTTATTTTATTTTATTTATTTTATTTTATTTTATTTTATTTTATTTTATTTTATTTTATTTTATTTTATTTTATTTTATTTTATTTTATTCTTTTTTTTTCTTCTTCCTATTGAGTGGTATTTCTGACTTGAAGCCTCTTACTCGTTTTGCTTTCAAACCACTACAAGAGGTTTTCCTGAGTTCTATCAGGACTCAAACTGCATTTTTCTTTATCTCCTGCAGAGGTACCTCAGCCAAGGGGCTACAGAATCTTCTGAAGTGGCATTTTACTGCTATGCAAAGTTTTTAATCAATATCTAGGTCACAGAGAAAAGGGTAGAACAACTCAATACTCTGAGATTACAGGGCTGCATGAAAAGACTGAAGTTTCAGCCCCTGCTTCTGTTCATGCAAAAGGTTATGGATTTGCTCCGAAAGAGCTCAGAGGAAAGCTGAACAAGAGTATTTTATATCCCAGATAACTTTGTAGCCTTCATTTGTGCTACAGAAAGGAGGGAGAAGGAAGCAGGAAATAGGTTATCCAATTTTGAATTATTTTGTCGTCATGTACTGATTTGTTACACTAAGAAACCTCAGCAGAGACACCAAAAGGAAGAGCCAAAGATGTGAAGCAAGACAGGTGCTGAAAATACATGCAGAAGCACATTTTGACTACTGTGTCAGAAACAAAATTTCTGACTTATGCAGCCCCTTTCCTGAGCCCCAGATGAGATCTTTGGCAAATACATTAAGGATATGCCAATGTATTTGAACTTACCAAACTGTTGAACTTACTTATTTAAAATCAGTTTCACTTGATTTGGAACTTTGTTTGCAGACTTCCAAGCCTCCTCAAATCTGAGAAAATAATTTTCTTCTCAGAAATACCCACCAGCCAGTTGCTTATTAGTGACTTGATGGCAGTTTGCACTGGCAGTGACACAAAACCAGGACTACAAATTCTCCAGTGTGCAAGAACCATGAAGAGCCAACATTGCTTTCATTAATCTGTTTCTGAAGGGCAAACTTTCAGGATAGTTCCCTACCAAATCTATTTAAAATGTGAGCCTGCTGACAAAGATAAAAATAACACATTAAACATTTCAGATACAAAAAATAAGAGACCCAACCCAACAATTGCCTCTCTTGCTAACTTCTCTTTTATGACTTCTCAGAGGATTCCTGTATAATGTAAGTGGTAGGATCAGATGCAAGATTTATACAGTAAGTTAACCACATAAGCATGACAAAGTAAATCACTGATAGAGTAATAAAACTTTATATTAAGGCTTCAAATAAATGACTTGTACAGAGGTTAGTAATTGTATACTAGATATTAGAAATGTATTACATACTTTAGTAGTATTTGTTATGGATGGTTACAGGCACATTAGTAGGTGTTATTGATCTGGCCAGTATATAATAACTTCTAATAAATGATTTAGCCATTATTAAAAGGTTATTATTTAAGTATCAACTCTTCAGACATTATTTATAGATATTCCATAATGCTAAGCCTGATTACTATATCAGGTTTAATGAAGCATTACTGTAGTTTTTCTGCCTTTAGGTTTACTGAAATAATTTCATCAACATCTGCAAAAACTTTTAAGACCTTTCTAGTCATGGGTAAAGTTATACTGTGCATATGAAAATAAAAATAGTTACAATAATGATACCCATATTCAAAGACATTGAAATCATGGAGAGCAGAATTTCAGTGTTTGTTGTAGTTTAAACTGTTTCTCTTGAGCTATAAATCTGAGTCAAGCAGAGTCTCAAATTGCCAGTTTGGTTTGCAAGGGGAAAAAAAGCAGTTCATTTTACATTTTCTACACCAACTTTGTTCCCACCAGGATGTGCAAAGTAGATCAAACTGGTCATGATGAGTGTGAGCATCAGGCAAACATCCCACAAATGTCCCTTCAAGAGAACAGGGACACATCTCTTCAGCTCTGCTGAAGAAGTATTTTCATAATGCACAGAACTTCTGAAAGCAAAAATGAATGATGTTCTGGAGACCAGAAAGCAGGAGAAAATATAATAGAATTTCTGTCTCAACTGGTGTGTAATTTCATTTATCAAGTTCCTTTCTACTTCTACAGATTATACAGATTATATATGTGTATACACATAATATACACATGCATATATATATATATGCACACCTCATTTGTCATTCAGTTAATTTTAAGTATTTCCTGTGAATTTCTAATACTTTTTATCTCACAAATGAAAAAACAGAATATTTTTTATCTTTTAAAATTAGCATTTGTATTAAGGAAGACCAAAATTGTCAACAGTATTAAACAAGGTTTTGTTTGGTTACTGAAATATGATCCGGACCTTTATTTACACTTTAATGCTTTCAGGACCTTAACATGCACCCAAACAGTGTTTGCTTTTTATTTCTTGCAGTTCCAGTTCTTCAAATCCTCTTAATTTGTGAAAATTCATAATGGAAATATCTTTCAGACCTCAGAAACGAAAAGCAAACTTCTAAAAAGATACCCTGATATGCCTACTGAGATTTTTTTTTTTTTTTTAGGACTTTTTCAGGTATTCATCCTCTAGGATACTTTTCATCCTTCAAAAATAGATTAATTTCTTTTCTGCAGAGATCCCTATCACTACTCATTTTCAGGAAAGAATTTCAGAAATCTTAAAATAGATGATGAAATTTTACATGGCAGCAACTGTGTGAGATTAATTCCGTTACTTAAACTACTTTTTTACCAAATTTTTTAATTAGGTATGTTTCTAGAAAATATCATTAAGATGTGACTTGATTCCTAGAAAATATCATTAAGATATGACTTACAAATGTTACTGATTCCTTTGCTGATTGAATTCAAAAGTAATATACTTGTAAGTATATTTTTGTGAATATATTTATTGTTATCTCTTCATCCTCTTATTAATACTTGTCTAATCGTACTATCTCTTCAATCCCTAAAGTATTTCATTTTATCAAGTATTTTATCATTAATACTTTTTCATTCTCCTTAATAAACTATTATTTATGCTTTATCTTTCTAATTCATGTTTTTTACTCTGTATTCCCCAAACATTAAATTTCCATTTCAATCACATATTTTGGGTTTTTGAATGTTTTGAGGCAGAATTTTCTATTTAAATACCCCATTTATGCCTCACCACTGATGTTCTGCATGTAACATATCTCAATGTGGCCCTTCACATTTTTGGGTTATATCTTGGCCATTAATCTTTCTTCATTTTGGTATGTTTAACAAACTGTTAAAAGTAATGGTAGCTGGCAATGAGAAAGTGTGTGCCCTTTAAGAGGCATTGTTTGAACTGATATTTAAAGATTTCTAATTCTCTGGGGTCAGGAAAGTAACGTTTTCATGTTTTTACAAGTCATTTTAGAGCAAGTCTTATATTATCCAGAAATGATGTTTAAAATTTCAATAGCTTCTGGTTCTCTGTGCCACATCACCTTGCAATTGCCCCCAAATTGTTTCTGAATCACGTTTCCTCTGGCAAGGAGTGGTAGCCCTCATTTTATATTACATTGTACAATGTACAGTGCTCTCACCCCACTCATAACAATGTTAATGTCAGAATGAAAAATGATAAAGCATAAATTAAATAGCAACCATATGTTTTCTGTAATGTATCTTCTTTTGTTTTTTCATTCAGGTAAACAATTTCTTTATATCTCCTATTCAGATCTGCATTTTCTTCCTCCCAATTTGCCTCATGAACACCAGAGAGCAGGCATCTTGCCTGTGCCCAGACAGCTGAGCTTGAACTTCAGTTAACACAAAATGATAGTGTTCATTGCTGCTAAACAGCTTCTTATTTTAATCAGTGAGCTTGTTAAATAATGTATCTTCCATCAGACTAAGGTCAATTTGGAGCTTTACAAACAAATTTAAGCTTCCAGTCTATGTTATAAAAAAGAACAGCGAATCTTTCCATGGGATTATTCTAGTAAATCTTAAGTAAATTATCCGAACAAATAAATGTTACAAAATTCTACTGTTGGGCTCCCCGACCTCCTCCTTCCCAGCCTCTTCCAGCAAGCAGAAGGTGCTCTGAGCATATCACATTCTCTAAAGAGGAGGCCATCCCAAAGCTACAGAAATCATTGCAATAAAATACAAGTCACTCATTTCCTCTGGTGCAGAAGGTGACCATCTATGGGCCGAGGACCTCTCTATGCATGGATCTTTGGTAGATAAGAGCCCAGCCCAACTGATGGGTCAATTATTGAAAAAAATCCAGGATACATTTTAATTATTTTTCCATGAGAGGTAGTTTCTGAACTGCAGAGACTTTTTTTTTTTTGGTGCCCAGAGACTGTTAGAATGGTGGGTCACTGGCAGCAGACACAGTCAGGAGAGGCAACGTGTGCCTGAAGCAGAAGGTGACACTCTCCAGGCAACTTGGACAGCAATAGTGAGCACTGTGCAGGGCTCTGAGCACTGCTAGGGTGCTCTACACATTTTGTGCAGTGAATATTCTCACCTCCATGCTGATGGAGCATCCCTGGCAGATTCTCTGTTCTCATCTCACTTGGCTTCCAAAACCCACCCTCCCATCCCTCTCTGTGTGATCCTTCCTACCTATTTCACATTGATATTTTTATCAATTCCCAGGAAAAAAATATAAAACATCTACAAATTCTTGTGTCTAGTTTCTCATATTTTTTGCTTCCTCTATTCTGTGTATCACTTTCAGCACCCTTTTGAATTATCTGTTTCTCTAGCTTGCTGGTGAGGGCAGCTTCTCCTGCCATCTCCTCTATGTGACAAGGGTTTTTCGCTAGTATGGTGATGAATAGAAAAACACAGCCAGACTTACTGTCACCAGCGGTGTCACTGAACCACTGAAATGCATGCAGTAGTAATTTACTGAGAGGCAGGACATACTTCCTGGTGGTAAACTGTGTTAGATCACTTGTATCATCTCTGGTAAGCTGCACTAGTTCTGCTCCATTGGCTCTGGTGCACAGGCTTGTCCAGTTAGAAGAAAAATAAGGGTAAAATTCATAGAAGGCAAATAAAGTTAATAATTTTGTCTCTTTGTCATGATGAAAAGAATGAGAGATAGCCAAGGAGAACATTTTAAGTAAAATGTCTTCTAGATGTGTATGATTTTCACCTTTGATTACAGGTAGAGTTTAAAGAAAGAGCCTGTTATCTATGCTTGGCTTTCAGAGAGCTAAAGGAGTCCATCCTGTGTGCTTAGTGCCAACCCATGATATGTAGCAGATATTAATATTATTCTTTTTTTTTTCTGTATAATTTCCCAATAATTATGGCTAAATAGCACTGAAGTGATGCTAAATTTTCAGTTTCAACATTTTCCTGTTAATGTAGATTTTTCAGAACTATAGTGTTTTTACATGATCAGGCTTTTTTTTATCTAAATTTGAGTTTCTTTATATACTGAATAATAACCTGCTTGGCTTTCCTCGTAATTATATGTCAGTGGTTAAGACTGCAAGGAAAATTGAAAAACCTGACTGACTAATGACTTAAGTCAACATTCCTTGTTTTTGGCTGTGGATGCTGGGTAAGAGGTCTTAATTCTTTAACAGTTATATGAGAAATAATAGGCTAGATAGTGCAAGAATAATGAAGAGAAAGAGTTGTAAAACAATCCTATATTAAATGTCATGTACTCAGCATGTTAGGCTGATTAGATCTAGTGACAATATTTTTAAGACTTGCATAGGAAAGCACAACCTTTCATAGACTCATTTCTCTCTTTTTTTTTTTTTTTTTTTTTTTTTTTTTTTTTTTTTCTTCCCTTTTCTCCTGGAAGGAAAGGCTTTTGACTCAACTCTGGAAATGTATTTTAAAAACCTGCACATACAATAGTAAAGACTGTTCTGATATATGCACTTCAACCTCTAATCTAGATTTGAAAGGCCATTTGGACCTCAAGTTATAATTCTACTTATAAAGAAACAAATTTCAGGGAGAGTGTTACTTAATTTGACTGGAAATATCAAAGTGACATGGAAAAACAATAGGTACCAAATTCTCTCTGGGTTTACTGAGTAACTCTGTGAAGTTCTTGGAAAGTTCTGCCCTTTTGAACCTGAAACTGGAATTTTCAAGGCAAGGATTGGCACCTTGGAACATCTTTTAATTCTTAAAACAGATTGAAATAGATGCAGCCCTGCCTATTTTTAAATAAAGTGTAGTGCTCTACTCAATAAGATAATAAGAAGATTTAAAGTAATTTTTTTCTTCCCCTTTCTGGGTATCCTCTAAGTCAGCTTTCCAAAGAGAATGATCTTTCTTTCATGCACATAATTCTATTCTCTCAGGGACTCCCTTATTTTACTGTTCCCTTCTGAATACTCTGTGGTTTTTATCTCCTTGAATTCTTCTTACAGCTCTTTGCTTTCTGCTTCATCTTACCCTAAATCTTCCCTCCCTCTGGTCATAGGAGGGTCTGTGTGAAGTTCAGTCAGAAATCAGTTTATTCCACATGTCCTGTCCACTCTTCAGACCGACGAGCGCCTGAGCTCTGCCTGAGCCATCGCTGTGTAGCCAATGCACCACAGCACAGAACCACAGAAAGAGAACCTGAGTCCAGGGAAAGGAACAGGGGCACCAGATCATCACTGTGCCTCAGTTCATAATCAGGCCTTGTTCTCCAGGTACAGCCATCACCTGTAGAAAACCTGTGGCCCTTGTGCTTTGGTCTGTGTCAGATAAAGAATCTTTTGAGTTCTCCTCACAGCACGCTATAAGATGGCACAGTACACACCCTATGCCACAAGACACGTGGCATATGCCCTCATCTCCCTGCAGACTAACTCTAAAAATCACACACTGAAACAGTCCAAAAGCTTCCAGCTTGTTCTTCTACTTCTTATGTGATCCCTGAGGTCTTTCCTATTTGAGCCTTTTCTTGTAAAAACATCTACAGAGACTCACTCACTGTTCACAAATAGTCAGGAAATACTTTCTGGACTGTGACTTACACATTAAGGCAAGGGCTAGACAAAAGCACAGGGGAACCCAGTACCTCCTTTTCCAGTCTTTAGATGCCCTGTGTCTTTGTCTTGCTGGAAGAAGAAACAGTGAGGCCTGTCTAGTGCTGCCAGGATGAGATTATTCCATGCCTCAAGTTAAACACGTAAGAGTTTGAAGGATGGAGGTCATCATTCCTAAAGCTTTAATAAACTTTGCAGTAGAAAAAAGTTTCCTTTAACCCTATTTATTTAAACAATCCATATTGTTTTATATAGAGGAAACTATCCAATGCAAATACAGCTAAATATTTTAATGGTTTACACATTCATTTTAGAAAGTTTTCTTTTAATTTGTTAACTTTTGTTCCTTTGAACCAGCTCAACCTACTTATTTAATCCCTTGAGCTTTCAAGGGACAGCTTGCAGAAAGTTATATACACAAATATAACAAACATTTCAAATAAAGCACAATGCATAAAGCAGAGAAAGGGAAAAATTTGACAACAGCTGCTAGATTTAACACTAATAGTTTTGAAAGATTTTGGCTTAAAGGTTAAGAGTATCTTATGACAATAAGCAGACTTTGTATATAATGTCAACAGCCCTGTTGCAACATGTCCAGTTTTAATTTATTCTTGTTCGCTTGCATAAGACAAATAATATAATTATGTATGTCTGGTTCATGACATTCAAGTTGGAAAAAAATCAAATAAATCATGGTTTTTTTTAAGAATAGCAACTTCTAAAGCCCTTGGCCTACGTTCCTTATTAACATTAGAGGCATTTTTGTCTGAAAGTGATAACCTGAAAGCTTGCAAGTATTTATTTATTTTGATCAGATTTCATCTTTTTTGAGCCTTTTTGCTTCCGAATATGCTAGTGGTAACTAGTATCCTCCTTAATCTTTCTTTTTATGTCCAAAGAACATTGCAAATTATATCAATTGCCTGATTAGCAAAAAGTTAAGGCTCTAAGGGCTGCACTTTTCAAACTTTGAGGCTCAATTTAGACTAGCTAAGTATGCTGAATATCTGGAAATATTTTTATTCTCTGCTTATATTGTTCTTATAATGGAAAAATAACACGGGATATTAAAACTATTTTTCAGTCACATATAGCATATACCACATTTCAGTGTGTTTTCTAAGATTAGTCATCAGTAAAACTTTTTATTTGCATATATGTATTAAAAAAGAAGGAAAAAAATACTCTTTTTTAGTCTTATTCTTATCTGATAAAGGACAGCTTCACGTTAATCTGCTCTGTGAAGCTTTTTACAGAGAGGTGAAATTCATATGGCATGATATTAGATGTGATGATTTACATGTGCAACACAGATGATTAGTATCAACTAATTTTAATCTTCTATTAAGCTTATATTTTGGATAATTAGGCACTTCTAGAGGATGATACATGCATGTGTCTGAAGAAAAGCTGTTGGAGCCTGTATCTTTCTTTCGATTCTGAAGGAAATCCAGTGGGTGGTTTACTTTACATGTCTAACTTCCAGGAAGATTTAGGTAGGTGAAATGAAACCCACTCCAGGTGGAGGTTTTTACTTTTAATATATATTATCATATCTAGTTTTAATAAAAATAGCAATACATGTTAATGGTTTCAAGTAATGCTTTTCAGAACTTAACAGAGTGAAGTAGTGTTTAGAATTTTTTATCTGCATTTTCTTTACACAAAGGAACTACTCTGGCTTTGGCTGAAAATTTCCTGAACTAGAGGAGATTAAATGAAATCAAAACCCCAATAAGGGAAAAATGAGATAGTACTAAGATGGATGACAAAAATAACATCTAGTATAGAATGCATAGGCTTAGGATGAAATGTGCATGGAGGGCTTGGAAAGTACACTTAGTGACATGTATCTGTGTAATGGTTCCAAAGCATTTTCTTTTGGATGATATTAAAATTTTATAAAACAAACATATGCTCATGCTAATACTGTTTCGAAGTAAATGTATTAGTGCAAAAATGTCCAAACAAATGAGCCAGATTTCCTCAGGGTTTGACTCCCACAGCAGCAAAAGAAGTAGTCCAGAGTATTTGAAGCGCTTTCCATGGGAGTATTTTTACCATGCCAAAATCAAACCAGGAGCTTTGTGCCGTTGTGGCAGTGCAGAATCTCCACACCAAAGCTATTGCTGCATCCTGGATGGGAACAGTCCAAGTGTCCTCCTTGGGCATAAGATGCAAGAGAATCAGTAGGTTTGTTTTACAGAAGGGAGTTGTTAGAAATTTCACGGCAGAGACTGTGAAAACATAATTTATGAGAAGAGAGTGAGAGAAAGACTGATCCATGCCTTTAGCAGGCAGACCTATGCCTTTGCAGGCACTCAGTGCACTGTCACTGTATTGAATCAAAAAAAAATTGGCCTCAGCACAAACATAAGAGAGGACCTCCCCATCACGTTTACCAGCACAGACACAGGAGGGTTCTCCAAACCCCAGGGACCTGCACTCTGTTAGGTAAAACCAAACCCATCTTTATTCTCAAAAACTGAAAGACCTGTGACCAGACAAAGGGTGATAACATTACAGTGGCTGGTTTGCTTCTTGGTAATTCACAATGGTTATGCAAATGTTATTTTGGGATGAAATATGTTTTCAATAAATAGACTTGTTTCTTGGTTTGCTATCTGTTCAATCCTCAAATTTTCCCACCAGGTCCAAATCCGCCATTAGGAAAAATGCTGGTAAACCTGGACTGGCCAACCCAGGCAGGCAGGGTACCAAGCCCCGGAGATGATCCTGTGATGTTTAGAAGATTAAGTCAGAGTTTTGCAGGCAGAGGACTGAATCAAGCACTTATTAACCAGATGATCTTGTTACTCCTATAAAAAGCCTTGGATAAAATTGTACATTTAAAACTCTTTATCTGCTGTATATGCCAGACTTGGATTTACTAGAGCAGAGAGAGAAGAAATAGAAGAGGAAATGCTGAGGGAGCTCTAGCCGCTCCCATTACTACTCATTATTTCAGCACATAAAATTGCAGTCCCTGCTGCAAACCCAAGTTCACTGCTTCTCCTTCCATATTGGGCCTTTGTTCCCTGCCTAAATAAGTCCAATACTATCCAAAAAGTGTGCAGATGTATACTGGGTGGAGTTCATGGTTTGTGTATGTGTGTAAGTATATATATACACATGTATAAATACACATTCCTTTATATATCCACATTATCTTTCCTGATAATTTGCATTTCTTAATATTTTTTCAGCTTTTTCCTGGGTAAAATGTTAAATTACTGTGCTTTTTCTTTCTTACTTTCTTTATAGGGGTCAGACTGCATTGTTGAATTGCTTTAAATCCTGAGTCAGGAACATGTCACAAAGTTATAAAACAGGACTGCTGATGGAGCAGCCTAGCGCTGATAGGAGAGCTATTGATTGCAGATCTACTTTTAGATTGGATTTGTACTCTGCAGTCCTTTTACCTGGTCATAAAATATAAATGGGGTTTACAAAATATAGCAGTCCACTTAGGAAGTCTGTTAACAGGTTTTTTGAGCTTAAATGTACATTCCTTTAAGTACCTGTTAATTACTTTACTGTGATGATGCGCACCTGTACAATGTCAGGCTGCCCACAGAGCCCATTGTTAACCTGCCCATCAGCCATTTACTGCTCATGATTCACAGTCAAGGGGTCTAGGATTATTGTCTACTGGGAATTATGTTTTAGTAGTACAACAGTGTGCTGGAGATGTCTTAATGGCCGCTCAAGTGAGATTGTTATAATGCCTGCATTGTTGTTCTAGCCAGCACAGAGCCCAGTTGCTATTTAAGTTATGGCATCAGCAAGCTCCAGGTCATCTGCACTTAAATCACATGCACGTATCTGAAATGTTGATGTGGTAACTGGTAGCAATGTATACAATACTTTTAACCTCCAATTTGGTGGGCGCTTGGGATCATATTATATGAAGTGTGCATGTATGCTTCAACCTTCAGGGCTACAGCAAGTTTTGCTGATTTTAAATGTCATCGTAAATTTTGGCTTGAACAGCTCACCTCAGCTCATGTACAGCTTTCCCCTTGATAAGCCAGAGAATAAACAGCCTAAGTGGTTTGCATTAAAACACATGTATACCTCCTGCACGGCCCTGCTCATGAGTTTGCTAGAAAAGTGTTTAGATGAGTAGAGACGGAGGGTACAGACACCATGTGCTCGTTTTGTGATACCATACCACTTAACTTTTCTTACTTTTATCAGCTACCCCTGCACTGCTGCACATGTGCACATACACGCAGACAAATAAGCATATAATCACGTATGTATGCTGTACTGTGGGGAAATAGCATAGAGAGACTAGAAACTCCAGTTTCTGACACATTCTGCTGGTTCTTTCCCTCCACCACCACCCTGAAAGAGCTTGAGCTCATCAGCTGAGTTCTCCTGGGAACAGCTGGAGCAAATACGTACTTGTCTTCCAACTCAGTGCCAATGTGACTGTGGGATTTAGCTGAGGCCTTGAGCAGCACTTCTTTTCAAAATCACAGCCACCAGGTTAAACGACCCTGATTTTTTTTTTTTTTTTGATGGTGTGCAGATATCGACATGAAATCAACTACATCTAAAAAGTAACTAAGGAATTTCCAATGGGTTTGGAGTCTATAAAGATTCCTAGCACCACTTTTAACTTGAGCTGATTGGAAATATTGGATATTTCCCACAGAAAAATCAAAACAATCTTCCAAAACATAACAGGAATGAGAACACATACACCACCCTCCTGCCTCACATCTTCCACTGAAAGGCTAAAGAATGCAAAAACTTTGCCTAATTATTCTAGTTCTCTTCTCAACAACAACAACAACAAAAAAATCAATTTATCTCGAGATCCCTTTCTAGTTAAAAACCTCTATAAGTAACTCCTCCCCTCAGGTTTTAGCTCTAAGAAAATTTTAAGGAAAATATTTTAACTGAACCCATTGAAATGTCAAGACCTTTACTGGAGAAAATTTTGCATTCTTCAAGGTATCTGATCTAACCTAGTATTATACAAATAGGACTCATCCACATTAAATGGATTTGTATTCCAAAAGTATTGATTCAAATATTGCCTCCTTGCCATCACTGAAACTTCCACTTCTCAGCTTGCCCTTTTATCAAAAACACAGAACTGGAATTTTTAACAGATGGTATTTTCACTGCTTTGAAATTTTTACGCAGAATGAGCTAAACGCATTGACTTGAGCAGAGGGAGAGGTGGTGCAGGAAAACAAGGAGGGAAGTCAGGAAGAAGAGATTTTCATAAGTGCTTAATGCAGATTTTTTTTTCCCTGCATTAAAAATAAGAATTTTAGCTTAGAGTATTCAATGGGATCATAATAACAGCAACTCTGAGCACTTTGGAAAAAATCACACTCCCCAATGTTATTAATATGAGTCATAATTAGAGATGGAATATTTGATCCAAACCCCAATTAACTTCAGGGGAAATTTGGATCTAAACTTTATAGCTTGAATTTATTTGCATGCTGAGCCAAGACAGAACTCCTGACCCAGTACTGTCCAATCCCTCCCCCACTAACAAATCCTGTGGGGAATTAAAGATCATATCTGGTTCAAGATCTGACATTTGTGGTTTGGAGCTTGTTTGACAGTATATCTTATACATAAAGAACACTTTCCACCTCAGAATGCCATTTTTGCTTAAAAATATGCATCTGTATAGGAGGCTGATTCTTAAGAAGAATCAATAGAGCAAAGCAATCTGCTTCCTTCATCCTGTTTGCAATGAAAATTAAAATATTTACCGATTACCAAAGTTCTCAGAACCTTTTGTCTTTCAAGTCAGAAAATTCTACCAGGAGTACTAGCTGCATTTTCCAGTTCAGGAAATGATTCTAAAGATTTGACTCTTTTTCTTGTACATGTGGAATCACACTGGTTTCAGTTTGCTTGTTCATTAAGCAAGTCACTTCCCAGCCTGAAGATGTGTGAGTAAATTAGGTTTTAGCCTCACAGACATACCTGGGAAATGTAGCTGCTAATCCAAGACTTTGTAATTGCTGCTTCATGTTGGTGGCATCTGCAACTAAGAGATTTCCAGGGACGTTCAGAAGGAGGCTCAGTTTGTTGTACATTGAAAGTTTTATTCTAAGATCAATAAAATAAACTTTAACACTGCAAGGACTCTGGAATGCATTAGAAAACAAATTTTCCCCATGGAAATATAACCAAAAGAAACAAAAAATGACATTAAGCATAATTGAATGTTACCCAACTTTATGTAGCTTTAGGTCAGATAGACTGTGGCCTAATACATTTTTTTCTCTCACTCTATCTAAAAATCTTGTTCAAAATTACTGCAAAATATTGTCCTTGGGAAGGTAATCAATATTTATTTATGACAATTATTGTGCTGAAAGAGTTTAAGCTGTTTGCTTAAATTATGGACTCCATGGAGAGTTGTGTAAAAGCTTTTTTTCCCACCTTTACAGTCGTTGAATGATTCATTATTTGCAGAGTATATACAAAGATTGAAGAGGCAGTGGTACCCACAGCGTAAAGCATTTGCCTCCAGAAGAATTTCTTCTCTTTTTAGCTGAGCTGTGTAACTTAGGTTGAGTCATACCTCACTCTGCATGCCTCAGTTTCCTGTGTTGTAACTTGTCATGTCTTTTTAATGGAGATTGTGTGCTTTGTGGATGGGAAGTTCAATATAGGAGTTTTGCTTTCAAGTTTGTGAGAGCAGGCTCAGAGCCTAAGTAGGACAGAATATGAAAGTGATGGTAGCACCTGCCTTTGGTACAAGCAGAGGAAACACTTGAGTTTTTATGCACAGCAGGACTAGAAGCTGAAACAACAGTAATATTCCAAGGGACTGGTCTGACAAAAATGACATTACTAAAGAAATACAAAGGAGGGTCAGTATTCAGAAGAATATATGACATATGCTTTTGGTCCATAATTAAATCAATTGCATATTGCACTGTTGTATTGCACAGGGGCAAACGTCCTCTGGCTGTGCTGTAGGCTGAGGAGATAATTCAGGCAGAGCAGCAGAGGCACACAAGGGTGTGCTGGAACAATCCTGACTAATCCAGCCTGGAGCCATTTCAGCACACAAGCAATTAGCCTGGGTCTGCCTGCACTGACTGATGTGGGCATACCTTCAGCTGCCTGCAGCCAGACCTCCACCACTAACATTTAAGGACCTAAAAATTCATACTTGTCTCCCATTTTTCCAAAGATTGGCAAAGAATTTGAATTAAGCGTCCAGCACTTCTTACTTTCACAACAAATCTAGCTCCAAGGACTATGGGCAGCAGGCTCCTACCCCTTTATTATATGTCTAGTCTATATTACTATGCAATGAAGCAATCAAAATATGTTTAGTTAGTATCCCTCTGAATCTCTGCACAGCTCTCAGGCTGTACCTGGTTTACTACATGAGAACACTGGTGCTAAGAAGATTTTCTATAGATTTTGGCTTAATTTGGGATTCTGGGCAGATAAGAAAAGTAAACACTTGCTATAATTGCAAAACATTGATTTACTGTATTCTGGGAAACAGTAGGGTATTGCAGTAGTAACAGTTTCTAATGACTGTGTGCACAGATATATATATATGTATACATGTAGGTGTAGATATATGAATACATATATATATATAAGTAAGTGAAATATCCCAGATTGACAACTTTGTAGCAGAAAATATGGCATCACACACAGTACAATATTTTTCCTTTTCTTTTTTTCACAAAATGTATTTTTTCAGGGGTGATAGAATATTTTGCATCATGAATATTTTATACCAGACTTTAGTCAAAGCCATGATATACCCAGAAATTAACTTAGGGAAATCTGGTTTTCATTATCCTCTCATGTTCATTGATTCATTTGCTTTCTCAAACAAAGAATTTTAGCCCCTAAACTTGGTATCTACTTAGCTTATTTCCAAACCTTCTGGGAGGTGTGTGTGTGGGAATTTATTTCTTGGAAAAGTGTGGAGTGGAATAACTCTTTTTTCATGCTACTCAACCAACTTCTATTATTTACATCACCATAAATCAAAACATTTTCCATCCATGCAAGTAGAATTTGGGACATCTTTTCTACTCTGTATTTGCATTTGCATTTAAAAGTCTTAATGATCTGATCAGAAGAAAAAAAAAAAAGAAAAAAAAAAGGAGAAATATAATAATCTGAAATAGCATTTTGTGTACACTTTAGATACCTAAGATGTAAACTGAAGATCATTCTCTTTTCTCCTCCCATTTCAATCCCAACCCAGCATCTGAGTAACTCTGAAAACATCTGAACTCATCAGTCACACCACATTTGGACCTGGATGTTTTCTAGGCACCTGCAGTTCTGCATTGTGTGCATGCCCAGATCTACCCAGGCCTTAATGGGATCCAGGAACTCAGCTGCATGGTGCCAAATTTCCCTAAGGGTCTTAATCCCATAAACATGATTAAAGCCCAGCTCATACCTTGTAGTAGGACTGGGCCACTCAAAAGCTGGAATCTTTTCTCTCAGCTTTTAAAACAGCTTTCAGGAGAAGAAAGTGATGTTCACTGGCTTCTGCAAAGTGGTCAGTTTAGCAGCAGATTTACCTGTGAGATATTAAAACCTGAGTACAAAAATCTCCACAGGCTGAAGGGAACTTAACCTACAGAGTTCTCAAACCAGCACTTAATAGTGTGCTGTAAAATACAAACCTACTTACTGCTCCATTCAAAGCTGTGCTGTTGTACTAGAAAGACAGCAACTGAGCTCCCTAGGTTATTTATGCATTTGGCATACATTTTGGTCATGGCTAAAAGTAGAACCAAAGATTCAGAAGTCATATGTTTTCTTGTAAATCCTTCCCAGTCCCTATTTGTTGCATGAATAATATGAGCTCAACTATAAGAGAAAATCAGTAAACTGTTGTGTAACTCAGTGGTAAATAAAAAATATCTGTTTTCCTGTAGTCCATGAAGAGACACTCAAATCTTGCTTTGAAAATTTCTACCAATTTGCCTTTCTCTGGGTGAGACAGCTCTACTTTTTCCTTCTGCTCTTTGAAGAAAGTCATACATATGTGGCCACAGGAAGCAGCCCACCCCTACCATGGGGAGAAGCATCTTCCCAAAATTGTGATTTAGCTAAAATGAGAAGAAGAGGAGGCTTGGTATCATGACTCAAGAAACAGCCCACTGAAGATTACAGATGAAGCAGGACGTGCAGTTCCCATGCAGTGATTTTTTGGACTCTGCTGGTCAGGTTCACTGCAGTAACTCAGTGCAATAGAGGGCTGCCCTTTGAAATGCTGAGCATGCACAGCTTATCTCAACTTCCCCAAAAAAAACAAAAGGAAGAAGGCCATAAAATGGCAGGATCTGTTTTTCTTTAGGTCCAGCATTTCTTGAGCTATTTAAATTATATAAAGGGTTTTAAAAATAAATAAATTTAAAATAACCCTTTGAATTGGAATTTTGCAGGATTCTAACACAGACGACAAGTATTAAGACTGAGGACTCTTACCTCATGGCCGTGATTTTAAATCAAATAAAGAACTACACTGACAGAAACTATCATTTGTTATGAATTCAGTAGCTTGTGTGAAAGTAGACAGCTATGCCAGGCAACAATGTCCATTAATTCCAGTAGTTAACAGCAATTACCTGTGTCAATGTTGTGTTTCTGCTTACCAACATGACTACACATTTCATCACCTGCCCATTAGTGTTTTAGTTTTACATCTAGTCCTGGATAAACAGGTAGAAGAAAGCCTTAAAGTAGGCCCATGAGCTCCTCTGTCTACAGATGACTGGCAAAACAAAGCTGATCTGAACTTAGGTCTGTGTCCACCTTCACCAGCAGACATTTCACACTGCAACTCTCCAGTTTTCTGGTTTGTGCTGTACAATCCTTCTTTTTAGCACATTGCATCATGAATATCAGCAGTATTAAGGAGATTTTATCACATGTTTTGAAAATAATGTTCTTCTCTGCACAACATGTTCCATGAAATTCACCTGAGAATACAGACAAGACAACACCTTAGGCTGCCCATTTTCTAATAATTCAATTTCCTAACTTCTAATCAGCTGGGCTCTCCTGGTTAGCCAAGACTGCTGGTAAATGTTGGAAAACAGGGCAGTGAGCCCTTCTCTCAGTTCCCTCAGTACCCATGGCTGGATCCCATCTGGCTCCATACACTTCTGTGTGTCTAAATTCTATACCATATCACTGACAATTTCTCCTTGGATTATAGGAGCTTCATTCTGCTCTCTATTCTGTCTTCCAGCTCAGGGGCCTGGGCACATAGACAACAACTGGTCTTACTGTTTAAGACTGGCTGAAGTGTATTTTGAATAGAAAATGGCCATAAGAGGTGTTTAAAATTTTTAGCAATAGTAGCTGGTCAAAGCATGTCACAGCATCCAGATTCAATGCTTTTCACAGCTGATTCATCTAGAATATACCTGTGAGCTGGGAGACTCACGGCTCTCTCAAATGGTTTAGCTTTGTCACTCTCTCCTATATTATATCCCCACCAAACCAATATGACTCCATTATAGTTAGGCTATTCAGGGAAACTGAGCAGGTATCTGCCTTGTCTGTAACATAAAAACTTTATGGGATTAATATATTTGTTCTTTTATTCTATGGACTAAAAACAGTGTATCACTGTTAATCATCTTTCATGTGAGACATTTCAAGTACATTTAGTCTTACTGAAAATATCCTGAATTTGAAGCTTCTTTTCTTCTGTAAATTTTTAAAAACAGTTAAAAATTGAAACATTTTTCATTAACTTTTTGCACATTTTTGTAAAAAACCCTTTATACCAACCTGAAGTATTCTTTGAAACCAACAGACACTGCTTTAAAGAAAAAAAAAAACAACATAAAACTAGTGTTAGTTTTATTCTGAAAGTTGCTGTTAAACAAAATAATAAAGGAATATCTACTTTCCTCCATACAAATTTAAAAATTTACTCTACGCACTGTTGAGTGAGAAAATAAATAGCAAACTCACTGTTTTCTATAACACGCTATCTACCTTATACCATGCTAGCTTGTTGTTTAAATGCCTTGTGCCACTATTATTTTTTTGAATTCCTGAAAATAAATTTTACCAGTAACACTAAAACTCCACAGTACTGGTGTTATACTTGTAGGCTGTCTGCCAATCTTTTAAAATCCATTGGATGCATAATACAATTAACATGAAAGATTCTTGAAAATAAACTCACATCTTGCTGCTTAAATATTTTATCTTTCTTTTCCTAAGAAGTGATGGCTACAGCATAATTTTTTGTGATGAAAAAAAAAAAAAAGCATAGGCAAGGACAGCAGAACTAGATGAGATTTTTATGTAAAAAAATCCATTAAAAATGCTCTTTGGCTGTCTGCTTGTGCCTTTGAGTCTCATGAGTACAGTTGGCAAGAATAGAAAATCACTTATGGACTCAAAAAGTGATATAGTACATTTCCTACCCTTTTAAATCCTTTAATGTGTCCCCAGAATCTCATGTAATTTAGGGAGGAACATCAGAAAGTTTGGATGCTTTTCTGAACCTTGTTCAAAGAATTCTAAATCCTTTGTGTTGTAAAAATAAGATGGAAATTCTATAAGAGAAGACCTTCTTACAGATTTACATGGAATTAGTATTGGTCTCTACAGAAATAAAAGAGCATGGAAAAACTGCAGACTTTAATCACATCTTTCCAATTTCAGTAATGTGATGATCTGCATTTCAGTTGATTTTTAAGCAGCAGAAGCTGTTCCTTTTGGGGACAATGGTAAGGCCTGGTGAACAGGCTTAACTAATTTATTTCATTTCACTGGGCTGTACTTTGGGGATTAATAAGGAACAGCAATTGATGCCTTGCCACATTCTCTCTGGACTGTGATTTCTTTTGCTCTTAGCTGTTTCACAGCCTTTCTCAAGCCCAGAAAACAATAATAAATCATACTAAATATTTATATAGCTTTTTGACATTTTTCATGCGTGAGTGAAAAAGATGATGGGTAAGTTGGTCATAAAAATTCCAAAGAAAAAAGATTTTATGGAAATTTGCCTGTTTGTCAAAATACAAATGCTTTACAGAGGCTGTTTAATTCTGTTGATGTTAGGGTGGATGTAAAGAGGATCTATCATGCTTGCAAATACACTGCCCTGAGGGAATGAACGCAGTGTTCAGAATACATCCCACAAAAGAGCTATAAAATCCATCAGTGGAAAAGTTCCAGATTTTTACTAATGGAATACAAAGCAGGATTTGGTGTCAGATTTCTGCTTTGAAAACACTGAAATCTAAAACACAACTAGGAGAACATGAAGGTAAGTAACTTCAGTAATAAGGATAATTAGTGAATGAATGTATAGGGCAAGATCACTGTTACCTAACCCAAACAATCAGAATAGTTAACAAGGCTCCAGAACCTAATAACAGTGCTTATTTTCTCCAAAGAGTATCTTTCAAGATATGCAAGAACAGTGGTCAAAATAGAACAAGGAAGGTAAAACTAGCTAGCTGAGAAGGTTGGGCACCCCTCTTGTCTGAAGTCTCCCTCTCCACAGAAATATTTACATGTGGCACCAATCCTTTAATCCAAGGTCCAAAATACAAGAGAAAGTCTAAATACTTAATGTGACATGGATAATTTGATTTTAGATAAAACTTGGAACCAGGATCTTCTATTTTCTTAGTTTCTTAACTGAGATTTACAGTAGGAGCTCTGGTAATGTGCACCCTGTGGGCTGGAGGAAACATGGTGTCTGTTTCCCATGGCCATGGATTTTTGAATTCTGTATATATATATAAAGAGTATGTTTATTTTAGCAATTTAAGGTGGATTTTGGGATTGGCTGTGAGCACCAAAATTTGGTCAGCTAAGCTGTTAAACATATATCCTGGATGCTAAAACAGTTTTGGCTTGGACCCAGTCAGCATTTTCCAAAGTAGTTCCCAAACACAGTTCAGAATTTACCACACACCCATTCTGCTCCGGGAAGATCACATAGTGGATGTGGCCAGATCATTCAAGTTGGACTCAAGGCCAAAGAATGGCTCCTTGTACTCCAGTTTATGGGTACCAGTATAATCAAACTTGTAATAGCGGATTAAGTAGTCCAGGTCTGCCTTGTTTCTGCTGCTTACCCTGAAGATGGTTACTCTCGTGAACCAGCCACAATCTCACAGGCAGGACACTTACAAGAAAGAGGGAAGGTCAGCATCTGCATGATTCATGCTCTTTCCAACTTTTTATAGTAAGTATAGGTGACTAGGGTACTTAGCTGAACTGTAGGCTGATCAAAATGATCCATTCTGGAATGCCAATGACTAAATTTTTTGATGTTTTTATGTGACAAGTGTGTGGACCAAATATGGTACTTGTGCTCTCTTCAGTCCACGATGTTTGTATTATGTATCTGAAAAATCAAGATATCCAGTGTTAAAAGGAAATCAGGTATACAGTGCTGTGAGCTACAACTCAGCATCTTAACAGCCAGAACAGTCTCATGATGTCTTCCCTATATTAAAAAAAAAATATAAAAACTATGCCTGCCTTTAGACACAGAATCACAGAATCAGAGAATGAAAGAATTAAAGACTGGTAGAGATCATCTAGTCCATTTCCCCTGACCAAGCAAATGCACACAGCTTTTGACTACTCCAGGAAGGGATATACAACCTCTTTGGACAACCTATGTCAGAGCTTGGCCACTCACACAGGGAAAAAATATTTTCTGATGCTCAGGAAGAACCTTGTTTCAGTTTGTGCCACTCAAAAGAGCCTCTCTCTCTCTTCTTTACACCCTTCATTCAGGTATTTATACATATCAGTAAGATCCATCTCCTTCAATCCTTCTCTTTTATAAGCTGAAAGGTCACTGTGTCTCAGCCTTTCCCCATATAAAGAGGCCCCAGTTCCTTAATCACATTAGCTGGACTCTCTCCAGTATGTCCATGTCTCTCTCTGGTATGGGGGTAACCATGACTGGATACAGTAAAATAAATCAAACCCAAGGAAAGTGGTAAAAAGATAAGGTAAAATTTGAAGTCAAGTATGCAAAAAATAGAAAGTAAGGAAAGTCTACTTTTCCTCAGACAATGTAAATTCAGCCTGCACGTATACATTAAAGTCTTGATTTAAATATTAGATTAATACATCTATAATGAAAATAAAACCAAAAAACAACCAAACCAAAACAAAAAATACCCCAAAAGAAAGGCAAAATCTAATTTAAGTTGCCAACAGTTTCATATTGTCATCCTATGGTATTGCATGTCAGAAACTGAAGTGAAAATCAACATAAACAACTTCTGTGGACTTTTTGTGATATGTGGAAAATTCAAGCATGTGAACTTCTGCTCGTGTTATGTAGGGAGTACTCAGGCCTCAGGTATTGAAACTTGGGGAAGAACTCAATATAAGTTTGTCAATCAACTTACAGGTGAATATTAGGTGTCTCCTGCAGATTTTTGCCCCAACTTACTGCTTAGATTTTCTATAAAGTGAATGGGTGAAAGGAGGTGTCTGAAGTTGTAAAAGACGAGTTGTTCATAGCCTGACTTTAGGCATTTGGAATTCCTTCATGCTTTCACCCATATCTGTTTTTTTTATTTAGAACAAATTTAGATGACTTCAACACTTTTGGAATGACTGATTCAGAAACATGAAGGAAATATATCTCACTTACACCGCCTGGGTTTTATCCATAACTTTCAGCTTTCCAAAGATATTGGCTTAAAATTCAGTGGATCTATTGTTCAGAGGATAGGAAGGCTTATTATTTCCTAAAGTCAACAGCCTCCAAGTTGTCTCAAATTGGCCATAATTCTAGGAAGAAATTAATCAGAACTCCAAAATATAACTCAAAGGAGTTCTCTTAGTTAAATTGTATCATCTCTCTAAATGTCTCAAATCTGCCATATAGTTAGAAACAGAGGTTGTGTAGTGAGAATCTTGACATTTTTAGAAAGTTCAATGCTCAACATTCATTTTGTCTTTCATTCCTAGGACTTCAAAGGGACTTTCACCTCTGTCAGAGGATTGCAATGATTTTTGTGTAATTTTATTCCAGAAGTGCAATCATATATATTCAGATATATATACATATGCATGCTTATACAGACATGTACATACATAGCCACAAAAGCATATATGGATGCATATACATACATATATGTGTACTTGTGTAAGGGTATATGCGTGTATGAAAATATATATAAATAGCATTACAAATAGCATTTTATTCAAATTTGTTGATGTCTTGAGTTAATGAGTGGTTGGAATTTTGGCAGGTCCCACTGGAGTGTGGATCCAGTGCTCATAAAACCAAGAAAAATCCTGGAATCTCATCTAAAAATGGACCTTTTGTGGCATGTCTCATATTATTGTTACATATGATCCATAGGGTCTTCTGAAAAAAATCATAAAAACTGGAAAGCAGAATTATTAATGAAAATCAGGTTCTATTTAAAGCTGGTGGTTTGGCATTATTGAAAAACTATGTGATTTCAGACTATAACAATTTTCACTTACCCATTTTGTGACAATTTCTTTTGATTATATTTAGTCAGGAGCAATTCCCATTTTTATTTTCTGACAATTTTTGTCTTCTCTCTTTTTTTTATTTTTTAACAACGATGTAGTCTGTTGGAAGGAGTAATGGACAGAGTTAGATTTCTCTAAGTAGTCTGTTAGCACTTTTCTTTAAGTAGTCTGTTAGCACTTTTCTGTGCTGTTGCATTCAACGTTTTAGAGTCCTGCCTAAGCAACACCATGTATAAGCAACTTGCTCTCCTATGCTCTCTATATTTAGTAAAGAAGCTTGTTTGGAACCCCACTGTGCCCATGTGGTTTCTATATATAATTTGGTTGTATAATGAGAGCCATAAGCATCCCATAACATGCCCGATGTTGTAGAGGACACAAATGAAGATGCTCTCTGCTGCCAATGGTTTTGTGTCCAGCATCTCCAACTGGAGGGTTTCTCTGCTGGATGGACCCCCACCTCCATATGGAGCTCTGCAGCTGCCAGTGGGCTCCTTCACAGGCACTGCTCCCCACATGTGCAGTTCATTATGGGGCTGTGGCCCAAAATACATACATCAGAAAGTAAACAAAGACCAGAGGAGGGAATACACACATTTCTGTTGGCATATTCACAGATTGCTCAGAGCCATGTGATTCCCATCAAAACACGATTGAATGGCACTTTTAGAAGGCCATTTTGGCAGGTGACATAAAAAAGGAACACTCCACCTGAAGCAGGTGTTGGTAATATTCTTGGTTTTCCCTGTAAGGATCTGTGCATTATGACCAATGCAGTTTGCAAAGAAATAGATTAATAAAAGGAATAAATTTAACCCATTGAAGTCTTCCTGTTGAGGACTATTGAGGAACTTGTAGCTGTATTTTAAAATTATTTGGAAATTAAGTTAGCTCTTAGCTGAGATAATGCCAGCCATCCTAAATATTTTAGTCTGTTCTACACCTTCAATGTGCAGCATAAAATGAACTATGTCATATATTACTTGCAATTGTACTTCAGACGTAGTCCAAGTTACAGCCATGGGAACAACTTCAGCAAGGATCAACAGAAAAGATTTTAACACACATGAACAAAATCAGTGGCTAAGGAACAAAATCAGTGGCTAAGAAACAAAAAGGTGCAATGAGAAACACACTTCTGCTAAGATTTCAGCTTCTGAAAAAAAAATTCAACTGACCTTCTAGGATGGAATTCCACTTGTAAGAGTTGTGTTGCCTGGATAAGATATGGAGGAACTACCACTGCTAGAACTATTCCCAAATCTTCCAATTGCAGAGGTTATTGAAATAACTGTTACAGAACTACAGTTAATTTTGTGACAGAAATACAGTTAATTTGTCTGAACCTTAACCAGATATTGATTATTTTTTTTCTGGGTTCTTCTTGGCTGGTGGGAACTGTTACTAGAGCATGGGATTTGGAGTGGACAATAGGATTTGGAGAGGACAATAGGATTTGGAGAGGACAGCCAGTTTAGCACAAATTTTCACTGGTCTAATCATCTAATAAAATTCTTGAAATAAATTTTAAAAAACCAAGAACCAAAGAAATAGGGAAAGGGGATGGGACAGGGGACACAGACACAGGGTGACAGTGTAGAAGGAAGAAGGGCAAAATGAAATACTTCTATATAAGCATAGCAGAGCTTTCTTCAGCTTATGACACCTTCAAAACAAGATTGATACGTAAGTAAACCCCAAAATACTCTGCTAAAAATCGTTTGTAGTTTGTGAAATGTAAGTGCATGAAATTCCAAGGTAGATGATAGCAATCTTTCTGCCCTTACTACCTTTGATTTAGCAGGATTGCTGTGTTACAAATAGAAAAAAAAAATTGGTCTATCTTTTTTCGAGGATGATTTTGTATTTCCAGTGCAAATTCATCCACCTGAAATAAATCCACAAATTTGTTCTTCATTACCTCCTTTTCCATAAAATAGCTGAAAAAAAGTCTAGGTAACAAACACACAAAATAGCAAACTCTTGCTAAATATTAGTATCATAGGGAAAATATAAGGTAAAAACATATGATTTTGTTCATAAAATAAAAATACAAACATTGAAACTGAAATGTCCTTTAAAAAATATTTTATATTGTACCAATTTTGCCTTTCTTCATGCTGTCCCAGTAGTGTAAGTAATGTAAGATTTAAAAGTGTGGGAAAATGAAAAATAAAACCTAAATCAATGCCTAATCAGTAAACCATCTTTCACCATCCTAGCTTGATCACATTTTAAGGCACTGGAGCACAGAGATGTTACAAGTGAATTGCCCATGGTGAGTCATGAAGGAGCAGAAAATTGTGGGAAAGCTCTGACTCACCTCTGGTCTAAGAGAAACTGCTGCTGACTCCTTTGAGAGCAGAGATGCCTTGAAGAGAGACTTCAGCAAATTAGAGAGATGGACAATCACCAACCGTACTAAGTTTAACAAGGGGAAGTTCTGGCTTCTGCACCTGGATGGGGCAACCCTGGTTGTGTGCACAGGCTGGGGAAGGAGAGGCTGGAGAGCAGTGCTGGGGGAAGGGACCTGGGGGTCCCTTTGCTGATGGCAAATTGAACATGAGCCAGCAGTGCCCTGGCAGCCAGGAGGGCCAACCCTATCCTGGGGGCATCAGGCCCAGCATGGCCAGCCAGGCAAGGGAGGGGATTGTCCTGCTCTGCTCTGCACTGCGGCAGCCTCACCCCCAGTGCTGGGGGCAGTTCTGGGTGTCGCAAGGTAAAAAATACATTAAGCCATTAGAGAGCATGCAAAGGAGGCAACAAAGACGGTGAAGGGCCTTGAGGGGAAGCCATATGAGGTCACTTGGTCTGTTCAGCTTGGAGAAGACTGAGATGAGACTTCACTGCAGCCTTCAACATCCCCATGAGGGAAAGCAGAGGGGCAGGAACTGATCTCTTCACTCTCCTCGGTTTATGTTAGATATTAATAAATATTTTTATCCCAAATGGTAGTTGAGCACTGGAACAGGATCCCCAGAAAAGTGGTCAAAGCACCAAACCTGTCTGAGTTCAAGAAGAGTTTGGACAATGCTCTGAGACACGTGATGTGACTCTTGGGGTATCCTGTGCAGGGCTAGGAGTCTGACTCAATGATCCTGATGCTTTCAACTCAGAATATTTTATGATTCCATAATTCTATGATGTTAGAGATCACTTCCTTTGGAGTCTAAGTGCAACTCATGGCATATTTCTGCTCTTCAGGGTAGCCTGCTTTGAATTCAGAGTGACACATCCTTAGAAGTGCATTTGCTCTGCTGTGCAAACATGGATATGCCTGAAATAGAAGAAAGGGAGAAAAAAAGGGAAAGAAAAAAAATTAAACATCATTTAGTGGTTGGAATTTATTTTCAGATTGCAACCACTGCAAGGGTTGCCTGGAGAAAACTTTTCCCTCTGTTATTACAGAATAATAGCTTGTGGATGCTGAAAACCAAACACAAGTTGTGGTTTTCTTTTAAGTCACACTGCAGGGCTATTTCCCGCTTGGCATTTTAGCATCATGTTGTTTGGGAAAGGTCACGTTTTGACTTTCAAGACACCATTTATCTTCAGCCCCCTCTTCTAATCTGCAAATAGTTACACAATAGTTTTGGGCTGGAAGCCAAGTACTTGGTTATAAAAGCTGCTTCAAGTGGCATTTTACTAATCATGGAGGTCTGAATTGAGTTAAACAAATACAGGTAGCCTTCATCAAATCTCATCAGTTAAAGCTTTTGCCTTTACTGAGAGCTGAAAAGATCAGCCCCAATATGTGCAAGAGTATAGCAGTCACTGCAGTTTCAGGCCACAAATTCCTGTTTAGGTGATCGTAAGTTAAATCATAGTTACCTACCTAGAACTTACTGTCACTGTATTGGGATTTTTTGGTCACTCAGACTACCTCTAGTTACAACAGTGCATTCGTTTCTTTTATTGTTTCGCTAGAGTCAAACTCTTCTATTTAATTCACACCAAGCTTCTTTCAGTATCTTTACTGGAAATGTTATACACCACTGAAAACAGTATTCCATTTGATGTCAATGTTGTAGATAGTTATGTAGTTACTTGTGATGTAGTTATTTACGATTAAATCAGTAAAGATTCTTTGTTGCAATGAAACTACTGAGATTTTACAAAATGTGACACATAACCACACAACTACTCTGTTTAGGCTTATTCATTCATCATCCCATATATTTCTCCCAGACAAAAGTCATGGATATGGATCTTGCAGTCCCTAGTTTTAGACATGTTCACTATTTTATCAGATTATTTTATATTCTCTTTACCTTTAAATATATTGTTCTTTGCTGCAATTTAAAATATGATTAATTTTTCCATGGAAGAGTTGAGGACAGCTGCTGAATACTGCAATGAGAGATTCTACATAAAAAGCAGGAAATTTATTCTCAGGTAACAAAATCCTTATGACAGGATTAAAGAAAATAATATCTTGTTTCTTGTGGTCCATATTCAATTAAACTAGAAATTCAATCAAATTTAAGTATTACTATTACCCAAGGTCTTTGTTTTATGAGGATCTTCTTTATGTAAATATGAACCATAGGCCAGTGCAGAAGCACTCTATGAAGGGTTAAATCAGACCTTGAAGGCAATGCACAAAGAGCCAGCATCTTTTCAGGTAAGTGATCACAGAGGCTCTAAACTGTTCTTTGAAAGCCCAGTATGAACCAAGCAGGGTGGAAGAAAGCAATTACAATTTCTGGACTGATTTCAAGAGTAATGGGGCAATGGGTTTATTGACATTTCCCTCAAAGGCAGAACAGAACTCTGCCAAAAAGCTACATCCCATCCAAGCACAGTGAGGCAGATGATTTGGGAGGCTGTTGAGGCCCAGGTGTGTGCTGCACTGTCACAGCCAGTGACACCCCAGTCACGCAGTCAGCAGACAGAAATCACTCACATCTGCTCAAGTGTAAGTAGAAATATCTTGTGTTTGGATTCAGAAAACCATTTCAGCACACCCTCTGCTGACACTGCCTGTCAGTATTGCACACATGCTAGAAGACATGCTGGGATTAAAATAAATTATCGTTGATGATTTTTTTATACCAATAACAGTATTATCAACTTTGATCCAAACTGGCTTGCTCAAGACTTCAAATCCTATCCCACCATTAAACATGGGTTGTTTTTTTTCTGTGTGGAGAAATATTTCCTCCTATTTTCTCATCCATCTGTTTTGAGGAATTTAAATGAAAAACTGACTTTCCAAAAGAGTTATTTTTTCTACTGAGAAAATCAACATCTAAAAGAAAGATGTGGGGATTCTCAATCTTAAAGTTTTTTTTCACTCAGAAAATGAGGACCCAAATATTTCATATCCCAGCATAAAATCTGTCAACTCTTTCTGTAAAGAAAGAAATCCCACAACAATAAAAATTAGTTTTTTATTTTAATGTTTTCCAAAGTAAAGTATTTAATATCTCAATTCAGAGCCATGATTGATTTTGAAGTATCTTGGGATCATTAATAGTAATAATAAAATTTCTCAAGAACAACACTACATTTTGCAACATTCTGTTTAGTTGAATTTTACTTCTGACTCGTGTCTCTGGGTTTTAGTACTGTATCGTAAATAGCCACCAAACAAATCAACATGTTATCTGTAGCCCTTGGGAATTGAATTATCTCTACAAATGATAGCTCCCCAGGATCTCAGTATGACACCTCAGTTAGCTGTGCAACTCAGCTTCTTGAGAGACCTCCCAGGTGCAAAACATCATGGCAGTGGTCAGAGTGCTGTAAAACTCCTGCTCTGCTACAGAAAAATCTCTTCACTTCCTCAGCTGCAGAGGACTGAATTTTGCACCCTTTCAACAATAAAAGCTAACCTCATACTGGTCTACACCCTGACCACTAGATCAAAGAAAACCATTATTTCCTTTAATTCAGCATTCGAGAGGCTGCAGCTGGAACAGTGTGTCCAGTTTGGGTCCTCAAAATAAAGAAAGGAATTAGTATACAGGATAACCTTTAACCTAACCCTACACAACCTTTAAGGATATGTAGGGGTCTACAGCACATGACACGTGAGGAAAGGCCGAGAGAGATGGGTTTGCTTAACCTGGAGAAGGCTAAAAAGAAACCTGTTTTTTCTCCAAATATCAGGCAGATGCAGAGGAGACAGATCTAGACATTTTTGGCAGGCAGATATTGAAAGAAATGCAAGGAGAGGACAGTAAGTTGCAAAAATTCAGATTCTGGGTTGATATAAAAGGAAGAAATTCACAACTATGCCAACTAAACATAGGAATGGATTTCATAAAGTTGCTGTGGAATCTCCATCCTTGGAGATACTTAAAACTTGAGAAGTCCTGTACTTTGAGCAACCTGACCTAATTTGGACTCTAGCCCCATTTGAGCAGGGATTCAGAATTCCAGTTATTTCCAACTTGAATTATTCTACATTATTGCAGTTCAAAAGAAGTATTTTATTTTCAGAGAAGTACACTTTAAGGAATTATAGCTGTTTGCTTCTTGTTTTAACTTCAAAATTATGATCTGAACACAGAGCATTGATCTTTGTGAAGGTGGTTGAGCATGGGGATTTGTGGGAGACCATGGGAAGTGTCCCAAAAAAATTTGCATCTTATAAAGTCTTTCCTGAGACATGGGAGAATGGTAAAATCATGACAAGAGGCTGCATCACTGATAATAGGTAATGGGTCTACATAGCTGGGATACATCACCTGACAGGTTTTCTAGAGTAAAGACTGAGAAAGAATACAAAATCCATCCAGAGTCTGAAATACTTCTGAATTTCAAGAAGATTGGTTGGAACTGGGAACTAGTTTCTTATTCTGGAGTAAGTGTCTTGACTATTCTTAAGATGACACAGACGAAAAATTACTATGATAGCTCATGGAAGACAGCAAAAAGAGAAAGTCCCTTAAATTCCACAGACAGGAAGAATAAATGAATAGCAAAATAATGATGGTCAACAAATAGCTTGAGAATGTCAGTCCTCAGGGAATTTTAGGATGTTTGCCTTCAAGAGGACTTTTATGGATTTTACTTTCTCTAATAAAGACACTGTCTAAGGAGTACCTGGAATATGCAAAGTATAAATATAGCATGAAACAATTAAGTGATAACATTAATGCTATTAATAGTCAAGTGGGGTTGGGTGAGGAAAACCATCTTCATTTGGCAAGGAAGAAAAAAATTATACGCACTAATAATAAAAGTCAGGCTGACTGACTAAATTTCATCAGAGATTGCACCACTCCCAGCTGGGGCACTTTGAGCCTGGGATGTCCTCTTCACTCTCAAGAAATTCCTCAGACAAGGAACCTAAAAGAAAGGAAGAAACAAGGTTTTAATGGAAGACGTGAATGTAGAAACTATTTGTGGATTAAGAGAGCGTGAGCTAATTAAACTGATTTTAGAACTCTATATACAATCAAAGTAATGTTTTGCATTTTAAGACACAAAGGGATCAAGTCAGAAAAAGTTACTACACTGAAAAGATTAAAAATTTGAATGTAATAAGACTTTGTCTGATATTTCTTTCCAGGTAAGAGAGACGAAAAAAGAGTTACAGGGAATGGGAAACAATTAATATCAATACAGAATGATAAAGTCACCTTTAAAGAATATGATTCCAGCAAGTCCTGTAAAAACAATTTAAATGGTAGTAGATTTAGGTAACATTTGAGAGAAGATTAATTTAATGAAGAGTTTACCTGATGAAAGCAGAATTTAAAAAATCTTAGGTTTCTTTGTCTCATAAAACCCCCTAAGTTATAAAGCTTTTTGTAATAAAGACATCTGGATCATAAATATGAAAGATGAAAAATTTTTATTTCATTTCAAAGATGTTATTGATATAGGATAAGATGACGGATGAGCATAAAATTCTTATGAAAAACTTCGAGTAGAAATTTGATGTTTTCTAGTTATCCACATTATAATTCTTAAGGACAGTCTCCTACAGAAGATAGGTAGACATAAGGAACATAAATTGCTTCAAGATGAACCCTGAAACCTTGGATAAAAATTCCATAACTGACTAAAGGGATATTATAACTAGAAATAAAAACAATGCAATAAAATTTTTCTTTTTTTTTTTTAATATCCCTAAAAAACACCCTAAAGGTATCCTGGTCACCATTTGCTGAGACTTGTTTTCACACTGCATTTGTTCTACGTTAAACCTGTGTTTTGACGTTACTTCTGATCCCATCTGAGGCTAGGAAGAAATATTTTTTTTTTTAAACTCCTTGTGTCATAACTTGACTGTGCTAAGAAGTGGGAGAATGTTTTCCTTTGGAGACAGACCTGAAATGAATCTGCAGCACTGGGAAGAATGAGTGCTGAGTGCTGGTGTACTCAGAGACACTGCGAAATCTCTGACGTTGCACAAGTGCAGCTCGGCCTTGCAGTTGTCAGGCTTGGAGTCAGGAGTTATGGAACCTTCTCCCAAGTCCCACTTGTGTAAGGTGGGTGAGGACTGCCTGCAGTCTCCTGTGACACAGGGCACAGTTCATTCTTCAGGGCTACTTGAGCATATTCACCTCTGAAATTCCATTCTGTTGCTGTCAACAATGGCCTTTGGGAGATGCTTGGTAGCATTTTTTGCATGTGGTACTTTAGAGTTTTGTGTCAAGCTAGGGAATATTTTGCAGCTTGCAACAGGTAATTTTAATGGTATTCATTCATAAAGTTAGAATAGCACTCTTCAAGCCTAATTGAAGACACTTTTATGAGCCATCAACCTTCAAGGGCTATTTGTTCTAGATTTCTCCTATGACACTGAAGTGAGATGGACATCACCAGAGAAGTTTCAACCCATGAGAGTTAGCAAATTTTTCTTTCTGAGTAAGCTTACTTCTCTTCTTGAACTATGAAAAACACAAAAACACAAGACATAGAGGTAGGAAAAAAAGAATTTTCAGGCAACGCTTAAGTTTGCACTTATGAAACATACACATTGACAAATTAGAACTACTCTACCTGCTGTATGATACATTACACTTATAGAGGGATGAACGATATGGCCTGTTTCATACTTATCTTCATCTTCATATTTATCTGTCCTATATTTAGTAGGGGAATAGTAATGATGACTTTAATTGAATGATGAGTAAAGACATTCTTTCAAAGAGCCCAGATATCCAAGTCACACTTAAAATATGCCAGAGGAAAAAAATTAATTAAAGAACTCATGCAAACTTGAAGTTTTGTCTGAAATCATCAAAATAATTAATTTTAAAATGATGTCTATAAAATTACAAAACACATTCTCAATTTCTTGAAAAAAAAGTATACAAAATTAGCCTCCTTAATGAAGCACATTAGTGAAGTAATCCACTTCTTGTGATATTTAAATACTGGCAACCCCATGCACAGTGCTCAGTATAAAATTATGTGCAGATATCTGTACATACTATGATGTCTCAAACAGAGTCCTTGCCAAAGCTGAAAATAAAAGCAGAGATGAAGCCAATGACTTTACAGCTGACACTGGAGACTTGTCTGTATCCAAAGGCAAAGTCATTATGGGCTGGATTTGAAAGTGTATGCACATACATTTGCGTGCATGCATATGAGCATGTCTAATATGGCCACAAGTATGTGACATATGCAGGAAAATCACATTTCTGAAAACATACATTGCTAGTTATCCAGAAAAATGCCTGTTACCTCAGGGACCAAGACTGAGCTTCAGCAAAGTTCCCCCAGAGCTAGTTGGGAAGACAGAGCAGTATGTGAGACCCATAAGGAAGAGGATGCTCTTGGAAAGTTGTGCTCTCTTGCAGACCCTGGTAGTAATAGCAGCTGTTCAAATAGTCAGTTTTCTGCTTTCTTCTCTGCTTCCATTGCCTGTTTTTACTACTGTGTTCCTTAGGAATACTGTCTTATCAGCCCTTCACTGCAAAAGAGCTCTTGCTTTCTGTCTTCCTTGTTGTTAGCAAAGTAACTATCCATTACTAAACGTGGATGTAGCATGGACAAAGAAATTCATAAAGTGTATGGTGTCACTCTCCTTGTCTGAGCCACTTTCTTCAGTCATCTCTTACTATAGGCAAAAAGACTGTGCAGGCAATATATATTCAGCTAAAAGGTTTACAGCAGCTCTTCATTGGCTGACAAACACAAGAGGAGGAGGATTGAGCCTCTCAAATTGGCCATTTATGTGTGTTAGCAAGGCATATTCCAGTGTACGTATTTGAACTTCAAAAGCCAATGCTTACTGTGTAAAAGGGAAAGCAAACAACTTTGAACACTGGAACACTGGTTTGAAAGCACTTTTTGGGTTGGTTTGGGGTGGGTTTTTTTGTTGTTTTGGGGTTTGTTTTTCCAAAATTCACTTTTTAATGCAGTCGTTATGCTACAAAGAACAGTCTTTGAGAGAAATGCCTTTCAAGCAGCCCATATTTGTCATGATATGACGGTGTCTTTGTAGCTAACTGATCTCCACTGTTATTTTTCCTAGTAAAGAATGGCAAAACATTCAGGAACCTGATTGGTTGGCATGGATTTTGTTTGCTATATTAAAATACAACAAGGGCTGTCAAGACCTATTGCTTCAAACAAAGAGCTGTGTACAGCATGGTTCCCCATAGCAGCTTGCATATGGAACCTTTTAAACATTCTTAAGAGACCCATTGGGGCTTCTAATTATTGTGAAACATCTCCTGGCAGAACCACTCCTACCCTTCCAAGAATGCGTTGTAAAAATAATTAGATGATGAGATTTAGATCGAAACCGCTAACTAGTGATTTAAGAGTTTTGCTTGTACCGTATAGAAATCTAAGGAAATGAAATGCTAAAAATCTTTTCATATGAAAGGAAAACAATCCTTTGTGGTTCCATTTTGGGGGGAATACAGAGAACTGACTTCTCTTTTTCTCCATTCCTTCCCCCTCCTCAACTTTAATACTTTGCTTCCTGTGGTTACATGAGGGGGTGGAGATGTTTCTTCATTTTCTAAACATTAAACCACTTGAGAATCTCTCTCCATTTCTGGGGAGCCTGCTATTAGAGAACAACTTGAGGAGCTTGCTTTAATCAAGCTTAAAAGCTACGAAGAATAGAATCACATTTTATGGCTTTAGAGGCTAAACCAACATGTAGTCAATTAGATGACATCACTTCTACAAAAAAAAGCAGAACATCTTTGTTTAATCAAAACAAACAAACAAGATTAGAAGTTAAGTGCTGTGATTTAGGCAAGATTCGCATTTTGAATTAAATCCTGGAGCACTATGGACGTGGCAATGATAAATATTAATCATATGAAATCTGGTGGCCAGCTTAACAATTGTGTTAGCTTAACTATGAAGATGCGTATTTCTATATTTTGCCAAGGAAAATTAATTCATGGTGTATGCAGGTGTCAGAGATATATTTGGTTCTTTTCCTTGGTTGTTATTTTCTTAATTAAGTCTTCAAATTCAGCTTTTCAACACCTAGATCCATAAAATTATTTTAAACAGAGCTGAGGGACACATTTATATACTCTTATTTTCTATTAGCTCTTTGTCACGATGTAGGAAGGGCCACATCCTGCTAAGTGTTACAGAAAGTACAGCCCCCTCCTTGAAGATATAAAAATACTGACAATTCAAACATAAGAGTGTCACCACACGGCCATCAGTCCTGTCACTTAGGTTCACAATTTATGTGCAAACACTGAGCCATTTCTCTGTGGGTATTCCTACCCAGGCTCTATCTGAGATATTTTCCCTCACCACAACGTTTCTAAAATACGACCAACCCCACCAACCCCCATGGCTACTCCTCAAGGAAGTTCTCAGTACATTATTGTTTGTTGAATTCTGCTGTGGCCTTCATTCATGGCCTTGTCAAATGCAACACTGACAAACAGTTTGTTTCCATGGGCCACCATCCTACCCACACTGCTGTCCTGCTGCAACCCTTCCCTCCTTTGTATCACAGGACAGCCATGGGGGAACCTTCACCAGCAAGGCAGTTCCCAGATACTCTGCACGTTGACAGCTTTCTTAGCACCTTTGTTCTCTCAAGTCCCAAGTCTTACTTTTTGAAGATTCCTATAGGCATCAAATTACTAGGGTTTTGTCCCCTCTTTATGATATTCTTCTTGTATGATGAATGCAGACGTGTTAAGGCCGCTGCTTGTCACTCATTTCTTATTGTCCATCCCAGTTCCCTGGCTGTAGACTCAGCTTTTTCCAGTGGGAATTGCTCTCTGTTCTCTTTTGTAACACCTGGCACAAAGGGCTCTGGCTTCTAGATATACAGCCGTACAAATAATCATAAATGAAAATAAATGAGTTGAGAAATTGCCTGCAGTCACATAGCTGATGTAAGATTAGAAATTTTGGGAGAGCTGGCTGGAAAACTTGAGCCTTAGTCATGTTTTTCTAATTGAAAAGACATATTTGGGATGAAAATTGAAGCTGTAGCTGTAAAACTCAGGGACTATCTTGCAAGGACAAATCTCTATGATTTTCCTATAACCAGTAATGCAGGCAAGTCCTACAGAGCTGATTTTAGGCTTGTGGCAAAACTGTACAGCAAAACTTTTTGTTTCCTTCCTTTCTCCTGCATTTTAATCTTTATGCTATGCCAGTGTTGTACCCCCTCATCTTCCAGAGGTAAAAACATTTTAGTCACAGCTCTGTCTCACGCACAAACCAAGCTTGCTCACAAAAGGCATCTTTTTTGACCTACAGGTCACTCTCACACATCAGTGGTTAACTGTTGGCAATAGCTGGGCCTTTGGGGATTGAAAGATAATCACTTTTGTTTTTAATACTGGGATTTTTTTATTTAAACTCTGTTAGCTTGTTACTGCATGAGATTAAACAGAAGTAAGTCTGACAATGTTATGAGAAGCAGAGGACTCAATGACATACCTTAAACCCAACAAACTGTACTATTCACTGATGTGACGGAATTTACTGTGCAAAGGCTGAAGTTTAGTCCAGAAGTTACTGTTTGCAGTTTTGCCAGCAGCACTATTTATAGTTTCAATCAATTTGAAATGCCTCAGAGTTGGACAATGCTGCTGTGCATGTGTGCAGGTGGAGAACACATTTTTATCCTTCTAAAGCCTGTGCAGCCACCATTCCACAAATTTGTCAGAGCCATGCCCTCTGAATAAACTTAACTAATATGTTTAAAGCCTCTTCATCCCCCGTAATCAAGAGAAACTTAACTGCTTCATGGATTAGGGACAGTGCTTTGAAACAACTTTCTGGCTGTTTGAGAGATCTCATCTCCTTATCTGATAAGAGCAAATATATGGTCTTCATTTAAGAACGGAAAAAGAGAGATTTCAATTTAAAATACAGCAAATTTCTTAATGAGGTTTTATGACAACTTCCAAGCTAAAGTCCAAAAAGTATATGCAAAATGAAATCACAAAGAATTCAGCAGATTGTGTGTCAGACATGCCTTAAGCTGAAAAGTAAAAGAGTATTTGTAGGTACTTGTTAATGTGACAGCAAGAAGACGTCATCTCATCCAACCCGGCCTGTCCACAGATGCAGCTTCCCCAGGTAAGACAATTGCCCCAAACTGCTTAACAGCAAAAAAAGAAATTAAGAAATTTTGAGGCATGATTCATGTGAGCCATGTTAGAAAGCCATGAGAAGATGACATGAATAACAGTACAGAGGAGACTATGTTCTTCATTCACTGTAAAGGAAGTATAGCAAGCAGCTCAGATAAAGACATCAGACTTAACCTCAAAAACCTCTTTCTCTGAACACCTCAGACATGTTTGTTAGGACACAGCCTCACTCTGTAAATGATTTTGTCCAGATGAGGTTTGGAGACGAGGCTTCTCAGATTTTTAAATATATATATCTATTCATCTGTCTTTTACTAGGGAAGTCTATTGTTTTGATATCATTTTCTGCACTACATATATGCTTACAAATTTTGGAAATTTAGCTCTTGTAACAAACTACCATTCTTAAAACATCCTTTCATTAATTCAATTATTTTAAACTGTAAGTTTTCAGGGAATGAAACAGCTCTTTGAAAATTTTTATAGTAAAACTAAGCACATCAAGCATTGTCAATGTCTGTTAGTCTCACAGGCCTACACAAACTTTCACCAACCCTGACCTGAATTCATAAGTTTGTAATGAAGTACGGTGTGCAGAGATGTTTGATGAAAGGAGATGGCCAACTGCTCACATTCAACCTCAAAGAGAGAACAAAATGCCATGGAATTGAAATCCAATTGAGGAAATCTAGGTTAAATGTTAGGGAAAACAAGATAAACCTGAGCGAAGTGGGGCACGCTGCCAACAGGGGTCATGGAATCACCATCACTTCAGTATTCAAGACTGGGCCACCCATCTCTTTGGGAATGGCTCAAGAGTAAAGCCATCAATCCTGCTGGGATGCAGGGAAATGGACTTCATGACCTACCAGCAGTATCTTCCAGGCTAAATGAGCCCATTATTCATAGGGCTAATAAAAAGACAAAGGGGAAGACTTCTGGGGAGGAAAAAAAATAAACAATGAAACAGCAGTTAAAATGTTTTGTTTCTTCTTTTTATTTTCCAGACTTACTTTAAATACTAGATTAAAGAAAAAAATCAGAAGCATTACATCTAATCTTATTTCTTTGAAATTGGTTCTAAAGCAACAGATTTGAGAGAGAGCTTAGCATAGATTTAGATCCAAGTTTTACACCAGATCTTTCCCATACAGAGCAATAAATCAATTCTTGATAGCAACTTCTAATCTTAATTTATGCCATTTTCTTTTGTCTTAGATCTGTGAAGGATAAGGAATATAATTTGCTCTCCTTCCCCCTAACCAAAAGTGTAGATTTATTGTCTTCTGCTTCCATCAAAATTGTTCTGTGGCAAAATTCTTCAGTGAAAAACAAAAAATTACATACTTAAATTGTTGGGTATCACTCAGTTCTCCAGGAGAGCAGTCACAGTGGTAGTATAAAACATTCCCTCCACTTTACAGACTACAAAAGATGAATTCAAAGGACAGATTCTTAATTCTTTTCAGACACCAAAGTCCTATTCAGTGTTTACCTGTGAGTGTCAGGACTAAGAAGGGTTAGCAAAGTAAGTGCAATTTTATTAGGCAAGCAGAACACTCCTTTTGCCTGTAAATTTTACTGAAATGAGATAAAAATTAATCCAGTCAGTATGCAGACTCTACTGTTCTGTGTTGTCCAAATTTCACAACAGATACGTACTTTAGCAATCAAATATTAAGTCAGTGTAATTCTGGTTCCTGACAATATCCCTCTGATGAAAGTGAGATATATCATTAATTATGGAAAAAAAGGGTCTTTGATTACTATGCCATATAATTCTAAGTGTACAGTAAGAGGAATTTTATGCCTTTACGCTTTCAGTCTCATTATATGAAGATAAGATGCACTGGTGTCAACATAGCACTCCTGTGCATTTTCAGAACCCCTAGGAACAGTTTTATTTCCTGGAAATAATTTCTACAGAGCTGACACGGACAGGGCAGATCAAATGTATTGGTAACCAAAATTTTAATTTTATCTGTGATAACTCAGTTCCCAAAACTTCAAGCTGTCATTATTTCAATACAACTTCTAATGTCTACCTAAAGAATAGAATAAATAAAAACTGCAGCTGTTACATTTAAGCCTTTTTAAAACTTGCTTTCCAGTAAAAAAGTTATACAATTTTCTAAACCTTTTTAACCTCAGCAACAATATTTCAAACTAACAGTTTATTCAATTAAAAAGGAACATTTAAAAACAGACAATATTTTTAAAGTATCTTAGCAACAGGTGATTGAATCCTTGCCTGGAACTATGAGACAAGTTTTGCCAAATGGGCTACATTCTAATGATATCTTTCATATAGCAAATGGAATAAATCTAATATTGTTTTGGACAAGTTACATAAATTACATCATAATACAAAATTCTTCATGTGTTTTCAACAACAATAGATGATGGACCCATGAAAGAAGTGAGAAAAGAGTATATGATTTTGTCCTCTCCAGCTGTGGTGGTTAAAAGCAGGTAACAAGTTCAGATACTTGGCCCCAGTAAATACTAAACTACTTCTCTCACCTTTCTCACTTGCAGACAACACACAAACTCCTGCTCTGTTCCTGAGGTTGTTTCAAAGTTTAAGAGAGTCTTTAAGGAAAGGCCTGTGAAGATTGTTAATAAGGTCCTTCGCCTCTCTGAGGGATTGTTGAGTGAGGACGACGCTAAACTTCTGCGAAATCAGCATAGATTGTACGTAGTTTCTCTTTTGGTTTTTTTTCAGCTGTAGCTTGCTGAATGTCTATGCCAGAAAAATTACTCCTTCCAAGATATCAGTCCAATACCAGTGAACAGAAACTACTTGGTCATGATTAGAACAGTGAGAGTGGGGTTGAGCAGTGGGGTCAACTCACATTGCAGTAACAATAAAAACACCTCCCTTTGGCGTAACAAATTAAAAGCTTTTACACAACAGCGGGCCCAGAGTGCAAACACACCTGTAGGCAGAAGGTATTTTGTTTCCCAGACCAGTATTTTCCCCATACTAATCACAAGCCTGTTTTCTGTTTCCTAAGATCCATGCATGCCTTTGTCTCCTTCCAAGGGAATTCTCAGAGACAGGCCCACAGCATGGGTTGTGACCACAAAGCCCCACCTGGGAGGAATGTGAGCTACTGCAGACATGAACGTGTGACATGTCCACCCTATGGCCAGGCACAATCAATTGTCTCCTGAGAGCAGAACAACTCCTTACCAAGAACACTCTCCACTCCTGTACTCCCTCACTGAAAAAAAATCTTTACAGAGGAAATGGGAGTTAGGACAGCACAGTACAGCACAGTACAGCACAGAATAGAGTAGACTAGACTAGACTAGACTAGACTAGACTAGACTAGACTAGACTAGACTAGACTAGACTAGACTAGAATAGAATAGAATAGAATAGAATAGAATAGAATAGAATAGAATAGAATAGAATAGAATAGAATGACATTGTCCATTTGCCCCTTAAACATGAATGGGTTTGAGGCACTGGCCACCTGTCTAAGATACTTGTTCCAGAGTTTGAGCATATGAAAGAGTAAAGAAATGCTTCCTTCAGAATTAATCTTCCTAGATGCAGCTTTGGACCATTCCTACTTTTTCCATGCCTGGATGTCAGGGAGAAGCTCAGCCCCTCCCTTTCCACTTTCCCTCCTCAGGAAGCTGTAGACAGCAATAGGGGTGTCCCTCAGGCCTCCTTTTCTCCAAACTAGACAAACATTTAGTCCTCAGCTGTTCCTCATAGGACTTTCCTTTCTGCCCTTTCCCCATCTTTGTTGTTCTCATCATGATACAATATATTAAAGTTTTTATCTCATCTAAGGTAATTTCTTCAAGCCTAAAACAGTGATAAGTATGCAACTGTCCATCCTGACACTCATTTTTCTCCCGCCCACTATGCCTCATCCATCCACTATTGGCAGAGTCATGAATACATCTAGTAATCTTCCAGAAAAGCAGCAGATATTGTTATGCCTGTGTTTGTGCTGTTAGCTGTGAAACAGAATGTGTTCTCCATCCACAGGTCAGAGAAATTGAATTTTTGCCCTCCAATGTGCATCCTGTTACATCTCAGTTTCACTATCACCCACTGACAGAAGTCACGCATATAAGTATTTGTATAAGTATTAAAATCAACTGATAAAAAGAAATGGTACAGATCTTTAGTGATTTAATTCTTTCTTTTAATTATGAGTAGCATGGTTTTAATAAAGAGGATATTGGACTGCAAGCTAAAACCCACTGTGTTCTACTTATAACTTTGCCTCTATTTTGCAAAGGGATATTGGCAAGTCACTTCTTGTCTTTGCACCTGTTTCCCCATCTTTCTCATCTCCATAAAACTTAAATATTATTATACTGCAATCTTGCATTAAGTAATCTGTTTTATAAAATTTCAGTTGTAAAATAATTTATGAAAAATGTTCAAGTATATTATTTTTTTGGCTTTTTCCCTTTTTTTGTTTTTAATCGAACAGGGATCAGTTTTAACTTGGAAAGGAAAATTAAGTATATGTATGTATTTATCTGGATCATAATTTCTCAGGAGGTTCTAATATGAATGTATGTGGAATGTTATATATTCGTTATGCTGCTTAAAACAATATAAGTGCTAGTTAAAGCAAGTGAATATTTGGAACAATAAGGTAATTCTATACACTTTAAAATTAAACCAATATTATATATTCTCTTACTGCCAGATTCCTGTCATCCTTTAATTCAGCTTTTAGTCATATGATATCTCTAATGGATATTTTCAGACTTTTAATGTTGCAAACAAGTTATAAACAATATTCATACCAGCTGTACCATTGGGACGTAAATGAACCAAGTATTTCAGTGCAATAAAAAGAAATAAAAAATGAAATATAGTTGAAATAACATAGAGACAAAGTCATACTTTGCCTTCTTTCCACATCTTCATCACAATTCGAAAAGTTTCATCATTTTGGAGGTGAGTAAGGAGATTGCCATGGACAAATAGTCTGTTTGCAATGAATCAAGTATTCCTCACTTCACATACACAAAGAACAGTGTCAAGCTGAGTGATGAGTCAGTCTCCTTTACCACTGACAGTGGCACTGAATGCCTTCAAATGTACAGCAAGACGTGTTGATGTGTCAAGTCAAGCTTCCTTGGAACACCTCACTGGGCTCATAAACACAAGCTACTGCACATGACACAAGGGAGAATTTGAAGAGAAGGAAGCAGTGTCAGTAGAAGAGACCAAACCAGTTCTGAAGATGGTGTTGAGGGCAAAAAGATCTGGAATGGAGACATGGAAAAATAAAAATAAATAAATAAAATTTCAAAGAAATATCTTTTCCATTCCAGAAGTCCCCAAAAACTTCCCAAGAAGTTGCTGGAAGGAGCTTTACAGGTGGCATGTGTCCAATAAAGCCAGAGTGGGTTATGATGAGTCTAAAACAGACCAAAGAAGCTGTGTTCAGGACTCTTCACAGTCTGTGTTTGCTCATTTCAGAAAGATAATTGTGACAATTTTTTACAGAGAAATAGAAGGACCATCTTATCTTATTATTCTGAACGTCTGTGCCATTAGAAAAAAAAATGGAGCTCAATTGCCAAGACATCTTGTGAAGACTTCAGGGAAATTAAAAGCGAATCTAGAAATTATCAGCTTGAGTTTATATTTAAAATGGTCAGGATTATGATGAGTAAACCCTCTGACGTAGCATACTGCTTTATTTTTAACTTCTTTATTAATCAGCTAAACAGATATGTCTGTTCGCTCCAGTCCAAATGCACTCCATCTTTGCCTAAAATATAAGCTGTAAAGAGTTGGGTTGTTTTTAACAGGTTTCCAGTTGTGCTCCTGTTCTGGATGACTTAAGTAGGAGATGTGCTGGTGCTAGTCCAAGAGCTCGCCCTAAAACAGCTCATACATTCCTCCATGACTGTGGCTCAAGAAATACCCACCTAGAAGAGAACTGTCAGAGCAAAAACAATGTCTAATATCCAAGGTGGAGGTCTCTGGTTGGATCACAGTATTTCCAGATGAGATGGACACATCTTCACTATTTCCCTCCTCTCTTTCTGTAGATTGAAAACTAGGGTACCTAATATTCTATTTTTCCCAGGATGCAAATTTTATTGGTTGTTTTTTGACTTCCTATAATCCTAATTGTAAAATGATGCAGCCAGAGAGTTCCCTAGCTAGCCCCTCACAGTGGCCTGCCCCAAGAGCAGCCATCCCCAACCCACAAGTGGTCTGGGTGGTGGTGCAGAGCAGGGCTGCCTCTGCTCTCAGCAGAGTGGTACAGTGGCTAGGAGCACGGCAAAGAACAGGGAGGGGCCTTCCATGTGCTTCCCAAAGGAGATTATTAACCACAACGGTCAGGGAGGAAAAAGCCAATTTACATAGCTTTGAACTGGCTTTTACATGGGAGTGGAACAAGGAGTGGGTACAATTCAGCAACAAATCTGGGACAAACAGGGGAGGAGCTCAAAGAGAGGTTTATGAGATTACAACCAATGGGGGTACAAAGGAGGTGGAAACTACTTAACTCAGCCTATGGCGCGTCAAATAATAGGGGAATTCCAGGGAGGAGTTTAGGCAAGGGGATGGGACAACAAGGATTGACAGGGAACTTTCTGGAACAAGAGGTGGAGATCAGGAAGGATTGACAACTGGGTAGGCAGGTTTAATGAATGACTGACAACAAAGAAAGGGAGAAAACTTGGAGCAGACCAACCGCATGAGGAAAAACAAGAAGATATCATTAGAGGGACTGCAGAAAACTTACAATAAAGAAAAACACACCACCACAACACCCCCTAGGGGAGAGGGTACAACTTAGGCTGAACCAGCAAAGTGGGGGGAAACAGAACACACCATTAGGGACAAAACACATTGCAGCAGTAAAATATTATAGAATTTCAACTAAAATGTCCCAGGTTGTCACGTAGTAAAAATGAGCTTGTGAGATATTAAAAATTTCCTGAAAAACAGCAAGATTTTGGTTAAGACTGGAACTAGTCTCTTGATGATACAAAAAAATTTAGGCCTACTGGTTGTCTTGGAGAAACTCTCATTCTTTTTCCTCTCTGTCCCAGATGGGTCTGGTTCCTTTAGATAAACAACTTATTAGAGGTATTCACCAAGTGAGACAAATGCTCTCATCAGTCTGACAGCAGTCTCATACTGATGAGAGAAGACCATAAAGGCCCACTGGCTCTGGACAGCTTACTTATTCCTGATTTCTTTTCTTTTGATACAGAAAGCCTGTATGCTCTCTCTTCAGCTCCATCACTTTTTGCAACATTCAGTAAAATGTAGGGAAGAGGAATCAATTGCTGCTTCATTTTCACATCTTGACCTAATAACAGAGTTTGTTTTGGAACATTATTACACTTCCTGTTCTTGGCACAAATAGAAAAGCCTACTTTTCTTTGTCTCACGGTTTTGTTCCGACTCATATTGGTGGCCACTTAAGTGAAATAAACACAGTGTTCCAGAGATTCCTCATGTAAAATGAAGGCTGTTTTCCTTAGTAGATTTCATAAAAGAACTTTTCAAATACAGGTGGAAGAGCAATAGGAATTTTTAGAGTATAAACCAGTAAGTGTTGTAAAATTGGTTATAAATAATCTCACAATGTCGTTGGAACAAGCTGAAGAAGACCCATAGAAATTATTCAATTAGGTTTTTTGCTATAATCTTGTAGGATAATATTTCAGAAATCAGAAGTCTATATGAACATGCCCGTGTTCAAATAGTATTGTATTTTACTTTTATGTAAAGGAAAAAGTAGAGAATCTTTCCCATTCAGCAGTGGCAGTGGAATAGTCTGCTGGAAGTTTCATTCCGTGAGTGTCATTTCTTTTCCAAACTGAATGTCTGAATGTTCTGCCAATCACACAGTCCAGTTGGCCAAACATTCGTTATTGCTTTGTGCAGGAATATGGACACGTGTTCAGTGCTGGGCACTTCAGAGAAATTTAGCTTTGAAAATATCACGGACCAATACAACAAATCACCATCTGGAATTTGCACTATTCATTCCTTGTGCCATTTGTATGTCAAGATAGTTCTTGATCCTAGCATATGCATCTTTATACTGAGATGATTTTCAGGAAATAGTCCCTTTTCATAGTATTGGTATGTAAATGTCTTTTCAAATGCACAAAATCACTCTTCTTTCTATACCCTGGGAAAGTGTGATTTTGGAATTTTTGGAGCATCAATATAATTTCTTCCATCATTATGACCAAGTAAATTACACGTAGCAAATGCTTACTGAAACTATGACCTCTTCAGTTCCTCTTCTACACAGCTGAAGAAGAACCCTCTCCACTCTTTGCTCAGTTAAGGAAATCCCCAATCCATAATTTATTTATATAATATATTTATATACCCAAATCCATAATTAATTTTAAAATTAAGTCTGATTCACTTTATTTAAATTAGATACAAAATACTTTTGAATTGTCTGATATGGTGTAAGGAACCAGAGGACTCAGTAAATACAGCTTAATTCCAGAGAGCTGACTGTGGAGTAAACAGACCATGACATGAAAATTCATGCTGCCTGTAAGACATGCCAGCCTTAAAAGCCAACTGTGACACAGAGTAGAGTTCTGTGACCCACTATCTTGCCCTCTGGCAGGCAGATGAAATGATGGTGAGAAAGAGCTACTGCTGGTAGGCAGTAGCAGAGCACTGGAAGGAAGAATTTGAGGGGCAGTGGAAGAGGATGAAATGGCAGGAGGATTCCAGAGACAGGGAGGAGACACAAGATGGTGTTTTGCATTGGTTAGTTCATGAAAGCAATGAAGGAGGAAACAGCAGAGCTTGCACTAAGCAAGGTGGGAAACCCAGTACAGCATGCAATTCCTGAATGTGGAGAAATCCATAATGACAATGGTGGATAAGGCACTAAATTAAGCTCCATCACTGCAGAGCAAGCTCAAAGTGAACTGGAAGACTCAGACCCAAACACAGGCAGGCCAGAGACGCAGCAGTTTGAGGGAGGCACTGCCTCACAGGCTCAGTTCTTAGAAGCTCTGTAACTGTTTTCAGATTACATTGCTCATTATTTGTTTGGCTTCCACATCAGATGTGATCATCAGCTTTCAGCTTCATGAGTAGTTCATTCAGTGACTGTTCCAGTCCCACCATTTCACAATCAATTACTCAATGTAGGCAGATCCAGTATTTATTTTTAAATACACTTAGGGCTACGACACATTATTAAGTTTTGATGTTTTGGATTCAGAGAAAATTTTCAACAGTCATTTCTAGTTAGAGAAGAGAGGTTACTTTCCAATAATTGCTCACTAGAAGAATCTAAAAAGTATGTTTGCGTTTCATGCTACCATGGTATGGTTTATTTGTAACTTAAGCCATCCTCTTATATTTTGACTATCTGGATGGGGTTCTGAATACAAGAGTGAAGGGTGTATTTGCAGGCTTGAAGTCATAAGTATTGCTTTACTTTTAAGGTATCCTGTTCAATCGTTAATTACCAAGTAGGCACCAGATATCATCATTAATGTATTATCATTAAATGCGGTCCCCTGACCAAAACTCCATAGTCAAATACCTCGAGCATTTAAGGCTGGAGGAGACAGAAAATTATACCGGAATCAGGATGGAGCATTTTACAGTAAATGCAATGTTTTTGAAATTACTAAATTTTACAGTGACAATAGAAGAGTTAAATTTGAATAGCTTCTAGTTGCAGAACATACAGTGTAACAGGCTGTCTTTGAAGTCTACAAAAGGAACATATTTTAATATCCTTTTCTATTTTAAATTATACTTGGAAACAAGGATGAAGATATTAGTAAATGATACATCATGCTTAAGATCAATTTGTGCAAGCAGCTACATGATGCAATCAAACTGATGGAATTTTAATTTGAAAGTAAATTGTTTACATAGCTGCTGATTTAAAAATGTTAGAAGCCAAGTAAAACCTCCTCTAAACTGGTTGTATAGTTGAGATACATTTGCAAAATACTTTCAGAATGAAGACATTAATAAAATAGCCAGCAAAACATAGTGATTTCTGAAAGCATTAAAACTACCTTATGTCAGTGATACCTACTTTGTTCCTCTCACTTTGGACCTCACAGACTGATAAGAAAGGAAAAGTGTTATAACCCAGAAGTAAAACTGTTGCATGATTACAACCTTGACAACCTCCTCCTAATGAGCTTCCTTGCAGATAGAGAGAAGAAACAGCTTTGATCTCTCAGAGTGAAGGATCTGAATGAACCACTGTTTTAAGAAAAGGAATCTGATTAGGCCTACTCTCCTAGTAATCAAAGTCACAAGCTACCATTTGAGGCATTTGTGAAATTCAGATAAGATTAGTTGCTTCTTGGATAAGCCACTGCAGTCAGTAGTGGAGCTAATTTTGTCTGGGATGTGACCTCAGGACAGAGCACAATGGGAAATGAAGAATAATCTCGCTGAATATATTACAGGGTAGAGCACCTTCTATTAGAAAACATAAATCAGCTTTAAATGTTTGCAATCAATACCATGAATAATAATTCCATCTCATCAACAAATCATAATTATTTCAATTATTTGACAATGTGATTCAAGTTGTATGAAATTTAAATGAAAGACAGTCCTATCTCTAAGAAGTTCAAACAATAAAAATAGGGAACATATTTATTTCTATGACAACTCCCCTGAAGTTTGTTTAACTGCTTTATTAATGCTAAAGCCATATTTGACTTGAGATTGCCTCTTACATTTGCTAAACATGGATATTAAACAGATGTACATATGTATATAATGAATAGCAGATTTACTGCTAAGTTTTATCAGTTTCCCTTATCATTTCTTTGTCCACTGAAAATAGGATAAAATGGCATCTCCAGAGCTGTCAGGCTGGGAAGCAAAAATAGACATATTGGTGCTTATTTTAGATTACATATGAACGGGAACATCTAGAGAAAAAAGGGATATCTCAGTAAGGAGGACAGGAACATCTCTATCTGAGGAAAAAGTCTTTTATGAGCTGAATCAGAGTTCAGGTTTGAGCCAGAGCATCTCCTTGCTGCTGTGTTTCCTGTGTCCAGCAAACGCTGCACTCAGCTCATGGATTTGTTCTCATTGACAATTTTAATCTTGACACCCGTGAAAAACAACAGTGGCCATTCAAATATAAAAAGTAGGCAAGATGGATTTTTAATAAGGATTTTAATAAACCAAAACTGTTTTAGTTTTAGATTATTCAAAAATTTTCAGAAGAAATAGCCTTTTGTAAAGTAATATTGTCGTTCCATTATGTTAGGAAAAAAACCAAAACTGCAAACAGATAAAGTCTGTTCAGCAAAACTCTTCCCACTGCTAAACAAGGGTGTGCTCCTGAACAGATTTTGGTCATTGAGTGTGCTACAAAGGACCCAGAAATGGTTTTTGCTTTTTTTCCTTTGAAGCTATAATAAAACACCTATGTTACTTTTCATCAGATTTTGAGACCAATTTGTAGGGGATAGGAGGGTTGTGGAGATCAGTGACTCATTTCAAGTTGTCACTGTTATTTGTGGTGAGCCAGAAGCAACTGATAACAGAGAATTATCTCTTAAGGGAAAAGGAGGGCAAGAAAGGGCTTATGTTTTGTTGTTCATTTAAAATGAATTACCCCCATCAAAATGCAGCCTTGAGGATTTAATTAAGCAGCTGCCTAAATACTGGTATTTAAGGATGTTAGGCATCTCATGTCAGCATACTAAACAAATGGTACAATAAAGTTGCAAACTGCTTTGTTTGATTGAAGACTGAGCTTTTTCACTAAGTCCTCAAACCATCTGGCTCTATTTGGAGAATGTGGGATGGTAGCTACTCTAACTCTTATCTAATGATAAGACTCTGACTGTCAAACCTGCACCAGAAAGGAAATATTACATTTTTAGGCTTATAAAATCTTTTTTCTCTGGTGAAAGAGTGTATTTTGAAGACAATAAATTCCAGGGCCTAGGTGATTTTTCAGTGACCTAAAATTTCCAGATCTTTCAATGCCAATTCATAAACAGTGAAATTGCCTCAAGAGGTCCTATTCATCCAGTTATACTCAGGGAGCAAAATAATTTGAGGTTTCTCAGTTATTACACAACCATCTCCAAACTTAGAGGGATTGATTCTCAAAGCTTTCTGAATAACTGGATCTCCTTCCAAATTGGGATTTTGGTTGGTTGTGTTCTTTTTCTTTCAGCTCAGATACCTGAAATTAAGAGCCATTCATGAAAAAGTTGGCTCTAGGAACTGAGCTTCACAGCCCTTCACAACATGGTCACTGCCAAAAATCTCACATCACTTCATTTCCTTATATTCTCACTCTACAGTACCAGCCTGCACTGCTTCTGCTTTTATTTCCAGCTGTGTTGTCCACACTTCTGCTTCAAATCAGGACTTTTTTCCCCAGCACTGCTCTTCATCTGACACCATTTCTTCATTTACTTCCCTTTCAACAGCCCATTTTTTTCTGAAAACTGCTTAAAAGAAAATTCGCAGCCTTATTTCTACCTTCTACAAAAAAAAAAAAAAAAAAAAAAAAAAAAAAAAGTAGGAAAAGCCCAAATGTGCTGTTGAACCTTGTAGAAACACCTGGATACAAAGAAGAGCTGTGTGAGCATAACCAAGCTCTGGGTGAATTGTTAGCAGTTCCCAGTAAATTATCAAGGGCCCATAAAATACAGTGTGGATTTCACCAGCTAAAATTTTTTACCCCTATTGTCCTGAATTAAGAGAAAATTTCAGTTTGGACAGGCATCATTCTTCAAAAAACTTGGAGGAAAAATACTAGTTTTGTCTGAATCTATCTACATATGTTATTATCAGTGAATACTTCAGTGTAATACGAGCAGGTAAGTTTATTAAAGCCACTCATACAGTGGTCTTAGATGATGCTCTTAAGTCTAAATTTAACCTAGACTCCAGGATGCTCTGTTTCTATGACATATTCATGCCACAATTTCCTGGGAGAAATAGTGTTCAGTGGAGATCATAGATGACAGGTCCACACATATGCAAAAGTGGGCATCTAACCACAACTTTCTTATTAAATTAAAAACCAATGTAAAAGTAAATTTAATGACTTGATTTTTCTGTTGAATGGGATTGGCCTTTGCTGGAACTTTACTTTGACTTTTTTCCTATTTCCAATTCAGGCTTTTCTGAAAAAAATTCATTATTTTCCTGGGATCATTTTTCTTTTACACTTCTTGATGAAGTTTGAAATAATGTAGTTTCTTGAAAGGATGGGTGTGCATCTGATGTTGACCCTTCAGATAAAATCAGAGAGGATTTGTCTGTTGATTGCAGGAGCTTAACTCTCACCAAATGCTTCCACTGAGATTTTTTTGTTGCTTTGAGGTTTTTTTTTTTCTTTTTTTTCTTTTACTGGAAGAAAGAAAATGCTGTTTAATTTATTTCTGCATTTGATGCTGATAAGGGCATGCATATGCCTTCAAAGGGGAGACTATTTCAGATTTTTTATATTTGTATATAAGAAATGGTTACTGAAATAAAAATATTGAAGTTCAGAAACTCTGCTGTAAGACACAGAGGGACGCATCTAGTGTTACTGGAGACATGTATATACATGGTTACTATTTTATCTCCAACAAACATCAAATTCATGTAGATAGTGTTCATTTATATACCCTTTCTGGGGTAAGAGATTTGAGTGATACTCATATGTTGCAGTGATGCTGCCATCCAGGTGGATTCCGGGTGCCTGCTGAATGGCCGGATGCCAGCAACTGCAAAATCAGACTTTATGTCTTTCCCATATATATTATTTCCTGGTTTATAACATGAAACCAGATTGAATACCAGATGAGCTTATCTTACAGGCACATAAATACAAAAACTGTGCTCCAGGAATTCACACTGGCTGTAGTGTGCACTAGTTTATTTGGCAAAAGTGAGGGGAAAAACCCACAAGCATTATCTAGGGTATATACTTGTATATTCCACAGCAAGATGCTATAAACAGCAGAAGACACACTTCTGAAAACTGAAAGCATTACAAAGAAAGTGAATATTGAGCAGTCTGGCCCTAAATCACCACCTTATGCACCAGTTCAGTTTCAGCAGTCATATTCCATGAACTACATCTGTGAACTAGTTTTAGGTGTAAAGCAAAATCCAGATTCTGCTATTGGATGTCCAAGAATTTCGCCCAAATGCAAAAACCTTCAAAACATCCATATCCAATATTGACACCTAAGAGAACTGATTTAAGGACTGATTTACCTGATCCAGGTATGTATTGTTGAAAAATTCACACTGAAGTGCTGTGGGGATTTTGAGCAGCAGAGCTCACTTTCCTTTGGCTCTTAAAGCAACCAATAGGATTCGTAACTGTTAGCTAAGCACCTTAAGAGGAATTCAGTTTTGAGCAGCAAAAGAAATGCATATTCCTTTTCAAGACGAATATGAATGATTATAATTTCTGAAACAGCCTTCAGTTTTTGTTCTGTGGCCTAAAAGCACTTCTCTAAGTGGAAAATTACATGCAGAATACAGCAGTGTGGGGGAGGTACTTTTCTTTTTTCTTTTTTTTTTTTCTTTTTTTTTTTTTGTCAAGGGGTTTAAAACTGATGTTACATTAGTGGGTTAAATGCATTTACTTTTAGAAGACATGACAGCCTGAAGTGAAAAAAAAATTTAAAGGTGAAAGGGTTATCAAGTGAAGAAAATTATCCTGACACCAGTCTCCTGCAATCATGACCAGATTGAATTATGTGATTTTAAATGAGATCTCTTTGGTAACTTTTCCACGCTAAACCAGAAAAAAAAAAATATCAAGAGAATTACTGTTTTGCATTTGTCACTCACATATACAAAGGAATAAAATTCCTTTCATTTCATTACTGTTTTGCATTTGTCACTCACATATACAAAGGAATAAAATTCCTTTCATTGAAAGAGAATGATTTTTGTGAAGGCTTTTTGATTTTTTCCTGAAAAGAACGGCCTCTACCACACTTTTTTTCTAATTCTAACATGTTTGTGCATGTATGAATTAGTGTATGTGTATCTATCACTAAGTGCCAGACACATATATGTTTAGTTTCTGGATGGAAAATAATAGAATACAATACAAAAAAAACAATAGTTAAGCAATCTGCCTTGATGTCTTTTGAATTGCAAACACTTTAGGCAGAATTCATCAAGGTTAGGTAAACCTCATTGACCTGCACATTTTTAAACAGCAGTAGATCTCAGTTTTATTAGATGTGTTTTACAAATGCAATGTTGCTGCTGTTATGTGATAAGTACTGTTTTTTGTCTGTCTGCTTTAAAACACATTTCAGATAATTTTCTTGGTGTTATGGATAAACATTAAAAAGGAGAAGAATGAAAAAAAAACACAAACCAAAGCAAATCTCTTCTCTCTCTTCACTGTAGCTGCATTCAGCTGGGAATTCCTAGCAGTTTTATGGACTATCCATGTCACCATAGGTAAAGACGTCCTTCTGTGACTTAATTTCTTCTTCCATATGAAAAAGGACTAAAATAGAATTACTAGTGGAATGTCATGTCCATGATCAAACTGAGAGTGGTAGGGATTGAGCAAGGGCACTAAACAAATTAAGCTTTTCCCTTTCCATATTGAAAGATCCCAAGCTCTAGGCTAAGTGGGAGCAGGAACTGTGTAAACCCCCAGGAGTAATTTAAACCTCACAATTGCCCATGCTATGCCTCGGATCTGCTTTATGAAGTCTCATCATATAGAAGGAGATTAGAAAAAGAAAGGAGTACAGCAGGATACCTGACTGTACAACCATGATTAATGGATGCAACAACTAAGTGCCCCAGACAGGTAAAGAAAAACATCACCACTTGTTGATGATGTGTCTTTAATAAAACTGAAAGTCTCAGCCTTTGTGATCAGATCTGATCATTTGACCTCCCTGAATAATACCCATCCTTTTCTCTAGACCTGAGACAAAAAATATCACATGTTGACCTCATCCCTCCTATTCCAACTTCCTACCCTTCAAAACAAAGCAGTGCCGTCAAGCTACCCACAGGCAATGGACCCTCGCAATGCAAGGCCTGTGTTAGAAATCCAACTCAATTCAGTGTTTCATTTTCTGTTCAAACCAGAGGAAATGTCAGAAAGAAATAAAGACAAGCCAGATCCTCAGCGGTTGGCTAACCCTAAGCTTATTTCTATTGCACAGAAGCCAACCAAACCAGCAAGAGGGTAGTGCCAAAGAGCATCAGGACAGCCTGCCAAAGAACAAGCCTTAGGCTGAGCTTCTGCTACTGGAAAACCCTAGACAAACGCCTGGCAAAGAGCAGGCCCCAGACTAACACATTGTTATTGTGGGGGAAGGAATGATGACACAATTTCCTGCACAGTATTTATACACTTGTGCCCTGGAGCTTTGGCTTCTCCCTTCAGTGGATATAAGAAGCAAACCCACTGCAGGAAATGCGTTTCTGTTGCCTAAGGTATTGCTGTGACTATGTGTCCTTTCTTTTTTTTTTTTCCCCATCTATTTTATCATTAGTTGCTTGGTTTCCATAGTCATCTTAAACAAATGAGAGGATGTTATCACACAGAGTTTGCCATCAACAAGGGTAAAGCAATCAGCAGCTAATGAGGAAATACGAGCATCAGAAAGGTGATATGAGGTGTCACAGTAGAAAAAGTACTGAAACTGAAGACTGGGTTTCCAGACTCTCTCCTACATGGACTTCATCCTTACTACTCGGCCCAGTCCTATCCAGACAGATTGTGACATTTATATTGGTCTGTAATTATAGCAAAAGCCAGACCTTCATTGCACTGGCACATGTAGGCTCCTTGCCTTATGGATGTATTTTGGGATAAAGGCATGTATAGCTTGTACAATTCATGTCAAACACATAATTCTGATGTAATTTCATATACACACTTGCTACAAGGTCACCAAAGGGTATTTCTCCCAGGGCATTTCCTCATTTTCTTTTAATCAGTGTTACTGTTCCTGGACTAGTGTGGGGACTTAAGGGGTGAAGAATATTTAGATTATTGCAAATTAACTAAGTGATTTCACATTATAAAGAAGAACTTGTAAAACTCTGAGAGAACAAGCAAGATTTATTAATGCGATAACTACATAGATAAGTTTTTATAATGGATTTTGTGATTATGCTTAAGGCTTTATGGGTGCTTCCTCAAATGTGCAACAAACCTCTTGTTGCAGGTAAAACTTTTATAAAACAGCAGCTCTTCAGATTTTCTGAGTAGTAAAGTCATATTGGTGCTTATTTTTTCTAATTAATAGAATTCACCGAATGACAACTGAGCTTTAAGATCCCTCTATGCTAAATTCTCTGCATTGATATACTAGGAGACAGCACAACTCAGAAAAACTTACAAGCCAAACAGACAAAAGAGGTAAAAAGGCAGAAAAAGTGAAAGATGCAATAAGTTATTTTCATAGATGATGTATCAATAATGTATCATTTTGAATCTAGAAAAATAATGTATACAAGTTTAAGTAGTTAATGATCTACTGACGTAACAAGGTCAAGAAAATGGGAAAATTGCTATTTGCAGTACTGGCATAGGAGAACACTTCCTCAGGTTTGTGGTAACAGAGGAACATGAAGCAGCCAAAATATATTCAGTTTGGCAGGACCAGACTGTTAGGAGCAAAAGAGCATTTTGTCCCTTTCAAAAGTTTAACTGTTTCTACTACAGACCTGTCAAAGTGACATGCATTAGCTGTCAACTTCTTTCTCCAGTTTTATAAAAGCTGACATGTACGCAGGTAGTGATGGCTGGATACCAACACTGGTACTTTTAAAGCTGTTGCACTCAACTCTTACTTAAAGTGCATGAAAATTGGTGTTATGCTGTGAGCAAATGACAGCAGAGCAGAGGCCAAGAGAATGCTCTTGAATGAGGTGGAAATGTTATGTTTTCTTAGTGTTAGCCATGAATTTTGTCCTAATGCCAGAGTGGTTCCTCTGCAGAGTGGTTCCTTCTTGCAGAGTGAAACAGAAATGATGGCTCTACTGCAGCTTTCCCTCAGTCTGTGGCAATTTATCAGCACGATACCAATCTCTGAAACGTCTGGCTGTTGTTCTTCTCTGAAAACACAATACAGCTAACATAAACAGTGGTGCTTTACAGAGAAAAGACAGAAGGATAAACACAGGTTCTAAAATGGCAATCACTTTTCTTCCTTTTGAAAAAAATGTTACTAGATATGGAAGTTCGCGAGTGGGAGAAGGAAATAGAGATGATGCCATTTCTCTGGGTTGGAACAACAGGGGACTTCAGTTTGACCTTCTACAGGAAGAAAGCTGCTATTTCAAAAGTCCAGCATAAATGAGATAATCTATAAAATAAAATACATCTCTGTGAAAAATGTCAGAGACTATTCTGCAAAATTTATTTTTTAAAATAGTTCTTTTTTAAATAAATAGCCCCCAGCTGAAGAGGAGATATTCCTTCAGTGAGGACTGAAGGGTTTAGAATATATAAGAATGTACCATTTCTACAGGAATTAAAACAAGAAAAAAAAATAAAAAGATAACAGCAATTAAAATATTTACTGGCTAAATCAACAGTAACATAAGAAACATATAAACGCCTCTCAAAAAACCAAAATATTTACCACAGGACAGCAGCTATTTGTCTTTGCAACATGTATGAGTCTAGCACTAACATCCCACTACAGAATGTTGCATTAACAGGCTTCCTTTAAAACCGACTGGGAGTACAACGACTCTAAAATACACTAACTTTTCAGGGTCAAAATGGAAACTGCACTCCATCCTGTGCCAAACTGATTGGCAGGGCCTTTCTTGCTTTATGCATCTCCCCACCTTGGGAAGGAAACTTAGTTGTGCCATAATCCAACCTAAATGATTGAAGTTTTGCTTGAGGATCTCCCTCAAAATTATTTTCAACATGTTTGGCCTCTTGCATTCCATTATTTACTTGAATTATGTCAGACAATTTTTACAATTATTATATTTCATGATGTAATCTTTGACAGCATCATCCATTACTCAGCATGTTGAAGATTTCTATTTATCTGTTCAATTTCTACTCCCAGGTGAAATAGATAAGTTAATTACAACTTGGTAAAATCACCACAGAAAATAATCATACAAAGTAGAAATCATATAAAATAGTTATGGGTTTAGATGTTCTTTATTGACTGCTTTTGTTTCTCTCATTAAGTTAATTGGGATTTCCATTCCGGGAAAACTGTTTAACAGGAACCCCCACTTTACTTATTAACTGTGCAGTATCAAAGATACATGATTCAGCGTCATGTTTATTGACTAGTCCTCCTACAAAAATATTTCCTTTAGATTTTGAGGGGAGACTTTACTCACAAGTTACTGCAACTTCTGTCTCTATTACAATCTGTACTGCTACAAAAGGTTTAGAATATTCCTATAATCTAGAATATATTTAGATTTTCTTTTCTGTTGTCAATAAAACTTTCTTTTTGTCTGCAATGAAAGGTAAAATTTCAGGAAAACATTATAGAATTAGCATAACGAAATTTTGTGTTTTTTTGAAGAAGAAATATTGGAAGTTCATATATTCAGAAAAACAATGGAAGATTGTACATATATATATGTATATATATATGCACAAAGTTTGTTTATAAAATTCACAAAATTAATTTTTCATATATAAAGTTGCAGTTTCTGGTACTCTTAAGAAATCATCAAGGATAAGATTGTCTACTCAAGTCTGGGGGGTAGAACAACACCCAGAAAAATGGATGAAATCCAGCTCAGAAATTATTCCTTTGAAACAAAATCTGTGGTGTAGAAATGAATAACTACTAAAGCATACATCTGCCAACTCTGGAATTTAGCATTCCACATTTCGCTTAGCCATAAAAAATGAAGAGGACCCATGTTCAAAGGCAAATGTAGTAAAACATTAAATTAATTTTATAGTGTGCATATTATAGGTCAAGCATGTCTAAAAGTTCTCAAAGAAAACTGCAACAATGTCACTGAAAAATATTTACCATGGAAAAAATGTAATTAAAATATATTAATAATAAAAGACATTTCTATTGTGTCTCTCTTCTGCCTTCTCATTATTCATATGTTTTAATAATACAGATGGTATCTTTGAGCATATATTGAAATCTCTTGCTTTTTCTGGGCTTAATTCTAATGATTTAAAATGTTACCCATGGTAAGGACTCATTCAGTTCCATTCTACTTTCTTTGAGATAAACGTGTTTTCAACAACAGCTTTCCCTGTACACCATGTTACCTACCATATTTTGCTTCCGAGTGTTCTTCTTTTTTCTTTTAAAACCCAAAACACTTATTCCCATATTCCCATTTCCAAAACTCTAAAAGGAAGGATCTTCAGCTATGTTACAGGAATGTGGGTCCCCTAACTCAAAAAAACCAGAGCTACGACATACCAGCAAATTCTGGTCATGATTTCAAGAAGGAAAAAATACATATGCTTTTGTGAGACTAATGGTATGAGCATAAAAATAATAATTTTCGAGTTGCCTTCATTCCTGAACAGCATTACTGCTCAAAAGAATTGGAAGCATCCATTTTGCTTATGAGTGTCTTCAGCTGGCTTCCTTTCCTATTGTAATATTAGGAAAACAAAAGTCCTGTCACAGAAGTTACCAGCATTTATTTATGTTTTATAGTAGAGAAGTTTTTAGAGGTACTGGAATATCAGATGTATCCGAAAACCTGATATGTGGAGTAACACCAACTTGATAAGGTATGCATGCAGATGCCCTTGTTATGACCCATTTTTTCTGCCTGAAATTTTATTCTTTATAGACTTTACATTATTACCTGTGGATCATAGCTGCCAGTAGGAAGAGGATTACATTATATTTATTATTATACCTAATCAAATACTCTTAAATAATTCAAATTAGTTCATAAGACTGAAGCATAAAGCCAGCCCAAAAAAGTTTATGGAATTGTTTGGTTTTGCTGTAGGGGAGGTACAAATCTAAGTTCTAAAACATCTGAGATTTTCATTGTGAAAAAAATGAGGATTAAAACATAGGGAGAGCTACCATTTTTAGTCTGCACTGCCTTTCTGAGGTGAAGAAATTATAAATCAGTCAACAGCAAATTCTAAGCACTGCTGACAGCAAGGACAGTAATAATGGACAGAAAGGAAAAAGGAAGAGGGAGGAATGAGAGAAAGAGTATAGAAAAAGTGAAGGAGGTTATACAGCCAAGGGACTTGTTCAAAGTCACTCAGTATATTTTAAAATATTCTCCTGGGTCCTGCATGATTGCTCCATGTAGAAGACTTCAGTATCTCTCAGATCTTCTTCACTAAATCACTAAGATCTCCTAAGCTAGAGCCAGATTAATGAGTAAAAAGGCAAAGTCAGCTACACAAGTCTGTAATAGAAATCAAGACCCCTAAGTAGCTGCTGGGAACTTGAAGCCTGGTTCTATCAACGCTTAGTAGGTGGGATTCGGATCGCAGTCCTTGGAACATAACAAGATCTCAGAAGGGCTCAGAATTTATGAGACTCCCCACTTATGCCTAATTGAAAGATTGTGAAAGTTAGCCTGGATTCCAAGATCTGCGACAGTAATCATGCAAAACTCGGTGGGTTTGGAACTTGTGAGTGACACAGACGTTTTCTTCGTGTGAACTAATATTTCATAAATATTTATGATCTCAAAAAGAGATCACAGCACAAAGATTGTGTTATATGCATTCAGGCCTATTTGCATTGATGATTCTTCCCCTTCATTTAGCCTTTGGTATAGCAATATAGAAGGAATGAATTCATGCATCACATTCAGTTCAATTTTGTTTTGTTTTTTATTTTTTTTTTTTGGACATGCCACCAAAAGGTGATGTAAAGATCTTAAGATTGATAGAGCATGCTTTATCATGTTAGCACTCAAGCAAGTCATCACTTGAACAGCAGCCTTATGAATGAACCATAGCATCAAGTACATTCTCCAAAAGAATGAACAATACACTGCAATAACACAGCACAAATGTCACCGGTAGGAATAAAGTATGGAAACAAAATAAACTCTCATGCTTCAAGGCATAGACTAACAAAAGCTTACACTCAGACTAGAAGCTAAAAGGATTAAATCTTGTCATTCAGTGCATGTGCACTGCTCTGCACAATGGGATCAGTGAGTTCCTACTGAAGTACCACATTTCTGAAGTAACAATTGCCACAAAAATCAACATGGGATAGTTGTAGCACTTGATATTTTTAATAAGGTTATAAAGGAACTTTTTTCTTTATTTGGGAAAGCTCAAATCATGATTTCTGACATTGCTTTAAGAAATATCAACCATTATAAAGTGCCTCCAGCACCACTCTTAAGTTCAAATTCCCAACTTTCTACACATCTGCGTTCATGCTAGAAAGGTTTGATGGTAGCATACCTTTTAAGTTAGAGTTGAGGATGCAATAACTCCTTTATACATACTTCAGGATCTTGGTTTTCAACTAGCTCTGGTTTAATACTGTAAATTTCAGCCTATTATCACTTGCTGCAGGTTAGGTCCAATGCCAAAAAACACCTTTAGTTTCTGTTGACCCAAAAAGTATTGATTTCCTGTGATTCAAGACCACTCCATGATGCAATCCAAGAAGCAGTTAGAGGGGTTAACTGGATGATTAACTTCAGAAGCCTATACCTGACCTGAAGTAAATTGCTGTTGTAGGCACACCGGTCCTGGCCTCAGAGCACACGCCTAAGTACCACTGAAGTGCTCCATCTGGAATGCCCGAAGGAAAACCCTAACAAGCCCCAGGTGTCACAAGGCAGCTCAGTGCACTCTTTGAAGCCACCAGGAAAACCTACACCCTGCTGCCTCATGACATGAAGCAACCTGAAATGCAACACAGCTGTGAGCATGTTCCAGTGCCGGGTGTCTATTCAGAAGCTGAGTGGCAGAGGTAGCACAAAATGCTTTCTCATTTAATAGTATCTCCAATGTTATTTCACTAGCAAGGCAAAGCCAGGGCTTAGGATAACATCCATACAAAGAAAGATGTGCATGTGACCTAAGCCACTGACTCTCTTGCCAGTTCCTGTAAGTAGCTTTCTCTGGTGTGTGCTTGGATATGCCAGGCTGGCAAGGCCAAACCAGGCAGGCATGCCATCTCTGGACACACAATGGATTTCTTATGCAAGAAAAAAAAAATCACAGAGGTAGAAATTAAACTGGTGAGAATAGGTTTGATTAAAGAGGAAACCATACATCATACCAGAGTCAAATATTCAGCACATCAGGATTTGTCTGCATTTTTACTGGCATCTTTGGATTTGAAATTTTGAGAAAGACTAAAAAGCTGTGGACACCTTGTGGTGATCTTCCAAGAATCTGTTGTGGTGATGGAGAACCAACTCACAGAGAGCAGGTTATGCAAGCATAATTGCTTTTTAGTTGCCTGCATAATATGTCACTGCTGAGTCCCATTTCACATTAGCTATGTTTGCTTAAGAGACCTTTCAAGTCTCCTCATATTGTCTGGTTTTGTGGAGTCAAGCTCAGAGTTGAAGCTGACTGTTTGATAAATGCCCTTTTTCTAAGGAGACAGGCCCATGTGTCTGCTGTCTCACCTAACTTCTGGACAGCTGTGTATCGGTAATGCTCCTCCTTGGGATGCTGCTGTGAAGGTTTAGGCACCAGGCAAGAAAAAAGTGAGACACCAATAATAGAGTTTTGTTCTCTCTTATAATGAAATCTGTAGGTGGACTAGATGTCATCTGCCAACTTGGTTCCTGGGGAAAAAAATCTTTATGTATAAAATTTCCAAAAGCTGTCATGCAAACATTCACATGTGTTTTAATAACATTAACAATATATTAACAGCTATACTTTGTTCTATGCTTCTGGAACCTGTGAACCCTCTTAATGCCAGACTGACTTATGAGCTCCTTCCTAAAAATAAAATATTAAGCCCTCAGTGCCATGCCAATGAAATTAAGGGAACTGTCATCTCAATAATGTGTTCTGACTTAGAAGTTAAGCCAAAAAGGGCCATCTTTCTTTGTCTGGGACAATAATTATATTATCTCGTCTTTTGATTTGCCAATTGCATATACAAAATAGTTTATAATGGATTCAAGCCCTCATAGAACCTTTATTTTCCCTCTCCAACTTTCTTTTACCATGAAGGTGGATAACACCTAAATTAGTCTCGCATTTAGATGCACTGAAGAATGTTGTGGTACTCATATTTACTATATGCATACACAGGTAAACATGCACACACATATATATGCACAAAAAAGATTTGATTATCAGAAAACAGAATTTTGAAAGGATGTGCACAAAGGTCAGTCCAGCCTTTTCCTCACTAGTGTTTTCTCAGTGTGCCTTCAGACCCTTTGATCTCAGAGTCTTAGCTCTAAAATGAATCTATAACCAAGCTTGGAACAGGGAGCAGAAGCATGAGGTAAGCAAACAGGGTGAACACAAAAGGGTGTTGCTCAGATTTGAGGCATTTGTTTGCATGACTACTTGTAGACCAAGGTGAAAAGTGCAACTGGCTTTTTTGGACTGAACAGACTGTGTAAACAAGCATGAAAAAGAGGTTAACTCTCAGCATTGAGATATGTTTGTGCACTCAAAATCAATGGGTGATTCCTGACAACAAGGAAAGAGCAAATATTGAAGAAAAAAGGCTCCAACCTGTGGTTTGTATTCAATCTGTTCCTAATATCAGGCAAACTTGTTACAGATCCACAAATAGCTCAGGTACTAGGCTTTGATTTCACTAAGGTAGGAAGAGGTTTTGATTTAGATAGAGTAAATATAAGCAGCAGACTATCTTGCAACTGATCCTTCTTTAATCTTCCTCAATAGATGGCAAATTGCCGTGTACAGAAAGCTTTGTGAGAATGTAAGCCCTTCAGATAGCTGAAACCCACAAGGCAGCGAGCTGCAGCAAATTCCCACCAACTAACCAACCTAAACAAACAAATAAATATTAAGCAAAACACTGCAAATGTCAGCAATCTTTTTATTTTTCTTGTAAGTATGGCTGTTATGATCTACAGGAGACTAAAGTTTTTCTATGTCTTTCTTTAAACAGAGATTGCTGCAATGTTGATACATTGGCCAAAATTAAATACATGAAAGATATTTGCAGAGGAATTTTCTTTTTAAAGGTCTGATTTTGCTACACATGCAAAGACTACCTAAAATCAAGTGAACACAAGGCTGCAGTGGGAGCTTAATGCCTGGAGACAGGTCATGTCACTCCTGAAAGTAAGAAACGTCTATCAAATAGAAAGGTTTCTGTTAGAGGTAATGAATTTATTAACCAGCAAGTCTTAAAACTTTTATCCCTACATATAAAACTTCCTTTAAATACACTACCACAGCTAAAATGTTTCTGTTGTGTTTAAGTGATTTCACAGGGCTTTAAATATCCACCTGTCATACTTCGGATTCAATCTTTGTTAGCATGATTTTGAGAGACTGAAATGGCAAAATCAGTCCCACTAAAACATTGACTCAAAGCTCAAAACTCCTGGTCTTCTAGAAAGCCCATTGAGCTCTTCCAGAAATTTACACTGTATAACTGGAAAAATAGGTGGAAGAGGAACAAAGAGAATGAGAGTGTTTAATGAGTTTAAGACAGTAAATAAGGCTGGATTAAGTCTGAAATGTTGTTGGAGTAACACGGTGTATGTGAGAAATCCCTTGCAGTTTTACAGTGAGGAAAAATACATAGTATAAACATGGAAACTCAAGGGCTCTAACGTGGTCAGGACAATTACTGTTTTATAAAAATCCTGCACCCTCATTGGTTTTACAATCTGCTTTGTACCAAAAGAAAAAGGTCAAGGTGTTTCTTTCCCTTCTTCTCAAGACTTAGATTGTGTTTAACTTAATCAAACCCAGATTTACCCTAACCTGTACATACACAGGGGGAAGGTGGGAGGGTTAGAGTGTATTTGCCTTGCTTCGTATTGCCTACAGTTACCATGAACAGCATGACAAAGAGGAATTCAATTTTAACAGAGTTTCTTAGGAACAGGATTAGATTTTGTACATCATAGCTGCTGGACATCTCACAAGTTACATTTATGCTGTAAAGTGTCACGTTCATCCTCTGTACATGATACTGAAAGTATTGGCATGTTGTGCCAATCCACTTAAATTCTCTTTTTATGTATCACAGGTGATTGAGAATAGACACTGGGTGTGGAAAAACACCTGCAATCATTGTATCATAAAATGATTTGGTTTGGAAAAGATTTTTGAGCTGCTAAGTTTAATTTAGGCATTCAAATTCGCTTGGCTTGGTCGTGCAACCTGAAAAATATGTGTGCCAAGGCCACAGGACACACTGCCAGGGAATAAACCATTAGAGACACACGGGAGAATGGAGAGGTTAACATGGGGTAAATCACTGCTCCTCTGGACTCATGGAAACCCAAAGGGAAAGAGTTGCTCTCTTCTAGTCTGCTCCTTGAAAGACAGAAGCTCTGTCCTACACATGGGAGTAGGGATAAAAATATAAATGACCCTTTCACTGAATAACTTGGGAAATTCAGTGCAAATGTCTTCTTGGCAATCATTTCCTCCTATTTTTCTCCAGCATTTCAGACTGATTGGAACCAGTAGGTAGGCCATAAATAAAAACATCTTTTAATGCCATTCAAAAGAAATAAACAGCTTCTGAATCCCTGGATAAGGTCCATGTCTGTTTAAGGAGGTTTTTGTTATTAATTTTTAAACTGGGAATTTAGACTTAAGCTGATGCAAGGCCACATAGGTAAAGTACTACTTTGAGAATTCAAAGATAGCATTGTTAAAAGGTTAATAAAAGAGATTTTTCCCTTCCTTGTCTCTCATTAAAAGCAAAAAAGAAATAATTGTATTTTCATTCTGAGGTACAGATGTAATTTTTCATTCTGGCTTACTACCAGAGTAACCATAGTTGCTTTGCTACCAGTGTAATGCAAACTTGTAGATGCCTCTATATTTCGGAATGAAAATATGTCTGGTTTTATTTAACAAATTGCTTTTTGGTATACTCTAGTTTACTAAAGCAGGACAAAAGATAAATACTGTGATCTTTCTCCCTTGATTTTTGAAGCATATTTAAGTCTGCTCCTACACTCACTTGGTAGCAGCCTTCCAGTGTCTGAAGGGGGCCTACAGGGAAGCTGGAGAGGGCCTCTTCATCAGAAAGTCTTTGAAAAGAGTCTTTATGAATCTGACCTCAGATAGCTCACATGAAGCATTTCTGTATGTATGTATTTAGAGTGTGTTTTAAACAGTGTATAAATATGCAGTATAAAGATACTTCCATAAAAGAGCTTACATTTTACATCAATATTATAAAGAGAGTAAGGGAATATTGTCTCAATATCTTGGATAAAACAGAAAGCTTTTCCAGTCACAAAGGAAATAACCTGCTACATTTAGTAAATTCTTCTAGGATTTCTGAATCTTGGGCCCATGTAAAATACTATTACTAATAAGTGTTATGTATAAAAACCTCCTTATTTCTATCTGCAAACAAGGAGTTGAATGTTCAAATTTAATATCCTACCCATTTCACAATTATGATTAGTAACATAGAGATGATAAAATCTCAGATCATTTAGAAGACCAAACCCAAAGCCAAATTGTGGCAGTCAGTTCAAGAACAGAGATATGAACTATCTAATTACCAAGGATACTTACCACCATTTCAAATGCCCTATATATTGCTGTCTCAAAGACATCTATGCATATTCCTAGTTGCACCTCTAAAGAACTTCTATATTTATTATTATTGACATTACCAAAGTATTACTTTTAAAATGATCTATAAAAAATTTTAAGAAAATATGAAAGATCTATTTTTGATAATTGCAACATTGCCAAAAAACCCTAAACCCATCCAACGTCATTGGTTTAATGCTTTAAGTACATAGTTTTCTTCATTGTTCAAGTTTCTTTGGAAAAAAAGAAGGAACCAAAGACTAATCTTTTTTTGAGAACATTCAGCTTTCAGGTAGATGTATAGAAGCTCCAAATCATTTTCTTCTCCCCTCAATCTAAAGAAAACATATTACCACAAAATCTCCATGAATAGAGCAGAACATTTGTTATAAAATAGTAGCTACAAACCTCCACATATGATGATTTCACAACCTGTTTGAATGTATGAAATTTACATTTTGCAACTCTAATTTGCTGACAGAATTTTAGTTTGGAATCTATTGCAACCTGAGATAATTTTGTTTAGATTAGTGTCTAGTTAAGAAATATTATTTTTAAACAGATTACTTTTGTAACACAAACATAGTGTTTGCTATTTTTTATTGAATTGAATATTCAATACAGATCACTTGCCATTAAAAAACAAGAGAACAAATCCATCTTTCTCCAAACAGGCTCTAATAAATCTATTTCCATTTATCTTTTATATGTGAGAATATTCTTGCCTTATCTTTTATATTGTTTATTTACCCCTTTTTCTTAACTTTGAGAGCAAAACCAGTCTTGTTGTGTTAAGCTTTACAATTTCTTTAAATTCATTTCAGAGATTTAGGTTTTCATGGGCCAGCAGTGATCCACACAACAGTGTGATGTTTGAATTTTGAATACTGTAGGTCAATGCTTGTTTAAAGAAAAGGGAAAAAAAAAAAAAGGAAAAAAAATCCCTTTGGAATGTTGAACAAATAATCATGATGTTTCATTTTTAAGACTTTTACAGGCTTTTCTTTATCAAAACAAAATCTGGGACCTAATTTGACCTGACAGTCCGTTTAGTGCAAGGAAATTTCATGCAATTACCAATTTTGACATCATATTTAAAACTGTGGTGTCACTCTTTTGTGTGTCCTTCACCTTGGTGCTAACACTAAGCACTGCAAACAAAGCAGATATTTTTCTAATACACATGAGGAGTGCAATGTTAATATACTTACAAGCAAATTTAGAATGAATAAAAACAAGAAAGTCCCTTATCAAATTTAAAAATATATGTGTAGATATATAACCAACTTTAAAAATATATGTATATATATATATATATAAAATCAACTTTAAAAATGTATGTATATATATATACATATAAATATATATATTCTCTAAATAGATATGGCTGGGTTCACTTTAGATTCAGTTCCTTATAGAAAAACTGTTCTATTGACATGGAAGCTGTGGTTTAGGATAGTATTTTGAAGCGATTTTTAAATACCCACCTGAGACAAAATACTTAAGAGTCTCTTTTAGAAAAGAATCCCAAGAAAAGACATCATTTAAGCATGTTGTTAACTAGTTTCCTGAACGGAGATGGACAGACATAGTGTGCTGAAGTGAGTTTTCTATATATTATAACCTCAGAGTGGTTTTTGTTGATGCATTCGTCACAAATAACTATTTTGGAATATTTCATTTTGTCTCCCTTTGGACCATAAATTTGGCTTGTCCCAGAATATCAAAATCATAATGGATGAGTCAAAAAATGTTATTGTCATGACCTGTCCCTTTAGGTACAGAAGAAAAGGACTGGAGAGGGAGTTTTCCAACGTGTGGACAAAGCTAGCTTGGCCCAAGAATTGTGAGATGAAACATTATGTAAGAAAAGAGACAGGCAGATCTCTCCATGTCTAGAAATTTACATGAGTTTGTTCCAAGCTTAGTTTTTCCTACTTGAATGACTACATTATTAAAAGATAAAGGAGGGGTTGAGAAAGATTGACTCAAACAGAAAGGTTTAGGTTTTTTTATTAGAGCACTTGTTAACTTTGCTGTTCTGATGATTCCTCTTATTTTATCATCCTTCTTGGTGTTAAAATTAATCTTTAAGAATACTTCCCAGCTACTACCCATGACCCTTTTCAGACAGCATAACCCTGCTCTTGGTACAAAGACTTCTCTAAATGACAAAATGGGTGTGTTAAACACTTAAGAACAGCAGTCAAAATCCAGCTGGCTGGCTAGGAGGTCACCTAGGCCAGGGAGGAGGAGAGAACATCATGACTGTCATGTGAAAGGGACAGATGCAAATATGCCTTGAGTTCTGACCATTTAACAAACTCTGTCTCACAAATAACTTCTAGGACTATTGGGCTCTAGGTTTCGCCTAGTTGTCAAAGATTATTGTCCACAGTTATTTTTCCTTGAGCAGACTAAGTGTATATTTATCTTTTCCCAGTACTGTACCACCTGGGTTAGGTGGTATGCAGGGAGGGATTTTTTCTTTTCTTGTTTTGACATTTTCATCTTTGTAAGATCTCTGGATTCAGGTCTCTTGTCTCCTAAAATATTTCCCTGTTGTTTTTCCTAAATTACTACTAGAATTGTTGTTCTATCTCTTAATGAATAAGGATTTGTTTGGACAAGGGAAGAAAGGATGTCCATACTAGTGAGGAAGTCCTGATAGAAACCCAGGTTTGGCCTTGAGGCATGGCACAACATGGTTTGTGTTCACACATCTCAATTCTTTACCTCAGGAGCATAACTGTTGGATCCATACTGCCTACTGGCTACACTCCTGTACAGGGCTTTGGCACCATCAAAGAAAGTGCTAGAAAGCACCCAGACTAAAACCGGGTTTAGTCCTGAAGGGAAAGACTAACTGGCTTAAAAAAAATAATAATCTTTTGTGCCAGAGAAGCCAGACAATACTTGAACTATAAAACTCCAAATAGGATAAGCATCAATTAAGTGGGTTTTAGGACTTATACCCATTGAGGCATGCCTGCAAGCATTTGTCCAAGTAAGAGGATTACTAGATGATATAATGCTGCAAACTTAGAACATGGAAAACACTGGGAGGTAGGCAACATTTAAATGGCACTTTAGAGCTTTCATGAAGTTTGTTATAAGTTTCTTCCTCCTTTGATTATAGTAAAAGCATTTAACATATCCCAACTATAATGACTACAATGATTATACCTTGAAACTGCAGAGAGATTACAACTATATTTCTGTAGTGAGAGGTCCTCTTACATTTGCAAAATAAAAAAAGGTATCATATTTCATGAAGTTCAAAACGTCATATTATTTTCTGTTTCTGGCAGTCAGAGAAAGGTCATGGGTTCAGAGCTCTGAACAGTTTGTTCTAAGTAATTTCCAATTTTTATATAGACCTTCAATAGCCCAAGTTTGGACTCAGATGGGATGCAGTGTTTTCACATTCTTGAAAAGTTCTCGAAAAGTATGACCAGATTTAAATATCAATTAAATTCAGAGCATTTCTATTGGTTTCTGGAGAAAAGGACCATCATGCTGCTGGGCCAAATTGCTCTATGAAACACATCCTACTTATGCCTTTTATATGTTTTTCGGTTTTTTTCTAGTGAAAGAAGGGGGAATAGTAACTTTGCTCTCAACTGTATTGAGAATTTACCAATACCTGTATGCTACTTTTTGAAGAATCATGTTGACCTAATGATTAAAATGACCTAAAATGACCTTTCATTTAAGCTAGTCACTGTCACAGTGAATGTTGCAGTCTGGTGTTCAGCAATGAATCTAAACAAAACCATACCATTTGTTCCAACCAAAACTGTTGATATTTAATAATGAGCCATCAAAAAAATGTAAGGAGTTTCTGAGTTCTTTGTAGTAAAAATTACTCATAATTATCTTGAAAAATTCCTGTACCTGATGTGGTTTTAGATCCATCAAGAATGTTAGGATAAATAAGTAATTTTCATAGCTATTAGCACCATAATTAAATATCCATGTTATCATTTCATTTCAGTAATGAAATTTCTTGGCAAAATCTTCCCACCAGAACCTGTTTTGTGAAATTCCATCATTTCTAAGGAAAACAATACTTTGGATCACAAACTCCAGTTCTAATGGGAAACATTAATCTGCCTGATATCTAGATGGGCAACATGGAAACAGGGACTGATGTGCCACAAAGAAAAATTTTCAAAGCTGTCCAGGAATGCAGCAATGCTGTCAGGTAAGTCAAAGCTCACTTAGAGTTGAACCTTTAATAGTAGAAGGCTGAATTAAAACCAAATATGGCACTGTTGCTAAATGAGGCAGGTGGCTCAGGGACAGCAGCCATGGACAAGGCTGAGATGGATCAATGCCTTCTTTGTCTCAGTCTTCACCAGGAGAATTTCCCAGGGTTTTGTGGTTACAGGAAGGCACAAGAGGTACAAGCACTGAATGAGGATCAGTCAGGTACTCTGGTAAGAGAACTCAATCCCTGTGGTCCTTGGGACCACATAGGCTGTGTCTGAGAGTGACAGCCAATGTCAGAGCAAGATCATTCCCTATCATCTCTGAAATGTCATGGCAATAAGGGGGGGACTCCAAAGATTATAGTAAAGTAAATACTGTGCATATTTTTAAAGCTATGTGCAAGAGGGTTATCCAAGGACTCAAATTGCTGAGTCTCATTTTGGTACCTAGGAAAATCGTCAAGCAAGTCTTCTTGGAATCCATGGCATGTAAAGGACAATATGTAACTTGTAAAATCTGCACAGGTTTACTGAAAAAAATTGAAGCCTAACAACCTGGTTTTCTTCAGTGAAGAGTAAGTAGATGAGGTAAAAGTTTTGGATGTCCCTGGATTTTAGCTGGCGTTTTAACATTCCAGCTAGGATGCCATGCTCTGTACTGATAAATAACTAGGTGGTTAAAATCTGATATAATGCCTGGGCCTAGAGGATAATGGTTTAAAGGGTCATACTCTGTCTGTATGCTGGTAACCAGTGGAGCACTGCAGGGATTTGTCACAGGGCCTGTCCTGTTTAGTGTTTTCCCTGGTGATGTGCTGGACATGTTGGAGAGCAGTCTCATTAAGTGTGCAAACATCAAACTAAGGGGTCTGGCTGACCCTGGACAAGAGTTTGGAGAGATGGCAGAGCCAAGCCCTTCAAAGTAGCACATGGTGAGGAGAGGAAGAGCAAAGCTAAACTGAAACAAGAAAAGCTCAGTCCTCATGGGCACAGTGAAACAGCAGACCAGACTGTCAAGGGAGGTAATGAAATCTCTGTCCTTGGAAGTTGTCAAGAACTGACTGGATAAAATATGGTCTGATCCCATAGCTGATGCTTTTTATTATTAGCTGATGCTCTTTATTATTAGGTTGTGCTAGAAGCCTCTAGAAGTCCTTCCCCATCTAAATTATTCTAGGTTTCTACCAGCAGAGTAGCAACACAGAATTGTACATTGTTTTTTCACATAATTTATAAAGCAAAAAGGATGGGGTATAAGTTTATTTTAGTTATTTCTGCTGAAGAATTTTTGTGTGTGATGGTCTTTAGTTTCTATTATTTGCATCTTTCCACAGTTTTACTCTCTGCTTTGTTTAGTTAGTGTAATTGATTCTAGTTACCGGCTTGGTTAATGAAAGCCACCTTGCCAATAACCAAGTTTAGAAAAAATGTTATTAATCAGAAAACAGGTTCCCTCACAGATACTAGCAGGGCTAAACACAATGCATGAAAGAGAATTGACCTACCAAGAAAGAGAAACAGGGATTTCAAGAACACAGCTGTTTTCTTTCCCAGTGACAAAATATACAAAGAAAGTACAGGCCCCAAATATGTAAGGAGAGGAAAGATGTTTTAGTAGCTTGGCTTTAGCCTGCATCGGCTGTTCTGAGTCTGGATCCTTTGAAAACGTTCATGGCCATAGTGAAAAAAAAATAATTCAGTGCAGAGGGCTTCTTTTCTTTTATTTTTTTTTTCCCTGAAGTGAACTGATTGTTTCAAAATTTCCAGTGAAAAGTAAGTATGGTCTCTTATTTATTGTTTCTCATAAAGAATAAAAATAACTCCACTTCTGGCCATTATCATTTCTGAAAAAAACAACAACAAAAAAAATCTTCAAAACATTTCAGGCCCAATCCTGTAGCTTTGAAGTCAGTGGGAACAGAATCATGGCCTTAAAACATAATGTTTCAGTTAGATGTTGTCACACAGTTGCTTACATTTTTGTTATTTTGTATCAGTAAGATTTGTGTTGCCTGCTTTATGAAGAGAGATTTCTGTGGCTTCTGGAGGCCCTTGGAAACTGGAGGAAGGGATATCTATCCCTATATCTCTTTAGAGATTTGTTCCCTTGAAATCTGTAGGAAAGTGGGTCTTCTGGAGCTAGTAAAGTAGGTTTGATAGGAGTTGATTGATATAGGTACTAAGCCTGTGTCCATACTATAAAATTAAATGCCCTCACAGCTGTGCTCTGGCACTGCAGCTAACCAGCATGGAAAGGCCTGCGTCCATTGCATGGAATTCTTGTGCCCTCAGACACCAAGCAGCCACATCCAAACGGTTCACAACAACCTCTGACCTCAACTCACTTCAGGACTGATTTGAACAGCAGCAGGACTCCTGGGTCAAAAGCAGCCAGGTACCATCCAAACTTGTTTGTGTGGCTACAAAGTGGCAGGGCGTGCTCCCTTCTATTGTTCAATTTATTAGCGTGCATAACTTCAGGGTGCAATTCATCTACCTTAATGTAGGCATCCAAAAGTTCAATATTAAACCTCTGCTAGTTACCCTGGCTTCCTGTTATACTCAGTGGAAGCAAATCCAGGCCACAATTCATCTGACCTGTCTTGTGTACTTAGCTCAAATAAGATGGATTGCAATCTGGGAATGCCCATTTTTTCTTCTGACTATAAAGTGAGTCTGAGGTATTCAGGTCAGACTAAGACCTCTCACTGTTAGGCACCTGAGATAAGGTGAGAGATATCAGCCTAATACATACCAATAAGTTCATCAGTGTATCTTTCAGCTTAAAATATACTTTTAAAGACCTTATAAGTTAAACTATAGATTTTTACTCAAGAAAAACAGTAGAAAAACTCATAGATAAAATGTCAGAAAACCTAAACTGTTCTCCAGAGAACAGAGTGTGGAAGGGTGAAAAGTTTGGGGGTTTTTATGCATCTGTTGCTCAGAACAGTAATGTTCTCTCACATGTCTCCCAGAAATATGATGTAATTTATCAGCAGCCATGCTATCTTCGTTCTTGTTCTAAGCATGGAACAATACCCATTTCATTCCTTTTTTTTTTGACTGTCTGAGAGGATCTACCTGAAGCAGTAGGTTTTCATTTCTCATCTGCATCTGGAGGTCTGGGAGCTGCAAAAGGAGGACGAGGTCAGGACTCTGCCCTCCAGCAGCATAACTGAGACAGTTTACCTTAAGTCTCATTAATAACCCCTCTTCCACTCTGACCTTCAGTCATAATAAATACCTGGGAACCATAGCTGTTGATTACATTTGCAGTTGATGCCAAGTTATATCATTTCTATTACCATTAATGTAAAGAAAATATTTGTGTCTGAAAATGTCACACTGCAGCCTATACACTTTTCTTTTTGCAACCCTTAGTCCTTGTTACCTTCATTAGATATTTTTCTAATGATAATTAAGTAAGAAAACATGACCTAAGTAAAGTTATCAAAGGAGAGCAATTATGGGAACATGTGCCATATTATTCCAATTAGGTAACTGCTCATGGTGGTTTCACTTGGTAACAGCACAAAACTACTGTTCAGCCCACTATTCCCACTGTTACATTGATAAATTATCCCAAAGCTGCCTTTCATTCGACAGGTCTGTTTTTGGACAAGGGCCAGACAAAACAAAATCACAAGATTTATAAGTATTGCAGTGGGAGGGTAAAGAGGATCTGAAGGGCATGAGCCCTGCTCTATCCTCTCAGAATTAAGCTTAAGAAAAATACTCCTGGTGGACCCAATCATAAGGATTCCATTCAATCCTTAGCCAGACATCATGCAGGCAAGCTCTTGAAGACTATTGTTATATGCAGAAATACACAACTGAGTGGCAAATTGTGATTCATGCTTTATTTGTGGGGGGACAAGAAAGTGCCAGCCCTGGTGGTACAGATTTTCCCTACCAGAGCTTTCATAACTGTGGATGGGTTTGTGATACAAGCAGTGGAGAGCAAGTATTACCTTAACTCCATGGCTCACTTCAGCCCTGGATCACTGTGAAACTCAGGGAACCAGCACATTGCACCTTCCTCAGTGTTAGATAATGAACTCTGAAAGAGTTTGTGCTTCCCTGAAATTCCCCTTCCTTCCTCCTTCATCTCCAGGCAGTGACACCAACAATATCAGACTCAGTCTGGAGAAAGATTTTCTGACCATGGACTTGTATGGAATCTGTTGATTGAAATGAAATTGGAAGACTTCATCGTCTGAAACCAGGTGGAGGGCCATTCATCACCAAATACCACAATCTCAGACAAAAGACATCCTCAGTAGCAGAATACTATGAAAAAAATGTATCTTCCTTGGGATAATATGGTCTCAAAGAAATAATAGCAAAGACAAAAAAAGGATAGGAAGTCAGCACTACAGCAAGAGGTTAACAGACATGATCTTACAATTAAAGATATTTACCAGAGAAATTTGAACCCCATTATACTCTGGCTCATGGTACATAAGGAAGAACTGGTTTACATCATCAAAGACAAAAAACAGGTCTATAGGTAAGCTTTAAGAATAATAAACATCCTGAATTCAAGAATAAGTCTGTCAAATGAAGGGATATTGATTTTGGAACAAGGAATATTATGTCAAACAACATTAGTTTAATTGATCTGAATTTAGTTTAAGTACTAAAAGCATTTATATACAAACAGCAAATGAAAATTAACTGCAGCTGAGTCCCTTGATTCTCAGATTATACAATATGCACAAGCAACTGAAAGTTCTTGTAGGAATCCCAGCAGCATGGTCTGGGTTCTATTCCCATAGCATGACTCAATAGAAAAGCAATATGCTTTCTTTCAGAAAATATGAATATTTAAAGCCATGTTTTGACTTTTAAAAATACACAAAACTTTTCCTTTCCCAAAAAGAATTTATAATAAATTGCAGAAAAGACGCTAGAGCTATGATCATTTCTAGTATGACTTAGTTCAAATATTTCCACTTCTGGAATGAACCATCCAGAGGAAAAAAAAATTCCTTCTGAAACAAACAGATTTGTATGCTTTTGTTTTCCCTTCTATTCTCACTCAGCTATTTACTTAGCTATCTTGGATATCTCCAAGCCTGCATTTGTTGGAACCAATGCATAGAACCTTGATATACTGACTGTTACATGTTGCTATTACCCATCAAGGAAAATGCAAAGTTATTTCTATAATTTATTTCATTTTAAGACATGATTTTTTTCAAAGTGGGAAGCTTTTCTCTACAAATTTTTTATGCACCATCTTTTCTTTTTAAAAATTATTTGGATTTCTTACAGTAACGAGATTTTAAAGAAATGGTAACAATACAGATTTCATAATATAGGCACAGAGGTAAAGAATTTCACTTGCCACTTCTCACTAGCAAGTACCTAACTTACTTGTTAATATAGGACTAATGCTCTAAATTTTCTTGATCTTATGTTTGTGAACACTTTGAGAAGCTTCAACAAATGAAAGTGCAAAACCCAAAAACTTTAAAAATTTTATCTGTATTTGCAGTTTTAATTATATTAATAGTAAAATAGTATAGTACTAAGAACATAATAAAAGTGCCCAAGACTTGCCAGATGAACTGTATGTTTGATTTAGGCATAGATGACTCATTTTAAATATTTTAAGAATAAGTCCTGTCTGCAATGAATAACAGTTTATGGGGTAAATAAAAGTGTTACCAAAACTGTTACCTAGATTATTAATTGAGTAATTAAAACCTAAGCTTTTAGATCAGAATCAGACCTTTCAGGTCTTCTTAAAAATGTCTTTCTATATCTTTATCTCACATAATTCACATAACTTTTCATTAGCTTTCTTCCCTCTTCTTTGATGTCAATGTCAATGCCAAAGAAGTGTAGGCACAAAAGTCTTATCCAGAGCTGTAGTAATAATTTGGAAAAATATTTTTTATTCATAACACTCATTATCCATATATCACAGAAAAATGTTGGGCAAACATAAAAGGAGAGATTTCATTTTTTTACACAGTAGTGCCAATTTATTTCCAAGTCTTGTGGTTCAGATTGTGTCAAAATACTATCTGTACATCTGCTGAAGAATTCACTGGGGAAATATCTGGGCATCCCACTTCCCAGCCTCTTTCAGGGTTTGTCTTAATAAGTCAGGAGTTTTCAGCCTCTTCTGCAAGCCTCTTGTGCACCTCAGGAGAATACCAGTGACTCTTCCTGTTCATTGCTTGAGCCCCTAAGGAGGGGTTTCTCTCATTATTTACAGGTGATCTAGTTCTTGGTTAAAATTTGTCATCCTACAAACCTGATGCCTTGGCTATGACTGACTGGAAGCCCATGGGTTAATCTAGGAAGTTTGACCTGTCATATGGAGCAAAACAGGCAGGATCCAGAGACACAAAGAAACCTAAGAAAGTAAGGCCACATCACTGAAAAAATGTGCACTAGGAACTTGTTGAATGATGGTGCTCATTGCTGTTGAGAAAGAAGGAAGAAACTTCTTCTATATTTATCTCAACTCTAATTTTGGCCATATAGAAGCTGTGGGACCTTTTACATGGGAGTTTTTCTTAGTTTCAGAAGCTAAGCTGAAGAATCCATGGGCATCACAGGGGCACGTGTAAGACCTGCTCCTGTGTTCTGCCTGTGACGAGCTGGGCAAGGTTGTAAGGTATATCAGAAGTCCAGTTAAAGTAACTGTGTGCACCAGCTTCTGAGAAATTCTTTCACTTAATTCAATGGAACACAAATTTACAAGTGCTGTGCTTGCAGTCTTTGCTGATTGGTGAAGAAATAATCATTATGTAAAAAAGACCTCTGCAAAGAGATCAGTAGGTATAAGTAAAGCAGGATATCTGCTTTTTTCCCCCTTAATATTCTACCAGGACTATGCTGAAGTCTTTCTCACTGTTAATTTCTGCCCCCTCTCCACCACTGGTTTAAAATGAGGTGAGTTTCTGCTTTCTTCTGTCAAAACTGCTCCTTCCAACACTGCCTTATACTTTTGCCCAAAACCAATTTATGTGTGTCATTCATGAGAAAGCTCTTGTAGAACAAACAACCCACCGAAGACATTTATTATTTCCATGATTAACATTGCCAGGAAGCAGCATTTAGACAAACACCATATTGTGAATATTGATCACCTGAAAATTGTTCTATGTACTCTTTCCTCTCTTCTCTTGTCAGCCCTATATCTCTTTCCTTACTTTTTTGATTTCCATGTCAATTTTGTGTTAATACAGAGACTATTAATTGTCACAAATATACAGGAAACACATTACAAACAGAACTGTTGTGAAACAGTAGCAGTTTCACTTCTATATCATTAAATTCATAATGTAGAAAGATGCCTGGATGACCTGGAAATGCTAATTGGCAGACTGCAATTATTCTCATGGGTCAGTACAGACTGAAGAGAAAGAGCTCAGGTGGACTCCGAGATTATGACTCTAGTGACTAATCAAATGCTGGTAGGACCCAGACCAAGGTGCAAGAACTAGATTTTCTTGGTTGCTACTGCAAATTTTAATGGATTTTTTGTCAGTCCATGCTAAAAAAAAAGAATACCATACTCAAAAAACCAAAAAAAAAAAAAAATGGCATGCCCATTTTGGGAATCTAACTGTTCACACTGGACAGTTTTACCATAACCACACAGTTTTCAATGATAAGATATTTTTACAGCATGCATTAGCAAGGCTGTGCAAGTTGGCTTCAAATCCACAGACCAAATCCTAGCACTATTAAATAGAAATAGGCATAAATAGAAAAGATGTAACTATAGTCCAGTGAATTTGTGTTAGAGTTAATGCAGCTTCAGGGAACTGCAAAGCTTGGCTGTACAGATCTTGGTACAAATTCAACATGTCTGGCTTTCTCCCTGTCACCACATCATTGTGGTATGTGTAATGCAGGCAGGATTCTAAACCTCCAGGTTAATGTTAACACAACAAAAATTAAGTTCTAGCCAATGCATTTTTTTAAAACAAATGTGTAGTGAATAAACCTGTCAAAAGTCAGGATGGTAACTAAGTATGAATGACTGTGTAGGATATATGCTCTTAGCTGTCATTTTGATAACAAAGGCTTGGCACTGGACATTTGATCACTATGAGCAAAGTGTTCTTTTTTATAGGATCTCCTACAAACAACAGGGATGGTAGGGAAACCACTTGGCAAGAGAAATATCTCTCAGTCTCTGGAAAGAATTTATTCCACGGAGGCTGACTTATTTACATTCCTTTTTTTCAGGGAGAAAAGAATTCCAGAGACAGGTAGAGAATGAAACTCACACAAATTCCTAGGATATATCATGCCATGATGAACAATTATGCAGATTGAGCACATCAAGCTTCTTAATACATGTGTCTATAGAACACTTGCAAAATGGTTTAGTCAGAGTTGCTGTAACTTTAAAAATATGCCTTTAGTTTGAAGATAACAGGATTAGGGAGATTTCTTCACTGAAATAATATAAAACATTTTTATAACCTGCCTACCCAACCCAGCGGCCTTTTTGTTTCTTTAGTGCAAGATATTCTTTCTGCATTTTAAGCTTCAGATACATAGGGATAGTTATTTATGAAGCTATGCTGGATGTTAGGAGAAACCTCAGCAAAGCCAAAGCTGGTAGGTGTAAGACCAGGCCTTTATTCAGAAGCATATCAATGGAGGCAAACAGCTGAAAGAATAATCACTCAAATTATAAGTACACACCATGCCATACTAGAAGTCAAAGGGTTCACATGGGATTAGTAGCATGCAAAATGACAGAGATTAGAAGTAAAGGTGCAAAGAAGCCATAAAATCCAGAGCTGCACAGTACTGTGATGAAAATTAGAAGCGGGTGACAATAGCCAGAGTATCTATTATGTGTTTGTATATTACATATGCTTCAGACAAAATCCGTCAAGAAAGACTTGTGGATTTTTTTCTTTTAAATGTCTTTCTCAGGTAAGGAAGTAAGATAATTCTAATGGTAGAACATTTAAGTTCAAGCTTTTTCAGTATTCCTGCCCATAGGCGTGTACAGCTATCTCACAGTCCTAGGAGGCTTTTTCCTCTACCAAGGGTTCCTCATGTTAAGTAAAAGAGGTGTTCTTTTATTCTCATACCAAAGTCCCATTTTTGTATCAGTATGTGAAGTTTCATTAAACTCTTGATTCATATTTGGCCATATCGAGCTGATTAATTTATATTTAGAGGGGAAAAAAGGTTAAGAAGAATTTGGAAAACAGGCAGAAAGGAATGTTTCATTTTAAATGATTTTTCATTTTTAAATGAATGTTATCTGATGTAATAAAAAAGGTTGAAGCAAAATATCTCTCTGTTATCAAAACACAACATTTAACTGACTCAAACCATTTTTGTTATGGCTGCTTTCAAATGGATTAAAATGAAAGCATATTTTAGAATGGAAGAATTTGCAAAATTAGATTTCCAAATTCCTACTCTACTTAGAATGATAAATTATTCATCTTCAGTAAATGGGGACTCAAATATGATCTACACAGCCATGATTGCAAGGTATGCAGTGTGCATAACATTTAGATCTTCCATCTCTACCTTTTTGTTTTGTATGATAACAATGAACCCACAGAATAATTGTTATAGACCTTTTCAATTACTGAATCTACCTTAGTAGACAGAAAAGCATGTCTTTCTGCCCAAAGAGAACCTTTTGTTTAATCTTCTAACATTATAGTTTGATCTTTATATTTCAACCCAGTAGTCTTTGCTCTGCAATGCCCTGTCAGGTGGATGCGTGAGATTTCACAACATACATGAATATGGATAGTTCAGTAGCAGCAGTAGTCTTCAATCAACATCATGATGCCATTGTGGGCTTTGAAGCCAAACAAATGCATGTCCTGAACTGCTTACAGAGAAATTTATGCTGACCCCTGAGTCTGGAGATGGCCAAAGACTCAGATGAGCTCACTCCTGGTAAAGTGCTGCTCCTGTAAAAGCAAAATACCTCCCCCCACACAAACACGCACACACATGCACACTCATATATATAATAACATCTCAAATCACACAGAAAAAGATCTGATCTTTCCAACAAAGAAAGCCAGTGCCGTGCCTGGAGTTTCTCTTTTCTCCCAGGTCCTTTCCAATAATATTTGGCTCAAGTTCAGCATGTTACAGGGCTCCCAAGCCTCTTTCCCAGATATATCTGTCTTGTCTCTTTGGGTAAAAGAAACTTATTTCTGGCTCTCTGTCAAGATCCCCACAACCTTGTATTACCAAACAAAAATGTTGAAGGCAGGAATGCATACTTTTTGCTTTGATTTCCACAGAGAATCATAATTCTTCTCTGCTTCTTTCTCCCCTCCTCCTCTCCCCTTTAGGTGACAAATGACTCTCTAGAAGTCACCCATTTCTTCATTTTGACCTTTTGTTCACCTCCTCCATTTTTTTTCCTCTGCTCTGGCCAATTCCAATTTGGGTAATTATTCTGTCTACAGTATGTAAAATTCTCTCTTTTGTTGTAGTCACCGATAATATCCTTCTCCTTCTGTTCTTAAATGTAATGCTATGCCTTGATAAATCATTGCTGTGGCTTAGCCCAAAAGGGAAAGAGTGAGTGATTCAGGACTGATAACTTTTTATAAAGTCATTCCACTGTTTAGGAATACTTTGGGATGAGTGGTGTTATATTATTAGTCCTTAATCCCTAGATGATTTGCGTTACAACTGTTATTCTCCCTATTGTACAGCTTTTTAAAGGGTGCCTATTTATTAACGTGAATTGACACTAAAAATATGTAAACCTTTGCCCATGGAAAAATGAAAATAGCCATAGCTTTGGAAATGTTTTAGCAAACTGAAATTCTAGCTGTTCTAAATACAGCACTGAAGCAACATGAAATCTAAACTGTGATATTTTTCTTTTTTTTCCCTTAAGCCTGCACTTATATCCATATATTCTTATTCTTTTTACAAAAAAAAATATATATATACAGACACAAAAGATGTAACAACCTTTTTTTCTGGTCCTTTTTATTGGTCCTTTAGAAAGGACCAATACCTTTCTGAAAACTTGAGTTCATCTTAAAAATTATTTGTCTTATTATGTACATCAAGTCATGCCTTGCGTTGAAGCACTTTGTAGATGAAGACAGCTGTTTGCTATGAAGTACCCATTGTTATTTTTGAAACAGATGCTTTGATTTGTTGGAAAGAACTAATATGTGCTGATTTTAGCCCCAGTCCAGTATGACACACAGGCATGTGCTTAAATCTATCATTACTCAGAAAAGCACTTATACATATGTTAAAAATTAAGAATGTGCTTAAGTGCTCTGCTTAATGGGGATGATCTTGAGCACATATTTAAGTGCACTGTTGAATCAAGGCCAGAATGACCAACCTTAGTTATTGTGAAGTTTGCTATCTTTTTACTGCTTTAAGTTCAAACAACATAGCAATGCTTTATTTCATGTCCTTTGCAAAGGAGGGAACTGCACACTTGACAAGAAAAAAAGAGTTCATTACATCTTGCAAGCCAAGTAGTGGGGAGGATGGGAAAGCCTGTATAAAATTACCATGCTCCCCTTTCTTACACTAGCAAGCATGTGAGATGTGATTCTGTCTGTGGCTGCTCTTCAATGGCTGTGAATCTGTTTCAGATCTCAGCTGGTTATTTATACAGCAAGAGCTCCTGATTTTTGCCCTTCTTCACAATCTGACAGTGGTCAAAATGACATTCTCCCCACAGACTGCAGCTAATGGGCCCTGGATTCCTGTTTGCAGAAGATATATAGAGGAAAAGCAGGTGTAACTCTCCTTTTTATATGAAGATACTATATGCCAACTGCCAAAGCCTCTGCCCAATGTTTTGATAATTCCTTACTTGAGGAAAACACAGATTCCATACCATTTTTTTTCTGTGATGTGTCTGACATATAATTCCCTAGATGGTGAAAGCCACCTACACCCCAACATTTTGGGGATATATGGATAGATGATTTTCTTCTGCTTATTAGATTGTGTAGCATTAGGGTTTATTCCAGTTGTTTACAATATCCATGGTGTCAGACTCCATGTAAATTTCCAAATACAATGCATAAGAAAAACTGGATGCTTTTTGCAATTTTAATAACTCTTCAAAATGAGAGAGGATTGAAAAAATATATTCAAATCTTTGCTGTACTTTGCATACAGATCTGAAAACTTGGACTATTCTGAAAAAAATAGCTGGACCAAAATCTTAGTGATTTGCTTTCTTGGGTTTAGTTGTAAACTCCCAATTTTCAAAGTTGTCTGAAAAATAGCAATGCAAATCTGATATGTGACATATCAAGCCTCAGCTATATCTCCAGATCATATCTGCTGTCAGCAGCAGAAAGACAATGAATCTATGTGGGGAGCAAGAAGGATTCCCCTCTGCTTCCAGTGTCATTGAAGATGCCAGTTATGTTGTGATTATGGAATATTTTTATTAGTTCTTATGATGAAAGGGTGAAAACTAAAACAAGGCTTGTCTCCCACGTTTCAGCTTGAGTTTGCAGTGCTGGCTGTCAGAAGTATTATCTTTTGAAGTCCTTAATGCCATTTATACATGTTCATGCATAAAAGTATAATTGCCATTTATCTAAAGAAAAACGTATCCTGATAATTTTCCACATTGCCTCACATTTATTGTATGTTGTCTTCTGCTGTTTCTTCTAATATCCTCGTCTTTACTCATATTGTAGTAACAATATACATCAGGCTTATAATTAAAACATTATGAAAACCATGGAAAAAAAAATATAAAAATAAAGATCAATTGCATTTAATAGTTTTGTGATGGAAATGCACATTCATAGCTCAAATTTACTACAAAGCCATGCTCGAAGTATTTCAAAGCTATGGATCCACTACAAAAAAACCTGCTTCTGTAATTGCCAGAAAAAAACCCTAGCAGTGGTACTGTTTAAAAACTTCAAAGAACCACTGTCATCTTCTTCCCTACCTCTTTAAAGGAAGGGATTAGTTGAAAAGCAGTTCAAAGTGTAGGCCAGAGATGTTTCAGGGAACTTCAGAATTTGGAGCAGGTGTTTTTGCCATATGTGCTAGTAGTACATCCAGTAGCAGTGCAAGTCATCCTGGCTTAAAGAAGAAGAGAACCTGACTCAATATTCCCAGCAGATCTCCCAGACAATGAATCACAGGTTGAGGAATCGGAAGATGGGGACAGACAGAAAAAAGAATATTTTATGAGAGTTACTGTGAGGATGAAAGAGAGGAAATCATGCTTAAAACATATTACCAAAGCAAGTAAGAAAAGTCAGAAGTTTCTTATTTGTTAAAACCCCACCATTTCTTAGCTAAATTCACACAGAGGATATGTTTTCATGACAGACCTATAGAAGACCAACACCAGAATTAGTGCATTCAGATTGCCCTTCTCTAGCCATGAAGCACTGTTTCTTCTTAACTGTTACTGCACACACCTAAGGTAATACTTTCCATAATTCTTTCTGCAGTGCACTGGACTGTTCACCAATGATTTCATGGAGAACAATTACAGAAATCCCCTGTTCCAAGCCAGTTTGGGAACCTAAAGGTGGGTACTGGAAGATGTCCAGCCTTTAAATTCTTGCATAGTTAGATTTTTTTTACATGGAGACAAAATCCCAATATTAGTTGGATAGTTCCACACAGTACAAGTATAAAGCACAAATCATTTCAAGTGCAAGAGGCTGTGGACAGAAGAGGGTTTGGGCCCCAGCTAGCATGCAATGTTATATGTGAATATCGCTCAGATTTCATACAGAAGAAGATTCTATTCAGTAGTATAAACCATGAATAACAGGCCTGGAATCTGACCTTTTAAAAATATAAGCAAAGAAGTTGTTCCACTTGCTCTGTTCTGTGAAGCTTCACAGATAAAAAGCAGAATCACTCCCAACTTCTTGTCCTTATTAATATCAGTTATTGCTATGGTACTTGGCTAAAAAGACAAGTCAGATCTTCAGTCTGCCCTTACCAGAAAGACATCAAAATCATAGTTTCAGCATACATAAACCAGTGCTCAGTGGAAATGTTTTGTACTCAAAGCAAAGTAGGAAAGGCCAGAGAGTTTTGCTACGCCTACTGAAATGAAGAGAAATTTCACTTGGAAAAGAGTGAGTATGGGGACATGTCTGCTTCTTAGCATCTCCTTACCAAGGAGGTTAAAGGAAGGTGGGGAAAAAAATACAACTTTGTGTTCAACTGCATCACCCATCACACTGTGTGACAAAGCCTGCACTACAAATCACTATATTTTATCCAGTACCATTATGTGCTGGAACTGTCTCCAGAACTAGGCATCTTAATATTGCCCATAAATTCAGTGCAGAGGAGATCAAAATCCAACATTACTGTCTACAGGGTGGTCATGTCATTTCCTCTCTGGAATATGGCATCTGCAACCACCAATGCTATGAACTGAATTTTGCAGAAGGGCTGCTGATGAGTAAATATTCCCAGTGGGAGCCAACTGAGCAATGTCCCACAGCGTCGTGAGTCATTTGTTATTGCTGAGCAGTCCATGCCTCTGCACAGTGTAGAGCAGCCCCATACAGAGAAGCTGTCCTACCTTCTGGGAAGAGATTAACTTGGCCAAGCCTATCATATTTGATTACATTCTCCAGTAAACTGCCAAATCACTTTCAGTCTTGAGATCATATCCTGAGAGCTGAGAAAGGAGGTAGTTTGCATTTTTTTCACCCAATGGATAGATTATGGTCTTGCAGTGAGATCCAGCTTACACAGTTTTAATGTCAACATTTTAGATAACTCTGTGTGAGCAGGTCACCATAGATTGCTTGCATCGCCCATGAAAATAAGTCAGCAATTTTGGAACACAATTCCTCTTGCCTATATTAAATGACTGTGAGCTGACTCGTATCCCAGAAATGCCTGTTTGTCTCATTTATGGAAGGGGAACTTAGGATGAATTCTCGAGAAAGAAAAAAACCTCTTGTGTTATAGACATCTCCGGCCAGTCAAATGAATCCTGTGCAGGGAGACTAACAAGTCACAGAGCAGACAAGGCTTAAGCCAAATGTATCAAATATTTTTCACTCTGATTCACTGAGAAATTGTTCTGCAATCTACTCAGGACAAAGTAAATGAGTACGGTACAGCTGCTCTCCAAGAATGCACACCAAAGTATGGGACTGGCTGCAGGAATGATGAGGCCCTCAAGAGATTACTCAGCTTTAGACAGAACCATTCCTTTTAGTTTGTCAGTTTACGGATTTAGGTCTGCATTTTTCCTTACCTTCCTATCTTTCAGAAGACATATTCACAAAAAAATTATGCAAATTTTGTGAGGAAACCAGAAACCATATATTCTTCTTGTTACTCAACATAATTGGAATTTGTTATTGATCTCACTCAAACCAGTCCAAATCAGGAGCAATTACATCAAAATTGATGGCAATAACCTAGTAGGAAGTGAGAATTTGGACCTACTATTTTAAAAATGGCAGCAAGTCTTACCTTACATGAAGATGGAATGATGCAGTTTACTTCTAATGAAATGGAGTGGTCTTTTTTATGTAACAGAGAAACAGCATTGTAGCTGAACTGTTAAATAAAAGTTTTCACTTAGCTTACAGTACATTTTACTGTCATCAAAAAAGCATTTGGGAATAATAGTTCCCAACGAGTCTCTGTTGAAATTTTGGGATAATAAACTTTTATATCTTAATATTTATGATTCTAATAAACTACCACAATATTAAAATGAAAGATACAAACTTCGAGGTCAAAAACTACAATTTGTTGCAAGGCAAAACAATTTTGAATAATAAACCACTATTGAAATCTAATATCACTTCCTATAATTTAATAAGTAATCCCCTTGGTGATATATCCCGGATATTAAACTAGTTAAGCTCACTTGGACCAGCTGTTTTAAATTGGTACACAGCATTCTGCCAAATGATAGTACAAAACTAAGCATGAAATTACATGATAACCATTTATATTCTCATTTTTACCTTCACTACTGATCACAAACTGGCTAATCAGGAGCAATTAATTAATTCATTATTGTTAATAGTAGTGAATGACAAATATGAAGATAATGCCTTGTTTATTAGCTCAGCTATTGCACTGTGGGATGTCAGTTGACCAGATGCAAATGCTTGATTGGATAATATATCTCACAGCTCCCAATCCACCTAGCACGTGCCAAAGCAGTTAGTGCTTTTTCACCACAAGCATCCAGCTGCAGACTATAAGGGTTTCCATAATGAAGTCAGTATAACTTGTATTTTAAAACTTATTCAGAGGATACTGTTTGAGTCTGAGAGAAAAAACATTTTCAAAGGGCTCTGCCATGTGCAACCAAAAATAGTCCATAAATGTATCTTTCACTATATTTCAAGGGCACTGGTGGTAGGTTGGTCAATCATTACAGGAGATGACAATTTACCCATTCTTGTTTCACATAAACATCTGCTGATACTGTTGATGCTCCAAGCTCAAACTTTCCAGTCCTATGTGTGATTCACCATGGAAACTCTACAACAACCACCTTAGAAAGACTCTGAGCTGAGGTCAAAATCATGACATATTGAGTCTTGATACTCGGTGGTTACAGTTTGCCTTGTTGCTGCCTGAGGAGGTCCCCTTCCCACTCCAGATGAGGATGTGAACCCTATAATCCATCAGAAAGTGAAAAAATGCTGTTCTACAGCATAACACTTTGCTCAAAACTAGGGCATTGAAGTGATGGAAATACAAGCAGCAGCCAGCACAATTGACATAGACTAGAAGCTCATGGTATCTGGTTCCCACAGCAGGTGCTGTGATGCTGTTGGGCACAGTCACCTTCTCTGGTCAAGGACATTGTGTTGGTCATGCAATAGGACAGGCTGCACCCACAAGGATCTGGAACCACATCCCACAGAGTCTGATGCACTTGAGAACTTTGTTGGCCTGAATTCTATAAAAATGACAGTTTTATTTTCACAATTGTTCCATTATGCTTTACTGAAGGGAAAAGAGAGAGATTGCTTAACATGCTTCCAATTTGTTTATTTGTTTTCCTTTATTGGGTATAAGTAGTGCTCAGAAAACAACTAATGTAACTGACAGCACTAACTTGAATGAAGAAGGAGTGATGGCAAACAGGGACAGTTCTGTTGAAGAGTGGTGAATGACAGGTTCTCTACCCACCCAGAAAATCCTTCTTCAAAAAAGTGCCCTTTGTGGGTGGAGAAGGATCACCAAAAATATTTCCATTTGTGAAAGAATTGTGGTCTAACCTCAGACCAACAGACCTAATCAACACTAATCCAAGCAAATGCTTAGCCCTGTTGCAACAAAGCACAGACTGCATTACTTTGGAAGTTCAGGAAAGAAATATAAGATATAGCTCTACCCTCAACATTTCTGACTGACATTAATGGAAATGACAGTTTGCTCCCAGAATAAAGATAGGTTGTGCTGGGGGAACATAACAATTCCCTAAGAATTAGCACTTGATAACTTATTGCCAAACCCTTTGTGGTGTTAAATATTCCACAGAGGTCAGGAAAAAGCAATGTAGAACTGTTGATGCTCCTAAAAGTTCGTGCCGGATCATTAGAGCGTGGCTTGTGGACTGAAGTGGTCACAAAGAAACAATGTTTCTTTGCCACTCATTGAGGGACGCCAAATACCTTTTGAGTTTTGTGGTAATTGATATAACTGAGGCTGTGTGCCGAAACAGCCCTGCCCAATCAGATTAGTGAAACAGCAACAGCATCTCTTCTGGATATCATATTTGTGGTTTTCCTCTTTCATTATAGTTGACTGAGTCAGGGTAAGATGCTGAAGCAAATGTAAAACCCGTCATTTTCAAACATGATGTCTTTGTGTCTGATTCCCATTGGACTCAGATGGGGAATAACTCTATGATGATAACAAAGTTGTATCTCTTTTCCCCAGTTCCTAAAGCAGCTGGGTTTCTCCATTTCTATAATTTAGAAAATACAACAAAATTCTTTAGAAATAGCAGTTAGGATTTCCTCTGTTTTACAAAGCACCAAACACTCCAGGGGGCTCAGAAATAATTCTCAAGTACTGTTTCAATGTGTCTGAAATCACTGACTATTCTCAGCTATATGGGAACACACACACATGCATACACAAACAGCTCTTGAAGGAAATCAGAGCATCTGATGGTAAAGGTTTACTTTACTCTGGGTGATCTCAGCTACATTATTTACACACAAAAATCTCTTAGAGGGAACCATAAAAAACACATCAAATGCGGTGACTTTTTGTGCCTACAACACATTTTGCAGTTAATCTTTTCTTTGCGGTCAGTTTCTTCCAGATCACATAATGAAACAGAATACATGAAAACTGAAACTTTTCAGGGAGAAAATGTTCTTAAATATTTTTCTCTTAGAAACTGATTCTCCTCCATTGGATTGTTTGCATTTTTTTAGAATGTTTCATTTTTCTTTCTTCTTGTTGTCTAAGGGTCTCCCTTGGGAGATGTATACACATATGAACATGGGGATGAAGTCAGACCCTGTGCCTTGTGTACCTCATGATGTGATACCATTAAACTAATGTAAACCACCATCTTTGCACTTTACTCCTTTCCTGAGTAGGGAGCAAGGCTATTTGCAGAACTACCAAGCCCCTACAGTAAGTGTGGTCCTTCAGAAACCTCCTAGGATGATCTACATATGGGACTTGCCATAGCCAGGAAGCTTTTGGTTTAATTCTGCATGTTTAGTCACAAAATTGGAGCAGAGCAGAGCAGGGCAGCTTGCCATATTTGCTAAAACTGGACCTGTGTACTACCACCTGTACATAAGAAATCAGGACTCAGGAGAATCAAATTCCGTTCAAAAGAAGATTTCTTATGTAGACCTGAAATAGGCTCAGCCCTCCACACCTCAGGTCTTTCCCCATAATTTTGGGATCTTTAGTGGAGAATAAGTACCTAACATTCAGGACAGGATAGCACCCAGATATTATGATAATGAGTATTGCACAAGCAGTTCAACTGAAAGAAGATTGCACACTCTTCATTTTGTTTTCTGGACTATCAGTGGATATCACACACACAGAACAGTGGAGCACATCTACACTTCAGTTCCTGTGTGGGACATCTTCTCTTGGAGGCTGGGATTTAATTACTGGCTGTATTCTAGTTATCCATAGGGATTCATACTCAGGAAGAGGTGGAAACATGACTCAGACCCAACAAGTCATCTTGTAGCTGCAGAAGGATGTCTGAATATCCTGCAGTAAAAAACATTTTGCAATTTCTCAACACCCACTGTCTTCCCTCTCAGATAGAAGGGAGGAAGGAAAAGTCACAACTTCATTATATAAACCAAGTGTCTTCTATTTACAAGTTTGTTTTCTTCCATAACTCTCAGCAAATCCACAATCTAGCCTGAATTTTGAATAATCATATACTTTCCTCCCTCTTTAGCATTCTTGCTACCACTGTCTCTACACTTGCCCTGCTTGTCACGTCTCATCAAAGATGCACTGAGTAAAAGTTAAAATTTCGTATTTCAGTGAAATGCAAGACTGTTGTTCTGCCTTGCATCTTCACCATAGCATGACATTTGTATTGGCTGCTGTGCTTTCAAATTTCTGAATTACCCTTGAGTGTGTTTTGGCTATTTCCATCATTTTAAGGCCTCCCTTTTCCTTATGAGCCCACCTGGAAAATGGCAATAAAACTTACAAGCTTTAGGGGCCTTGTTTTCCAAGGTTCACTGCAGGTCTAGTTGCTTTTAAGAGAGCTTATCACTTTATCAGGCATAAAGGATTACTGCTATTCTTTATGCCTAAATTTAAGCAGTTAAATGAAAAAAACAGTTTAGTTTGTTCAATATCTATTCAGGATGGGGCCTATTAAAATACAAGTGACAAAACTCTCAATATTTTTTTTAATTGTTTCCAAAGTATCTTATACAACCCAACAAAATAATTAATCTTGCTATGTGTAAACTCCAACTTGGAACAAGAATATTGGAAGTTCAGTTCAAACAGCTGAAAACCATGAGAGTCTTAAATTTTAATACCTAGTTATTCCTCTAAACATGTTGCCTATGACAATTTCTTTTCTTTGTTGTCTTAAATACAGCCTTTTGGTGGTCAATACAGGTGAATTAGTCTTTGAGACCAAAAAATGGTCTCTAGACTGAAGGATGGTGACAGCCTAGAGACAAGCAATCATGATCTACACTCTTCTAAGAATGCAAAGAAAGACAATTCCCAATAAATGGCACATTTTCTGCTTTTAAAAGGCATAATTTCTAAAAGGTGAGGAATGTTATGAGCAAAATTCCTGGAAACTGAAATGTAAGCAGAGAACTTTGAATGAAACTTGGACGTTCTTTAAGAAGAGTTTATTAAATGGCTAGACCCCTGCAATTTCACAATCAAGAAAGAACAAACTTTGGCTAAAAGCCCAACATCATTTTGTGGAAACTGTGAATATAAAAGCAATGTATAACGTGAAAATAAAAAAGGCAGATTTAGTTAGCAGTAAAAATGAGAAATTATCAACAAAATGAAATAATTAATATGAGAAGCTAAAAGCATGGGAAAATAATTCCTGTCTACATGAAAAAGAGCAGTAACTTCAAAAGTTTTATTAAAGATAAAAAAGTGCTAGAAGTGATATAATTCTGACATTAGATAAGGATACTAAATCTGTTAGTAATCATAGAGAAGGATAATGTTTCCGTAAATATTGCCTTGTAGAAAAACACGTTCATTTAATCACTCCACATGAAGATGATCAGGATTTTTCCAGTCCTTCAAGTAGCAAGGAGGAATTTAGGCAAAGTCTGTTAAATATTTTTAAATCAGTAGGCTGGGTAGCTTGAATTCAAGTGCCCTTATTTTCCTTAGGAGTCAGCTGATTCACTAATGTTGCTCTTAAATAAATGTTGAAATACTGGTGAAATTCCAGAAGACTAAAAAAAGTACAAATCCTGAGCCAATATACAAAAAGTTTGAATTAGGCAAGTTGCTGGACATCAATCCGAGTCAATTAAAAAAAAAAAAAAAAAAAAAGCTGATAAAGCAATAAATTTGTATGGTTAAGATGGGCTGAGAGTCCCCTTAAGTAACCAGTCATGGGGTACCCTTCTACCCCTAGTTTTAGCTCTCAAGGATTGGCTGAAGTTTGACCAGATGCAATGTAAAATATTCCTAAAATGGTGGCAGAAGATAGTTGTGAATGACAGATGTAAAAACTGGTTGAAGAACTTATAATGATATACAAAATTAGTTGACTTATTTAGCTGGGTGAGACAATTTCAACTAACCAGGTACTAAAGCCAAGCTTCTGTAGCAGTTCTAAAATGAATCTTTAGAGCTAAGCAATTCCTAATTTAATTCTGAAAATATATGAACCTTTTGTTGTGTAAGCTGGGTAGCAAATACAAGCAGGGTGATGATTTTGTGTCTGTGTGTAATATTGATGAGATTGATACTAGAATATTGCATACACATCTGGTGTCCATATTTGGGGGGGAAAAAGAACTGAAAAATTTAAAAATATGCAGAAAGGACCTTAAAAATCATTTCAGGATGGAGAAATGCTTTACAGAGGGGCACTGGAAATCCTCAATCTATTTAGATTATAGCTGATTTAAGGGTGGTTTGAATATGTATGCACATAGATTCATTAGAAAAAACTCAGAACACTTGAAGGACTTTTAAACCAAAGCAAAAAGGCCTGAAGAGAATCAGTAGATACAGGCTAAAACCAGACAAGTTTAGTTTGGAAAAAAGGCACATTTTTCAGCAGTGAAGGAGATTAGTCAGAAAAAGAATCTACAAGGGAAAGTAGTGAATTCTCCTTCTCTTCATAATAATATTGGCTGCGATTCAGAAAGATGTGATTCAGCCAAACAAAAGCTATTCTTTGGTCAGAGATTTTTGCTCAACTTAACACATTAAAATGTCCAATTATTTCTTCTGCACTTAAACACTTTATGTAGGATACAAGTTATTTAACTTTAGTTGTCTACAGTTTCGATATCTTAACCTCAGGTAACGTGTGCAGGATTGCTTTAGAGTCAAAAAAGTAGAGGTTTGGATTCATCTCACCTGTTTTAGAAACCTGCATTAGTATGTGATTAATCCTGAGAGGTTCGTCTTCCTCTCTACTACAAAAGAGATGTTGTAAGAGGAACAAAAAGAGATTATAAAGGGAGTTGGAATAACTAGCTCTGATTAGAGATTTCCAGTGAAAAAGCATGAATTTATTTAGGTGAATCCTAAGTTTTGTGTCTGAGTGTCAAGAAGGCATTCTGATGATTCCTGAGCAGTGTATCTAGTTCAACATGAAAGGCAGTACCTGGATTTCTGCTTGGATTAGGTGAGGTAGAGGTTTACAATATTTCTTCTGTGATTAATGTGTAGCTTTTTACGTACATTTATTTAGATTCTGTCTTCCCTTTCTTTTCAGCATGAGATGTAATTTAAATCCAAACAATATAAAACTATGCTTCAAAAATAGATTTTCAAAAGGGAATTAAAGACAAGGAGTTGAATTGTCTGTATTTGCTAAAAGCCCAACATCTCATTGCCACCCAGTAATCCAGCCCCAGCAGGAGGACACAGAACAAAATGATCTGCAGTGTGAAATAAGAACTTGCTGTGATTCTGAATTTTGGGATGTTTTCCTGTTTGCTTTGAACTCCACATTAAAACGAGGTAGAATAAATATTTCCAACAACAGAAGAAAACTTGTAAATGCAATAGAACTCTTCCTGGACAACAAGCCTCAGTCACTGGGAGCAGGCAGACGAACACACACATAGTTAAAGGGCTCGTGAAGATTGAAGGAGTTTGTGTTTGGAAATAAGCAAAATCTCCCACACCAGTCCTGGTCAACTTTTTACACAAACAACATGGCTTGAAGTCAAGGGAAGATTTGCCTTAGGAAGGACTAGAGGATTGGATTCACTGTGCTGTTTATTAGGGCTATTTTCCTTTTCTTTATGAGCCACATGGGAATCTATCTCCCTGTTTCAACTGACATGAACCATTTTGTTTCAACAGTTTTTTACTGTTCTAGCCTGTACACTTTATTGATGTTGATTATAATTTGGTTGCTCACCAACTTATATTGAAACAAAAAGCTGCAATCCAAACCCATTTCTGTAGTGATTTAAGAACAGCTAACATGTACAATGCTTGGACCAAACTTTCTCATTAAATAGTTATTACTGAAGTTTATTTTTTGCTAAGAAACTTTTTAATACCAAAGCACATTTAACTTACATACCTTTAAAAGTGTATAACACTTCTAGACAGACTATTAATTTAAATGAGAACATCAGACAAGCAATGAAAATGATTAAACACTTAGAAGAGCACTTGTGGAATGTCTGAAAAGAGTAAGATTCAGCTTGGACATTATATCTTAACCATGTGCAATAATTAATGTTATATATATATGTATGTAATTTGGAGAATCTATTTAGCCTTACCGACAATAAGGAAAATATTAATACACTAAAAACAAAAATAAACTTTTCTCCCTAAAAATCACTTCATTTGTTGACTTTCTTGCTACGAGACAATTGGGGAAAAAAATCTCAGCATGTCTTTTTTTTAGATCATATTTTTAGAGATTGCTCAAAATACAATTGCAAAATAAATGAAAATTAGGAAATTTATTGGTTAACTAATTAATGAGCCAACACACAGTTTAACATCTCTCAAAATTCAAAATATATTTCTATGTGCTGCCATTTGTTTTTTATATAGAACAAAAAAGGTATAAAAATATTATGCCAAACTCTAAAACCATAATTGCAGTCATACTGAGCAGACAAAATTTTTTCACATATATTTTCTTTCCCCTTGAAAGAGACATGAAGCAGAGAATGGATGAAGCATTATCTAAATCAGTGTATTGCTAGAGGATGGCTTTACAATCCACTATGAAATATGATCTAAGATCCTATCTAGAACAGATGTGATCTGTACTATCCATGGTCAAAGAGAAAATTTTCATCTGGAGCAACTGTTTCTACCAAGTTGTCTACAATGGGACATCTCTGGAGGTTTCTCATAAGTATGTGGCACTCCCTTCTGAATCGTGATCAGACTTAAGAATACTTTTCTTTTCTGAAATCCAGTTCCAACTTTAAAATGCTGCCATGGTAGTGCCCTAGAGAATACCCAAGATCTGAAATGTGACTGTCAATATTCTTAAATTGTTACCACACCTTTGGTCTTATGCCAGCTACCACTTCCCCAAATGGCAGCTGAGCCCAGTTTGAGGTGAGCATATAAATCCCAATAGATTCTTTGGATATGGCTGATTTGTTCTACAGAGAAAGGGGTTAGATGTATGGATGTGATCCAGGCTGTGCCATCTTCCCTCAGGTCCAGAAATCAGGCCCTGAACCATTTTCCCGACAGCACAGGTTTAGTCTTCGTGTACAAGAAATAATATAGTAGTATGGAAAACATGAACTCTGCCCTTAGGGGGATGTGGGAAATCCTAAGAATATCTCTGAAAAAGATGAGGGACCATAAAGCCAGTCAAAAAAATGAGGGTACCTACAAACAGCTGTCGCTGAGCAAGGACAAAGAGCAATGCCAGCCGTTAGTAGAGTGTGCTGCTGGGGACACAGGTGGCTATGGTGAGGACAGCAGGATGGAAGGGTTGGATGGGTGGTAGGAAGAGACAAATCTTGAAGCAACAACTTTGTGGCCATGTCCCTACAGCCTTTCTGATTGCTTTCTAATCTCCTTGTTGGAAAGTTCACTGGCCCAGAACGACTCACATCCACAGTGTTCCTACCTTGAAGTGGTTGTACTGCATCTAACAAAAAGCCCATCTAGACCCGAAGACAAATACAAAAAACAAGTGCCAAGACAAGAGCATAATGTGGTAAGTGGCTAGTAAAACTGCATTACCTACAAGTGCTCATAATTCAAGGACTTTCCAAGCTCAGCAAGTTTCTCTTGCTTTAATTTGTCTGTTTCTCCTCTTAAATTTTGCTATATACAGCATCCTATGCCAAGGAAATCCACCACTTAATTGCACCCCAAGTGAATGAGCTTCCTGCCTGGTTTTATGCCTTCCTTCTAGTTCCTGCTGAACAATCAAACCTTATGGCCTCAGCATCACTACAGGCTGGATCAACTTTTCCATGACTGCCCCCTGTCATTGCTTTCCCAGACCTGGGGGTCCCCATTTCCTCAGCCTTCAGAAAGAAGTTTATCCATACCCCTGCCTTTGCCTAAACTTTTTTCTGTGCTGCTGTTATATTTGAGTGATAGCAGCATCGTGCACAACTATTCCAGTTTTTGTGAATTTATAGAGCAGCACACCAATTCTTGCTTTAAAATCCCCTATTCCATTCCTAATTTCTAATAATCAGCTTATGTTTTTGTGCACTCCTGGTAATGTGAACTGATTGTGTGCACACTCTGAAGCCCTTTGGAGCAAAGCCTGGCTTAGTACTTGCCCCATGGATTTGGCACAAACCAAAGCACTGACCTTACATGATCTGCACAAAGTTTGTCTATCACACTCTTCCCACTGGAGGCTCACAGCTGTGGCTGACCTGCCACATCCCTGTCAACAGCTCAGGATATTCTCACAGTCCTTTTCTTTCCTCTCATGTCCTTTCTCACCTCAGCCCAGGGTAGCCTGAGCTACCCTGACACAAGGGCTAGATCTCCTCCTGCCCCCAAGTGGCCCAACTTTAGGACTGAAATTTTGGTATTTTTTAAGAGAGCACAGCTTTTCTGCTTGCCCTAGATGTGAAGAATGCATGCTTTGCCATGTGTCATATTTATTATTTTCTTCACAGTGACAACATGGGTGTAGATTGTGGCCAGAAGGATGCAGTGTGAGGAAAAAAGTGTGCAACGTCCAACAGGGTGAGTATTAGTTGAAAACTCAGGTTTTTTGATAGATGTTGGATACTTGACTGATTCACTGGATCAGTCCTCAGGCTATCTAAAAAATGAACCACAGATTGTTCAAGAAGACACCTAATTTCTCAGCTCCAGAATGGATCCTGGAGGTGACCCAATACATGGCACAGACAGCCTGGGGAAGAGGGCTGCAGCTTGAAGCAATTAAAAGGGTGCTGCAAAGAGGAACAGAATTGTCTGTTCTCCAGATCCCCTGACAAGAGGAAGAAAAACAGTATATTTAAATTGCAGGAAGGGACAATTAGGTTAGACAGTGGAAAGAACTTTCTGACGGTGAGAAGAGTTAAGCCCTGGAATAGCTCGCCTGGCAACTGGTGCTGTTTTTCTTGTTGACAGGTTGTAAGAACAGGTTAGACAAACATGCCAGGAAGGGTTTAGGTCTACTTGATCTTTTCTTGGGTCAAATGGAGAGATAAGATCATTTCTTCTGTTCTTCCCAGACTCACCTGCTACAATATTATCATTTCTCATCCCAGATTTCTAAAGATAAAAAGATATACATTTTCCACGTTTTTCTCTACTGCAAAGAGTAGCTGGTTGTATATGTCTAAAAATTCTGACCGACAAAAAAACACGTTCTGTGCTTGTAAAAGTTAGAAACCCCACAGTTAAATAAAAGATCTCTGTCCAGTTCTGCCAGTTTTGCTTCGTGTGCAGAAACTAAGTATGACACATTTCTTTTAATAATACAATATTTACTCATTAAATATATTTACCCCCTTCTTTGGAAGTCTTTGCCTTTTATCTGCTGATTATTTCACAGCCTGAAAAGTAAAATGAGTGTTATGGCAGAAATCTCTTTTCAGAAGTTGTAAATAGAAACCACTTCAGAATACCTCTGGTCAGAGTTCATATTTGTTTGGCTTTGATTACAAAATTGCACATATCTGCTTAAAGTATTACAGCCAAATACTGGCCCAGGAGGGATTATATTCCCAGGTTTGAGATTAATGCATTGTACAGCCCCTCGTCATGAAATTTAAAAGCATTCTAAATAGTGGCCACTGGCCGTTTTATGTGACAGCCTAAATAATTAAAAAGGTCTGTTTCAATCCCATACCCATTGAGTACATTTTTGTAATGTTTTGCTGCCTAGAAATGGTCTCTGCACCAAAGTGTAGCACTAAAATGAGAATTTATCCTGTATCAGCGAGGAATCTGCAATCTGTTTTATGATTCTACAAGGATCTATTTCTAAAAGAAATAAGATATAGTATCCAGTAGAACTTTTCCCCATTCAGAGATTATTGCTGAAATTCATTCCTTCGGCTTCTGTCCAAACAATCGACACTCAATATTTTCCTCAGTTCTTTGTTGACTGCTTATAACCTATGTGGAAATCCTTAGATTGCTGGTTGGAAATCACCAACATTACATTGCCTGAATTCACAGGCTTCATTTCTGGCTTTAAGAGAAGCCTTGTGTTCAAGACTGGTTAAGCATCTCCCTGTCTCTATAAACACCAACTGGGGTGTAAGTAGTTATTCCCTGAATCGTTTCTTTGATGTCACCTTCTCCATAAATACCCAGGTCTTTGCAGTCAATATGCTTAAGCCATGAGCATGCTGTACATGCCACAAACTGCTTAGAGATTGTGCTCAGACTACAGTCAAAGGCTTCACAGTTTATGCTCAAGCTTTTCTAGGAAACTCTATCTCACTAGTCAAGTGTAATCCTCTAGGCCTGTCCAAAGCTCCTCTAATTTAATCTACCAAAATGTAGGGACAACTTGTTTTGAACCTGAGAGGTGATTATGGGATATACATTTGCCTGAAGAGAACTCTCATCTGAGATAGTGTGATAAAATTGTCCTTCCTGGACCCACGATGTGCCGATTTAATCTTAAATTCTAAACTGTCAGCTGAGTGCTTTTCTGCAGGGAAATCATATGTTAAACATCTGTCAGCTTAAAAAAAGGATCAGGAGAAAGCTGATGGGGCAGAGAGATTGCTATGGGACATTTACATCTTTAAAAGGTTATTTCTATGCCTAAGTCAGCTGCTTATGCACCAAAAATCATCTTTCTGTTCATGGAAGCTCTCTCCTATCAGGTGCTTCAGGCATGTGTCCTTTTGGAGTGCTGCAAATCACCTCAGGAAACAGTGCTTTCCTTGCTCAAAGGAAAATTAAAATAAAAACTATCAGTGCTTTAAACATCATGAATAAACAAAAACATTTTTTGGGATCTATGAAACACTATTATGAGGGGCTGAATTATTCTTGCTGACAAAGGCTGATTTTTGAGGAAAATTTGCTGGGACTACAGAAAACACTGAGTAACTCTCCGCTGACATCCTCTGTCAGTCTCAACGTAATGGCAAAGGCGTTGTTATTAGCTCAGACATATAAAGCACACCAGGATTTTTTAAAGAATAACTAGATATTGATCCTGTATATTAAATACATTTATTTCTAAAGATATTGCAAAATATTTCATGTGGAAATTGCATTAAAAATATATATACTCAGTATGTAATAGTATGGTAGTAGGGGAGGTGGGGGTGTCTTTTCTTTTGAAGCAGCAATAACATTTATGAACTTTGTATTTCCCAGTTTTTTTCTCCACATGAATTTTTTTTTCAAAGGCAGGAAAGTGGTGTTTTCTAGTTCAGAGAGGATGTGTTGTGACATTGCCAATGTCTTGACTTTTTTTTCTTTCCTTCCTCTTTAGGTTCTTTAGAGCTAGATACACAGAAGATAACAGTCCTATGGTTTATCTATAGTCCAGAGACTCAAAAACAATGAGGCAAGGTGAGTGAAACTTCCTGCTGATGACAATGTACCATAAAGAGAAAGAAACAAAAAAAGAAGGGAAGATGACACAAAAAAATTACAGTCATATTTGAATCATCTGTGTGATTACCTTTCATATTTTAAAAGTTTTTAAAGATTTGTGTGACTAAAAAAGCAAAGGATATCCTGAAGAATACTGAGGAATTTCCACTTATTGTAGTGCACATGGATACCAGATCCACACAAGAGGAGCAAGATGTGCAGGCCAGAAGGACAGTGTTGGATATCCAGGGAAAGAAAATAAGCCAGAGTGGATATCACCATGTTGCACAACTCAGTGGCGCCAAAGAAAAGGTAACAAAGAAGACATCAGGTGTGCATGGGCTAGAGTGCAAAGGAGCAGTGGGGCTCCTGAAACAAAAAAGTACACTAACATCCAACTCCTGCCTTCAAAATTCACCACACATTTTAGGAGGTCTTTCAGAAGGATTAGGAAGACATTGAAGAAGAGCACCAATTTGAACACATAAAATAGTATTGCTCTTTTACAAAGCAATGGAATTACACAAAAGATAAAGAGTAAAAGTAGTGCATGTCTGTAGTTAACAACAGATAAGTGCAATAGTGGGCTACACAACATACTATACATCTTCAGAAACCCTAAAAATGCATGGAGCTATGTTAAGGGAGACACTTTGCCAGATCAGTATGGAAGATGAAATCTGATGGTGAAACATTTGGCTGAGCAGGATAGGCTAGTAGGCTAGTAGGCTAGTAGGCTAGTAGGATAGCATAAATAACCAGAGCAAAGAACAAACTGTGCTGGACACTTGCAGGAGATCATTGGGACTGGTAAGGAAAAGAAATCACTACTTTTTTTGTACAGCTTCTGAGGACACTTCAGAAATTAGCACAGTTGGGTTAGCAACCCCACAGGAACATGATTTACCTATGAAATATACTTTTGCTGTAAACCTCTCTAAAACACCAAGGAGGAAGAATATGTTAGGTGGCAAACTGAGTTGACACATTAAAACAATGGCTTATGTAGAGGAAAAAGCAATTCCAGTACGAAAATCAGTCAGAAGAGCCACACTGGATGAGGTCTGTTCCAATCTGAATGGCAAAATCTGTCTCACAAATGCTCATTTCAACTATAATTATTTTAGTCGTAGCCACTCTTGATTACTATCAATGGATAGTCCTGTGAAAAGACACTGTTATTCAATATCTTCAAACCAGTGCCATAAACCAATACACAATGTTAACATCCTGGATCTTAAACACTAGCTAAAAAGGGTCCATCACTATTTGATATTTTAAGCTGCACTCACCCAACAAGACACCTGGACATGGACACTTTTAAATTCAAGTTGTCATTCACACTTTTTGTATTACCGTAGACATTATTAGAATATTGACCATGTGAACCACTGGGGAAGTATCTGCACGTGGCAGCTGGAGTCAGGAACAGAACAACTGGCAAAGCAGGGAGTGAGGCAGTCCCATTAATGTACAAAGAGGATTAATAAAAGGCTGGATTTGACCACTGTTTATGATAACAACCTATGTTCCTTCCCCTTTTCCAGTGCATCGGCTGTTTCACCACACACCTTTCCACTGAGCAGTGGAGTACATAAAAACTGGTCATGCCGGCTGACATTGTTAAAATCAAGTTCACAGGCAGATATTTCAAACCCTTTATTAGCAAGGCCATAAACTACATATGCTGTTTGATTAGGATATGATGAAAAGAATTTATTAGCAGATGTGTATTCAGCTACACTGTTTTACTGGCAGCTTTATGAGATTCTCTCCTAGGCTGACAGGTGCGGCTTGCCAGCTGCCTTGTACAGCAAACAGGGGATGGAGACCATGCCATGTGCAATGATTTAATCAGTTACCATCAACTGCTGGAAAATAAACAAGGTTTTGTGCATTTCTTTCAATCCCATGTATATTAATTGAAACCAAATATTACAAATGACACTGAAAGAGAGTATCGCTGATCAGAGGAAACTTAAATTTAATACGACACAGCCATGTAATACATAAATATAATAAAGCACAGTCATGTAATACATAAATATTTGGTTAAAAGATAGCAGAATTTTGTTAAACTTGGCAATGGGAAGTCTTTTGAAGTCTCATTTGTCAGTTTCCATTCGTGGGACAGTCAAATGTAGTCATTTGGGTCACAGCTGGCAAAAGAAAGATGATCCCCTTGGTTTATTGTTCTGATACAAAATTGTCATTACAAATTGAAAACACAGAGCAAATAAAAGAGGGCAAATGGGGAACTTGTGTGGTTACATATTTTTAACTGTTGCGTCTGGCTGTACTTTGCTTAATAGGGGTTGCAGAATTCAAGATGTCTATATCCTGGGTCTCATTACTATTGTTTAAAATTTCTATACCACTAGTTTACAATTAAAACGTTCTTTCTCAATTCAGTTCTCATATCCCGTGTTTTCAGTGCTCTAAATATGTGTAACCTGAACTAATATTTTTATAAAGTATCTGACAGCTGCCTTGAAACATTTTTATTTTAAATATTTGCATGTCAAAATACAGATATAGAAGACTTTTTTCCACAGCCAAATGAGAATATTCATACAATGTAAAGAAAAAGTAAAATTGCTAAACTGAAGAAAGAACATTTTACAGAAGATCCTTTGTTTTCCGCATGTTTATGACAAAGGATGATTACACTGTAAGCAAGGAAAAGTCAAGAAGACCTGTAAAGCAGATAAAAAATTTGTCAAACCAATTGCATAAGTAATTATAGCAGTGGTCTGTTAAAAATTATGAAAATTGAAGACATAGAAGCATTTTGGAAAAAATGGGCTTGTCTTTGAAGTGTCAGTACATTCAAATTCTTTCTCTCAGCCTAAGCAGATATTCAGATTTTAGTAGATTTTCAATCCTGATTTAGAGTCAAGCTCTTGAATTAGATGTGCTAGAGAAGAAACAGCATCATTAGCAGAAGACTTTATTCTCTCTCTGTTTTTTTGATCGTAATAGTTTCTCTGAAGCAGATTACATTTGTTGTTTTCAATTTTAATGTTTGAGAGAGGTGGGTTTCTAGTAGTGTTGAGAGAGATGAGTTTTTAGTAGTGACAGCCAGAGGATCCAAAACTGTGATAATAACTACAGGCTACATTTGGCAGAAATATGATATTTTATAGTGGATTATGAGTGGATTATTATACTGATTTGCTTTCATTCCCTCCTTTTCTCTTCATGTCCCTTAGTGTATTTTCCTGCTGAAACACAGACCACAGTTCAGTGTTTTCAAGATTTTGCAGGGAAAAGTGTACCATCAAGAGCATGTGCTCTGCAACTGATTAGAAAATAAAGTCTAATACACACCTACCCTTGCAATCAGCTTCTGGGTATGCCTCAGAGAATTTGCCTTGAGAAGCTAGTAGTCAGTAACTCAGTCTAGACTTTTCCATGCAAGCATCCTCATCATGTTGTTCTGTATTTCCAGTGTAAAGTTTGCCTCAGGTCATGTATGCATGGAAACGCTCCTTGCACTCTTCCCATGGAGAGGCTTTCTATCTTCTCCCAAGCAACAAAACAGCCTCTCCATCAGCTTGGGGTTCAGGCCGTGTAAGAATGGCTTCCTCTCAGAGCCTCTATAGAAAATATATACTAGTAAAATAAATGATATTGTGACCCTGAAGCTTACTTAACATGATATGGTTATCTGTCTTTACCTCCAAAATAAGGTGGCCACACTCAGACTCAGCGTGGGGAATATCTTCATCCCGTACATTAACCTCAAACCACACCTGGGAATCATCAGGGAGAGTGCTAGTTATCTTGAGTCAAAATCAGGCAAGGCACCATTTAACATTACAGATAATGGAGTTTTAGTGTCTGTGCCTGTGCCCTGTTTAATTTGCTGGTAAAAATGAAACCTTAAGATACAGCTAAAAAGTCTGCAGTCTGGATCCACAACCACAACAGACTTCAGGATGTTATAAACCCATCATAGGATACATTTATATTGCATGTCAAGCTCAGGTCAGCATTCTGGATCTGAACTCTAACTTACAGACACTGCAAAAATTTACAGCCCTAAAACAAGGTTGCAATTCCCTCGATATCAGGGGTTTAAGTCCTTAGGGGTCCTAAGGTCCAAGGTGAGTTAGCATATGATGTTCAGCTCTATTTTGCAGGCTGAAATGATCAAGGGCAGTTTGAGGAAGTGTCTCTAACTATTTCCCAACATCTGGGCACAAGCCAGAGTTTGCAGAAATGCCTTCTCAAGGCACCAAGGAGCATGAGGGAGTCCTGCAGGACTGTGCCTCAGGTGGCAGGAGGACTGTTCACCTTTGCCTGCTAACCAGGTCTCACACAGTATCCACTAGGACATAGATTTAAGCCTATGTTGACAACATTGCAGAGTGAGAATATAATCTCTAAAGTTTTCTGACTGTTCCATTTGTTTGAAACATATCAGGAGTGTCATCCACAGGACTAATTTCCCAAGCAACCTTGATCTTCCTCTCTGTCCAAAAGAGAACTCTGCCATCTATGCCCTATCCCTAATTAGCTCAGACACAGCATGACCATCATATCAGAGACATCCTGTTTTGGTTTCATTAGCAAAGTTTCTCTCCCCTATCCCATCTCTAAATTTCTCCTACAGGCAGACAAAGGCTTCCTCTACAGAAGCAGATGGCTGTTTTACATGCCAAAGTACAACCTTAACCTCTCCTCCAGTGGCTTTGGAACTTTTGAGAGCATGCATACTCTTTAGTGTCTACATGTACAGATATTAAGAAGTCACAAAACCTACATAACTGACTACCAAAGCACTCTTCTCAAATGTCTACAAAATATCATCTAGTTGTAGTAATTAGTTAATTTGAGATAAGCACATTCACTGCATCTACACAGTCGTGGTCAATATTTCTGAGATATTTCTGGTTCTCAACATCTGCATAAAAGGGCAACTTATTTTTCCTTTGTGCATCTCTGCCTTCTGCTCACCTCACTGCTTCTACAGACTGGTGTACCTCCAGAGAAATGCAGCAATTAGGCCCTTCTGAGTCCTTTTGGGCCTTAATGATTTTCTAAATAGAATTAGTTTCATTTTTGCTTCCCAAACACACAGAAGCATCAGACAAAATTTCATCTTTGGCACAGAGGCCCACCAAAACATATTCCTAATATTATTTATATGGTATTTTTATATGGAGATAATTTATGCTCTGGAACCCTGCCAATGATATTGCACAAGTAGGTGAGGGCCTAGAAACAACTGCTAACCTCAGAGATGGCAACATGCTCTCATCTCCAGGGTCTTTGTTTAAATTCCTCATTACAGATTATATACACCTTTGAACATACTTTTCTTGGAGAGATGAATTTACCCACCTTAAATCTTGGCTTGCAGTCTAACTTCAGGATTGCTGCAGCACACCTTAGTTACAAATACAAGTTTATTGAAAAGAAGTAATGGGATTCAGGGCTGCAACTAACAGTAAATTTTCAACCCCAGAATTAAAGCTGCCTGGTTCTGCAAAGTTGGCAGATTTCACAGTAGAATCATAAAATATTTTTTCAGTCTTGACATCTGCAAAAATAAATGTGGGGTAGCAAAAAATGAATATGACTTGAGAAAATATTTTCTGAAAGTCTTAACAAAAATGTTGCCACTTTTGCAGAAAACACTCTAATTTTTAAGCACATTATTTTGTTACAGGCATATGTTTCTGACCTGTCTCAGCCAATTTCCTCTAGATATGTCCAGTCATTACCCTCATGGTTTTGGTGTAGGTCAACAGAATGTAGACAGGTATACATTCCCAGACCTACCTATAAGATGGCATCAAGCACACAATGATGTGTGATAACAAAACACGCTGCTCACCGTACACTAAGTCATTCAAACACTTACTTTTACATGTCATTAAATTCATACCAGTCACAGAAGAATTTTCTGACCATGAAAACTTGGTGGGAACTCAGCTGAGTGGTAACAGATGGAGAGTGATGAGGTTTAGTGTAACTACACATGTAAGACATGTCCTTGGTGCTCGTCACTCCTTGAAGAGCTGGGTTTGAGTTCTGACTCAAACCAAGGCACACTGGTAAATGCTGTTCACCTTCTCAGCAGAACAGCAAAGTTTGTGTCATGTACAAAACATTTCTCCTGGAAAGAAAGAGTTTGGGGCTGCAGTGAAGGGCAACTTGGGAATTGCTGATAAAGCAGAGGTGTTTTTCTCCTCCCAACAAAGATGCTAGAGTTAATTTGTTGCGGTTTTGTCTGCACAAGACCTATTATATGGGCTGTAATTTCACGGGATGGAGACTGTGAACTCCCAGGTCACTTGTAAACTGATCACTCCCCAGCCTCTCCTCCTTGTGCTTTTAAGTGTTTTGAGCCTGGTAAATTGAAACCTGAAGAAACACAGAGCTCTGATCTTTGGGACCTCTAGAGCAAACCTGGACTTTTGCTGATTTGCTCTAGGAAGTAACTGCTTACTTACCCCATAATTAACACCACAAAGCTGATCTTTGGAAGATAAAGTATGGGAGGTCAGAGACAGGATCAGGGAAAAGGGTTTCATTAGAACTGCAGCATTTGCGGCCTGATTTTCTTCTCATTTGCATCAGATTGATCCTGGAATTGTTTCACTAAAGTCAGAGGTGCTAACAACTATAAAATCCATCTGGATTAGAAGCAGGTCATTACTACCACATCTAATGGATTTTAATCCATAAACTTAGTAAAAACTGCAACAGAAATTGCTTGTTAGCTACATGACTAACCACACTTTCACTCTTATCTCACAACAGAGGCTGCATTAGCACTTCCTTAAAAGTTCCAATTTACGGCAAGGTTTCAGGCACATAAATAAGTCTTCCAGTTGATTGACTTCCTTTAGTCAAGCAACTAGGTACAGTAGCATTCATAACACTGAATAACCTTTAAACAAGCTTTGTATAAAATAACTTGTTTATCAGTTTTTATTTGCATTTTGCTGATGGGAATTTTAAGTACTATCTTGTATTAAAATGAGAAGGAGGGAAAAAAATCAAGACAGAAAAAAGAGGAAGAAAAAAAGGAATAAGGAAAGTCCAAGCTCTCTGATAGTGGAAATCAGAATGGCCTCACATGTCCCTCATTTCCTCTTTGGCAGGTTGATTTCAGATTGACATCTAGTTTATACTAGTGAAGAGCAGAGGAAAATATGTGATATAATAAGTAAAAGAATCAGTTGCCACTGCTAAACTAAGACTTTTATGAACAAAACCAAGAAATAAATAGACATTATCTATATATACACACATACATATATCTCATATATGTAGACAGTCCTTTCCAGCGTCTAGTTTTAGACTCAGATTCCTGCTTTCCACACAAATGTGGTTATACCACAATATTTTTGTTGACAGCCATTTATATCAGAAATAAAGAATCATTATTTTGAGGTTAGAACAATGCTTATTTATACAGGACTGGATCCCACCACATTTTAAATTTACTGGATGAATAGTTTTTGTGTGTCCCTCATTTTGCATCTTTGTCACACACTGCATCCCACATTCAGTCTTTGGCATATGATAGTTATGCATCCCAAAGATGTTTTCCTCATAAAACTGGCTGTTTACTTTTTGTACAGCAATACCACAAGCTAATGTTCTTCCTTTTTAAGAGGGTCAGGGTCTTTGGGTCTATTTTAAAATGAAAAATGAAACAGTGCAGATCAACTAAACTTCAGGACATAAATCAAACCTCAAATAATGGAAAGGGCAGCCTCTAATTTCTTACCCAGAATATGTGAATACTGAAAATGGATAAACAGTCTGTTAATTTGCCTTCTTGTTTTAGTCTTAATCTCAAATATAATTCTAAAACACAGGAACTGAACTGCCAAAAATAAATTCTGGCTTGCAAGCAAGAAAGCATCACATTGCCAGTTATGTACATGATAATCCTGTTTTAGGACTATGCTAGGGAATATTCTGGGCACTGCAACTCTGCCACTTACATGGTTAAAGTGTAAGAATGGTCCGTGATATGGTTTTGTTAAAATCACCTAGCATTTCTCAATTTCCTGGCACAGTGCAGAACTTAATATGGGAGAATGACCACTCAGGACCGGTAGACTGAAATAGTCCACATTTTGGAAATAAAGAAAACTTAATAATATGTAAATGTCATGAGAATGCCAGCTGGTCCTATGGTCAGAGAACAGGCACTTGCACTGTTTGCCCTGTAGTATAAACTTAGCCTGTGTGACTAAGACACCTCAGCACAGGAACACTGTATTTCTTGATGCCTCTTCCCAGAAACCCTACCAAGTAAAAGAAAATCCATGAAAGAAAAGAGTAGCAAAAATATCCAGAAGGGGTTTTCCCCCCACATAAAGCTCCACTTTAAAAACTTAGAAAGTTGTGGGTTTTTAAAAGCACTTAAAACTCCAGAATGTTTTGTAGCTGACTGGAGGATAAGAGTAACAATGGGAATACCAAAACCTTGTGCATAAATTCCTGACTGCAAATAGTGGTTGACCTGTAGACATCATAGAGCTTCTACACAAATATCATTCAGTGCTGCACAATCGTTTGAGGTACCTCCAGGAACTCCCAAATCCTTTGCAGACCCTCTCTCTAGGGCTCACACTGGCTGAGCAGTGCAGAATTGTGAGGAGCATGCACACTGCACAGGGCAGAGTTGTGCAAAGCACCTGGTAAAGACACGATGGCATTTGTCAGAGTGCTGAACCTTCCTCTCAGTCCAGGGACTACTCAGGCCTTTGCTCTCCAGATCTTCACTGCTCTGTGTTAATTCTTCTCTGTCATACGGAATCATAGAACTGTTCAGCTGGAAAAGACTGGGCTCTGTCTGTTGTCCACATTTCCTCTCGAGTAATTGTGTCTCCACCTGGGGAGGGCTGGTCTTTATCCAGCTTCTCTGCTGTTCAACCTTCCCAAAAGAAATTGTAGACCAATGTTGAGGATACACTTTCCTGGATCTTTAGTCCACTGACAAAGTAAGCTTTCATTTTGCTAAAGTAAACAGGGATGTTTTAACTAACAAGGTTAATCAGCTGGACCATTAGTAGAAAATGTGACTCTGGAGCATCCCAGGTAGGAATGAGAAAAGAATGCTTGAGGTATACACTTTCCATATAAAAGGTAAGATGCATCTCATGCAAGGGAAGCAAGTTTAATATAAATTAAAATAGCACTTTTTCTTTCCCATGTAACCCTTCCTCTAGATGTTCGATATGTGATCTACCAGAACAAAGTTGATGTGCAAATGACCTACATTCACCTCCCAGAAGCTGCTGGTCTCAGAACCAATTACATCTTCAGCAGTGTGGCTGCTGCCAGTACAGCTCCTAACATGGAGCAAGCAATGAAGGCCCATATTCTGCCATAATTCCCACAGTCAGTCTGTTGTCATTCATCATGGGCTTCTGAATATTTTTCTAAGCAAAGGGCATGAAGCCATAAGTAAGGAAGAAATGTAAGAGAATTAGAGACTCTTAAAAAGAAAACTTCATGAGTGCTATAAAGTATTCTTCAATTTGTAGGGTTTTGTTTGGGGTTTTATTGATGTTTTGCTTTGAGAGGGGTTGTTTGGGGTTTTTTTGCCTTAAACAGAAAAAAATTAATAGAAAAAAAAGTCTTGGGGAATCGTTCTATTTTTAAAATAAAGAACAATGAGAACCTGTCAGATCTTGGAATCTTTATTGCCCCTCATTTTATGAACAAAATATGAGCAGTATACTGATGAGGACAGCTAAAGAAGGGAATTGAGTGGGAATGGTACTTGATTCAAACCTTACTCAAAATTCTCCACTGTCAAGAATCTGTCAAGGGAGTTCCTGTATTCAAATGGACAGCAAATTAAACATATCACTAACCTCAGGGAACCTAGGAATACCAAAACAAGGGATATTTTTAGCCCATTTGGCTACTTGGGGGTGGTAAGTGTCTGCTCTCATTAAAATCTTACAACTGTTTCTCCCAAATGTCAAAATTGTAACGCTGTTGACTGATGCAGCTGAGATAACCCAGGCAGTGGTATCCCAGCGCTTTAGGTGACAGTGGTCTTACCGTGACAGTAGGAGGGAGCTAATTTAGCTTTCAGGGAAATTAGGAGTCCTTCCAAACTGGTTTAGGATACCTTCAGAATCCAACTCATTGTCTTGAGCTTCAAGCTACGTACAGTGGGTGAAGAAATCTACTGGTCTGGTCTGGAAGCTCTGCTTTTGTCTTCATGAGCTTCCTCTTTGCTTCATGAGTTTCAGGGCTGTGGAAAAACCCAGGCCAGGATTTCTAGCTGAGTAAAAGCTCATGCTATGTAAATTAGAAGAAGAAAAAAAAAAAAAAAAAGTAACACAGTCAAAACCAGCAGTGCAAATATACATCCACCATGGGCAGGAAGCCAACAGCAATGTTAGAAAATACAGAACAGAATATGTACAAAACCAGTTCTGTCATTTTGGAAATGCATATCAGAACATGGAGAAAATATACATCTGTATTACAAAAAATAAGGTCAGATGTGCATGTGCACGTTTTGCGTGGAAAGAGGAATTTAATTCTAACCCTGAGTAAAGAACTTTACTATTCCAATATTATGACTTTTTCATTGCTTGCATAGGAATAGTACAGTAAAATATACTCTAGGCTCAGTTTATTTCTACCTCTGCCTCTCTGGTGACTTCTCTGAGTTGATGAGGAAGAACCTTTCACAAGTCACTGTGCTATTTTAAGCTCCTTTAAGTTTTGGCACATAAAACAACTACAGCGATATAATAGACCAGAGGAGTTGTTACTGCTTCGGGTCCAACCATTCTCAAAGATCAAAGAACTGAAGGTGTCTGGACCATGAGGAGAAGACAGTAAGCTGGAAAGTTATTTAGGTTAGTTATAGCAATATAGTCGAGAAAGGATTTCTTAGGAACGGGGCATTTACATGGGATTGAGAGGATGGGTGAGGAAGGAACATGTGTGCTTGTCCTTCTGCTCAACAAACCCAAATAATGTCTGGCAGAGCTGAGCGTGCACAACCCACAGCAGCCAGAGCTGGCACGTTCTCAGGCTTGCCCACAACATGAACCTAAAAAGTTTCAGATTCAGTTCGGAGTCTCAAAATGTGTGAGAAGGCTCAAAACCACCACATCTAGACTGCACTTACATAAGACTATTAAATTAATTAGTCTTGCAGCACAGTACAAAGTGTAATTCAATCCTGGTGATAGATTGAGAGATTAATCACAATTTACAGCCTTGTGAAGGCAGATATGCACACACACACACAAAAGTATGTAGAAGGAAAGAAAGGAAAAGAAAAATATTCAAGCACTCAGAGACTTAAGCTTCCAGTAATAATTAAATGTATTGATGACATTTTTGAAAGATAAACTATTTCTCCCTTTTTCTCAGTTTTTCGTGGATCATAAAACTGGGGTTTGACTGCTTTCAGTTTCTAAAAAAAAAAAGAAAAAAGGAAGAAAAAAACAAAATGCAGACAATTGGGGCTTTTCTGGTTGAAAAGGATCCTGATACTTAGAATAATTTCTTTCTTTTCTGGCTTCTTTTTTAACAACTAAAAAATGTTGACAAAATTGACTTTTCCTTGAAAAAAAACTTCAACTGAAAATCCAACAACCTCCAGTGCTAGCTCTGAGCTAATATGGTCTTCTAAATTAGACATGAGCATTCTTATACCGGTTTTTGGGGTTAAAGGATTTTTTGGTTTGGCTATGTTTGGTTTTCTTTTTTTTTCCTGTTTTTGATCAGAAAAAATATCTTGAATTTCAAGAAAGTGAAACTCCGTTATAGTCTTGAGAACCCACAAAAACCTTTGTAGAGTATTCGAGAAGTGAAAAGTACCATTTTGGACCCTAAGCCTTCCACTTACCATTCAACCGTCAACACAAAGTCATTTCAGTGGCAGTTCTCCAATACTGTACAACCTGTATATGTTATTTGAAAATCATGTTCATGATTAAAAAGTGGCTCTGTGTGTTATTACTTCTTACAGACAAGATGTGAGATCAGCACATTCCTTGAAATGCTTTTAATTTGTGAAAGGTATCTATTATTTAAACTTTTTTTGCTGTTTTGCAATGATGTGCTATTTCTCCATTTTGGTTGGAAATCACTCACATCAGTAATAAGAACAGCAGATTTGAATTCCCAGAGTTGTTTACTGCAGTGACAGAAATCCCCTGAACACAATTATCTCGGATGAAGATTTTCATGTCCCTTCACTCAGAGCCTTCCTAAACACAATGTGTTTTGCCCTCAGTTGACTGAGAGGGCCCGAGTTTCAGAGAATAGGGCTTCAGTGCTTCCTGAAAGTGTGACAGCTTCAAAGTATGTCCAATGAGACCCTAGAACCACCAGTCATTTTGGAAAAATGTTGTTGCTGTTTCTCTGATCCATTGTCTTTTTCAGAGTGGCACAACTGTGTTTGCTGTGCACAATTCCCAACAAACTGATTGATGTGGAAGGCAAGCCAGGAAAATCTCTGCTCCACCCCACTCTGCGTGTTCAACGGTCAAAAATGTTCAATAACTGCCCAGATGGGGAATATATTTTTTCCTTTCTGTTCCTGTACATACTCCTTCTGCAAATTGCATTATTATTGAGTCGCTTGCAGGCTGTTGACTTCATTCTACAGCTTGTAACCCTTTGCATAGTCTCCCACCTACCACATTGCCCTGGAAATGCCACCAGTGAGCTCCTGCCATGAAATGTTCCTGTAAATGGGAACAAAGGGAGCATATGGATCCTTTGATTAATCCTTGCTACACACACACACACACACACACACACACATACACAGAGACATTTTTTTACCACCCAAATGAAACCTGTGAGTGGTCAGAACGCTTTGTGTGCAGCCCTGGGCTGTAATGACATTTGTGTTATATCTTGCTCTTGCTGGGGTGTTGTATAACCATCATCACTCGAGCCTACGTTTTCATTCCTTCTTAGGTTACATGACCAGCACTGAGATTAGGAACAGGTTTCAAAGTATGTCCACATACTGGTAATTTATCACACATACATTACACAAATAAATAAATAATACACACATATATATCAACTTAATTGCTGCGCATGTAAGTACCTGATTTCACATAATGAATACTTCAAGGAAGCCTATACCCCGATAGATATTAATTACTCTGTCTGAACTAGAGGCCTCACTTTTCTCTTAAATATGCTACATTCAGTGGACTATTGGATTTATGCTGCTGCTCATCACTGTGCTGCTTAAACATTTAATTTGCTAAAAAAACCACAAAAACTAAATCCCCAAAGGAAAGAATTTTATTTCTTTTTTATGAGGGATATAGAAAAGACAGTTTTGGAGCAAGACTCAAAGAAAATAACCTTTCCAGGTTTTATTTGCATTTATTTTATTTAATCTGGTTTCGTGTCAAAGGATAACAGTATTGCAAGTATTATGTTTGGAGAAAATAAATCCTTCTGCCTGTGTATACTCCTGGATAATTTGCATAACTTTTAGTTTACACCAGTGCAGTTAAGAGATGATTATCTTTTTCTAGTAGTGGGTTTGTGGCATGACCCAGAGTTGGGTTTCTCCCCAGGAGCAGATCTTTCTCCCCAGCTCGGCAAATGCAGCACCAGTAACAACAGAGGTACCAACACTTCCTCACAGGAGGAAATTCCAGCTTATACAGGGCCACCCTCAATTTCAAAGGAATTTTGTATGATTTAGGACCACTACAAATTTCTGGTCCTGATCACAGCAAGTCTGAAAAGGATGCAGCCTTGAAGGCTGGAGGTACATTAGATGCAGCCGCCCTGTTTGTGTTTTGCTCTGTTAAAAGGACACCATTATTCTAAGTCCCGAGTAATTGCTAAACAGTTACACTTCACCAAATTTCCATGAAAGATATACAAGTCCCCAGAGATGTTCTGGCACAGGAGTGTTAAGTGCAGCATCCTTATATTTTAAGTAGGTGATTCTTTGCTACATAAATGTCCCAGCCTGCTGCACACACAAAGGTAAGATGACCCTCCAGAGACATTAACAGGCTTTTTACCTCCTCTGTGCCTAATTCACAGGCAGGCAGCATCCTACCTCCCCTCTCCAGCCATGCTTTGCTTATTTGTGTTTATGGTACACAAGGCAGTAGATAAACAAAAAGAAGTTTTAGACACTTTCTGTTCTTAGCTAAACCTTTTAGTTACACATTAGGGAACAGAAGTGTGGTACGACCCTCTGTTTATTTGTGGTTCTTTTAAGTGATGTCCAGAGACCTACATTTCATGGTTGTTTGAAAGTTTATATAACAGTGAGAAGCTGTTAAACAGCAGTTTACCTTCACTTTTTTTCTTTTTTTTTCATCATGTAAAGGATTTGAAATTAACACTCATTCTACCACATTGTTGTAGATATTATTCCACATTGTCCAGGTTTTCTCTTCCCTTAGAATTTATATTTCCTGTAAGTGATGATAAGAGCAATCATGTCAACAAATCTAAAATATATTTGGTAACCATGCACTTTAAAATAGCCCTTGAAATTTCTCAATTCAGCAGTCTGTAAAAAAAAAAAAAAGTGATTAAAAAGAAAAAACTGCATTCTTCACATAAGACCTATGAACAAGGCAAAAAGTACTTCCAAAATGAAATCTTTTCTTTTTACTTCCTTGCATTCTATTGAGTAATACGTAACTTGATCTTTTAAATTAACTGGATATGTTTTATTTAAAATGCTCACAACTTCCTTGCATGTCTCCCAGTTCCTAAAGTTTGTCATGTTCAAACACCCTTAGGATCTCTCTAGCACTACAATGCATTCAGGAAATAAGTTTTTCTTTCATATATCTAAAATCTCCTCTTTTTTCTTTATAAAATTTGACCTTAATTCTGTTTCCTTAAGAGTCAATGGTACTTTTGCTTTGCTATAGGATCCACTTCTTTTACTGCCTTATATAGCGGCAGCTCCTTCCAACACAGAATACTTCTTTCATTAAAAAAAAAGAAAAGTAAAAAAAAATCCAAATTAAATATATACTTTATTTAGTAACCAGGTCTTAATGCAAAGTCATTTTGGGATATTGGATATGTTGTTTTCCTTCAAATCATCTTGAACCTTCAAGCTAAGAAACATAAAACAATTTCAACGTAAATCATTTAGCATATAAATTTGATTTGGACTAAGAAATAACTGTATAAAAACTGCCAAAATTTTAACGCAAAGTATGCATTTTCTTGGCTCCTTATATTAGGATGAAAGAAAACCCACTTTTTAATTATGAATTTAAGTGTTTGGAAAATAATTTTCAGCCTGAAAGACAAGCCAGTTTTGTTGTTTTTAAAATTATTTGTGTCCAGGAATTTTTCTGGGAGAACATAGATGGAATTCATAGTAAAATAAATTTAATGTAATTCCATCATTTTTTTGGAAAGCTCACATGACAGAGTCATATCCCATTAATTCACAGTGATCACTAGAAGGCCAACTGAAAACTACAGAATAATACAAACTAGAGCCAAAAAATTTAAACGGTTCACTACACAAGACCTCATTTATTTTAGGTTTAAACAAAAGACATGTTGTCTTCCCCATGATAACTTTGTGCAACAACTCTAACTTAAATGACCATTCTGTAATGAAAGCAATTGCCTTTTAGGGCTATGAATTCTCACGGTATAATGTTATGTGTTTATATTTTTTCTGCAACACTTCTGGATGCAGATTCAGACTCTGCTACAAACATGTAAAATATTCTGCACTGCAAGGCAATGACTGAAACAAAATTTCTCTTCTAAACTTGCTGAAAACTTCATAGCTCACAGAGACAAATTCATCTTATTATCCTTATTAGTATTTGTCAAGCTATACTATATATATATTCTCTCTATATATAGAGAGAGAAAATATTGTATTCCCTAACTCTTCCTAAAAGAAAACCGTGGAGAGTAACAGAACTGCAAATCCAATCAAATACCATGAAAACTGGCCATAATAAACTTTCTTATAGTGAAACTCCACTTAAGGGTGCACCAAAATGAAAATCACGGAGCACATTTATGCTTTTTCACCGAGCACGCTGCATTTACACAGACACTTGAAACTGCTGTCAGGCAAGTTTTTTAGGGAGGGAAAGAGTCACACTGAATGTCTTTAGAGGTAATAAGAATAATAATCAGGATTGCTCAGAATGTTCCTCAATACTGCTCTCGATAGACAGTAATCAAAGGAACCAACTGTAACTTTTGAACATTGAACCAAAATTCATCTCATAGTTAAAAGACAGATGTGGTGTGAAAGCTCTAATCCACAGTTATTAACTTCCCCCTCCTCAAACACATACAATGAAAAAAAAAAAAAAAAGAAAGAAAGAAGGAAAGGTTTAAAAGATATAAAGCCCTGTTTAGGCCAACAAGTTGTTACATTTCTTGAGCAAGGACAATTTTCTTAGTACAGTCATTTCCTCCAACAAGGTAACTCATGTAAACACCATCAGGGTCGTACTGTTTGTTCTGTGCTGCCAGATGGGGGATATAAACCATGCAGAAACAATTTCAGATTTCCACCCTGATTAGTTCATCTTGGATATTTTCACAGTGTGAATCTGGAAGTCAGAAGTTTACATAATGGTTATAAATTAGGGAGAAATCCTGCTGCCAAGAAAGTCACACTCAAGCAAACAAACTGTCTCCTTCCTAACATGTTTTAGGTGTTGCTTATCAAACATATTCTCAGCTGTAGGTGGAAAAAGACCTTGAATTCCTCGTCGGCCTTTGGATTGCTGTTTTCCCACCGCGGGCTGTTCAGTCACAGCGGTGATTTACCCGCACCGTCCCCATCCCGCGCCCGGTGCCCGGCCCGGCGAGCGGAGCTTGCGGCAGCCTGCAGCTCCCTCCGGGGGACAGCGGAGAGCCCGCAGCCTCCCGAAACCATCGAGGAGCTCTGAGCCGTCGGCCAGAGAGCAACTTCACTGAGCAAAACGTACCCCCTGCAAGTCCTCCAGTCCTTCACACCAAAGACTTTTGCTACCAGGCAGCCGAAGGGGTGACTTGTCCTGCACCCCTGAACTCCTCTCATTCGTGTTGTGCCTTCCTGAGCTTCTTCGGAGCATAGCTTTGGCTGCTTTTTACAGTCATCCCTAAACATAAGCCTCAACCCCAGTATTATTTTACAAAAACTCAACATAATGCCAGTTCTTATTAGACTCGATGGTGGCTGTGGTTGAAAGGAAAATAAAGATCACAGTGTGCCTGTAGAGTAGATAACAAATACCCAAGTAAGGTTTATGCAAAGGCAACTCTCAAGGCACAGGCAGATGGAGTAGGCAAAAGGTAAAGTTTACACATTCTTTCCAATTGGCTTGGCTGAGTGCTAACGCCAGTAAAGAGCTTGCTTTTATTCAGAAATCAATTTAAAATCTATCATGTGCCAGATATATAATTGAACTTTCTGGTTATTGTAAGTACAGGGGTAAATTCTGCCCTCTAATACATACACAAGTTCAGCTTCCCTTTAGGATCATCAGGGTTAATGTACATACACGTTAGGGCAGAGTTTAATATTATCTCCGTGGAGCAGCGAACAACATTAGGTCAAACAAGCCGGTTTCATTTAATACTAAGCATGTTTAAGGAGAAATGTCAGAGTTCAGTTCCGCTGGCTAATGATGTAAATCAGGAATCACTGAAGCCAGACACCTATTCTGATCTTATACCCAATTTGTGTTAGGATTACTCACTGAAATAAATCAGTTCTTTACCAGGAATCCGTCCTACTGACACATGAGCAGTTCATAAACTTTGCTCAGACAAGGAAATCATGCCATGCAGGTGAGTAAATTTATTTGTGTGGTCTAACTACTTGCTAAAGTTACTTTTTTATTGCTGCTGTTGAAGTATTTTCAGCTGAAAATTACTTCTCATTTCAAACAAAGTTTTGCAGGAAATACCAGGGGTTTTTTCTTTTCTTTTTTTCTTTTTTCTTTGTTCCTTTTTTCTTACTTTTTTCTCTCCATTCAGCCTTTTTTTCTTCCCCCACCTATTTTTTTATCTTTTTTTCTTTTTCTCTTGTCTGTCCTTCCTTTTCCCTCCCTGAGACATACTATATGAATTTTTAAAAAGAACTCCTCAAACATATATTTTCAAAATTTTCTAACCAAAAGGTTTTGACGTCTTGATGAAAACACCACAGGTTTTGAGCTTTTCTTGTTTTGCTTTTCTCGTTGTTGTGTTTTGTTTGTTTTGCAGTGGTGGTGGTGTGTTTCGTTGTTATTTTTGTTAGAGCTTGTTTTGCTGCTGTTGTTATTTCGAGAAGGGCAAATTTCCATTTAATTCATTTACCTGAGAAATGGAAAGAATAGGAAAGAGAGACACGTTTTCCAGGAGGCAGAAGAGCCTCTGGAGCGCAGTGGACAGAATCTCATCGCAGCTCAGCTGTGCCGCATTCGGTTGCGTTTTGCCGGAGGCAAGACCTGTGCTAATATCAGAATTGTCCCCTGCGATAAAGGACTTCAAACACGGCAAGCACACATTAGGTAGCACATCGATACTTTCAGATGCGTTTAACAAGATCAGTAGTAGGTTGCTGATCTGTTCAAATCCTTTGCCCAGGGGCCACCGCGGACGCCCCCGACGGGCGGAGCGGGCCCGGGGCTGAGGGAGCCGCAGCCCGGGGCGCACCTGGCAGACACTGGGAGAGGCTGCGCTGCTGCGGGCTGTGGCCTCCTGCTCCTCCGCGGCCAGGAGCTGGGAAACAGCTGCTCCTTGGAGCGGGAGGGGCCGACCGGAGCGTGTGAGCAGCCGGCGGTGCTGCCCCGGGCAGGGCCGCGGGTCCCGGCAGGGGCTTGGCAGCCACGGGCGCCCCCGGCCCCGCTCGCCTGCTCGCTCCTTCCCCCTCACAAGCTGTGTAATGGCGCCTCCTGCCTACCAGCAGGGGGAAGCTGCCTCTGGAAGCTCCGCCGATGAGCTTTTTCCCGTTACCCCGCCGAGCTCCTTCCAGGGCTGCAACGCCGTTCCCTGCGGGACAGGCGCGAACAGCGGGGCGGCCGCGGAGCTCCAGCCCTGCCCCACACCAGCTGTGGCTCCAAGAGACCCCCATGAGCTCTCTCGGGCTGTGGATGGGGATGGACAGGCACCCTCAGAGCCCAACAGACCAGGGGAATCACACCCTGGAACTGCAGTTCTCCCTACTGTGCATTGTAGAAATTTTGCAGAGATGCAGAAACTTTGCAGAGATCCGGAGCTCAGTGGAGATGCCAGGTGAGCTGAACTCCATTTGCAGGCCCACGTTAGGGTAGATGCTGTCTGCAAGGGCCCTGCTCTTCTTGGGTTATCATCTTCCTCTGCTTCCTGCCTGCAGACCAAAGAAAAACCCTGGCACAGGTAACAGCAGCCACCTTGGTCAACTGTCCTTGGCTAGCATCTGGTAATTTTTGAGCCTCAGCACTATTTGGTGACTATGGAGCATAGACGAGTCCTCAAACTGGGGGCAAAGCAGAGTTTTCCACAGACAGTAACTACAGAAGAAGAAGAAAAGGAAACTCAGACAATGATGATGTCGTTTATGCCATTCTGATTCTGTTGCATGCAGGTTCAGTACAGTAAAATTCAAATTAGTTTTAAGCAAGTGGCTTTTCAGAGAATAATGAGGTACCCAGACTTCTCTAGAATACATTCTGGTACAAGTTATTTGTTAATATGTGTAAGGGGGTCTGTCTTCATGTCTAGCTACAAATGCTTCATTTTTTTTCACAATGAATCAATATGGCTCAACCAAAACTCAGGCCAAATAAGACAGAAAATATTAAGCATGTTGATTCCGGTCTACCATACTTAAATCCGTAAATTTCTGTTTTTCTCATTGTCAAATAAATGCCTAATACTCCCAGTAAGTGTGATAAGAAGTGTAAATATTGCACTTAGGACTTCTTAATTAGGACTTCTATAGCTGGTTTTAAACATGAGGTATAAGATACTCACACAGATTTCCTCACATGATTTCTCACATATATGGCAATACATTCAAGTGGATGTGCAAATTGCTTTCATTAACATTGAAACAGACATTTTAATACACCTAAATGTACTCCCGCTGAGCTGTCTGCCCATAATATACATACATATATATATATATATATATATATATATGTATGTATACGTATAGTGAACCACCTGTGCATTTCAGCTGTGAAGAAAATGACAATACTTCAGCCTTTTCAAAACATCCCTGAACTATGTCAAGGAACAGTCCTGGTTCCACTCAGCTATGTTTCCCAGTCCTGTGGATGATATCTAGCTGCTCTATGAATGCTGATGAAATCAAAGTGCATAAATATCCCATAACTACAAGCATTTGGGTCAGCATATAAAACAGAATCTCCAAGACTCACACTCCACAAAACTCTGCCTTTCTTTTATAAACTTGATGAGCTTCTTCAAAGAGGAATGTGTAAACTCTCCCTTCACACACCTTTGTCCTTGTTTTCTCTTTAGTAAAGAACCTCAGTTTAAAGCAGTTATATCTGTGGTGACTATACATCTGCAGCTTTTCAAGAGATGGTTGTTCTCTCTCAAATTCTCCCTCTTGGTCCTAAAAAAACACAGACCATGGACTAAATGTGATTTAAATGGAGGCTTTCCCACCAAGGTGGAAGAAGATACCTGATTCTCAACAGTGATGCCTCTGTAAACCATCTCTCAAGTTAGGAACATCAAACTCTGGCCCCATTGTTGTTTTTGAGTCACTTTAATGCATGCCAAGCATTTGTCACATCCTATTTCTGGATTTCACAGACAGAGCATGTCTGTCAGGATAATTCAGGTGTGAAGTCAGCTTGTGCACTGGCATCTGTAATTCAGATAATACTTATCTCTCCTTTTAACTGTTTTATTGTTCTTTCTTTTCATTCAGAAAAGCCCTGTGGGCATGTGGCCTACAGCCAGACTGCTGCTGTTCAGGATTTTAAATGTATTCACCACTCTCATGACCAAAAATGGAAAAGGGAAAGGTTTTTCGCAGTTTCCATTAAAATCTCTGATGTGTATAATAGGGACACTAAATATTATTTATTTTGCTTTTCTTCATTTTTTTTTTCAGTGATGCATGTAGTTTCATTTAAAAGAGAGAAGTGAAAGAAGTGAAAAGGAAAAAAAGCACTGTGTTTGAAATTTCTTCATTTAAATCTTGAAAAGGCTTTGATTCAGCTGGAGATTGGAGGGGTAGGTAGAAGCCCTTCCCAGGACTACTGCTTGCTGGAATCAATTTTCTGGAAGACTGGTTTCATACTGCCACATCACATCAGATTACATTCTGATTATTATATCTTTTTGACATTAAGAAAGAAAAGTATTTTGCTAATTTTTTTTTTGTTTAATTTACAAAAATATAACAGAATTCAACAGGCTTGTTGCTGAAAACCATAAAACCACAAGAAGTAGGAATGTGTTCATAAGTGTATTTCAATGTGACAGCCAAAGCTTCGCCAGCTTTCTCAAAGCTATTCATGTGCTTATTGGTCAGGTTAGAAATAATTGGGCTCTTCAAAAATCAGAGGTAACCACTAAAGAGAAAACCTCTTTTTTTAGCTTTTAGCTTTATCTCCAGGCTAAAAAATACCATTAAAATTCCGAGCCATCACTACTGGCCTTGTAAAAGTAAGTTTTTAATTCTATATTCTTATCCTAAAAACTAAAAAATAAAAGAAATCTTGATGGGATTTGACTTCAATGCAAAACAAACAAACAAAAAAGTCTTAAGCTGAAACTGAAGGACATTTCTGCCCCCCATGCACAAAAAAAAAAATAGTACAGGGTTTGTTTTTCACACTGAGTATGCAATATTACAAGACATAAGGAAATCTTCTCTGAAAGTCAGAAACATCTGTAAATACAATTACAATGCCTATGGTACATTATGATTCTGATGTTTAATTGGAAAACTCACTACACAAGACACTTAGAACAGAATCAAAGCAGGCTTTTTTAATAAGGAACATCCATTTCAATCCTCTTCATCAAAGACAATGTGGGCAACTCCCTGGCTGACAGAAGTGGGACCAGGTTTGTAGCTGATAAGCCATGAGATTTGTCATAACACACCAGAGAAGTGGGCTCTGGTCTGATCAGACATTGTCTGTTGACTCTGAGGAGGCAGGGCTGCTGTCTTGAGAGACATCAGGTCTGTGGTTGCAGCTGGAAGGGAGCTGGTAAGTTTAGCTCCTTTAACAGCTCCATCTCTGTGACTGCTTATGGGGTGATTGGAGAGCATCAAGAACTGCTCACATTCCTCACCAACACCCTCCAACCGCCAGAAGTGCAAGATGGGAGAGGGACCACACATAGCCACCACTCCTGCCTGTTAACAATTAAAATGTGGTTGCAAAAAATTAACAATGAAAATCTTAGCTGTGTCATATTTGTTCCCTCACACATGAATTATGAGGTGAGGCCTTACTTTTGTACACATTTGTGATACCACACTTCCCACACTGTAATGTAGTCTCCTTTTTGTACTTACTCAGTGTAGGCTGGCTGGCAGCAAATGATACACTTTGGGTTTCCATGAATATATTATAAGCACATAAATTGGGTATGGTGGAAACAAGAGAGTCCATGGGTCAGGTGCATTAATAAATAAGAAATAGAAGCAAGTAATAGCCATTATATCATTCTTGTCTTCTCACAGCATGCTGAAAATGGTGTTTTGTGAACCACCTGCACCCTGTATCTGCCTGCAAATGTGAAAGCTTCAAATGAAAATTAAGCCAATAACTATGGGCCACCTTTGGGACTTCAGCAGTATCTCCTTAGGTTTCCCTGTGTCTGTCCTCAAAGTAAAGAATTGGCTGCTTTTCATCCCCATGATACATTGGGCAAAAAAAAAAAAAATACAGAGTAGGAAACAGCAACAAGAGAAAAGTTTTGCAAGCAGAGACTAAAGCAGAGGTTCCTGTGTTCTCTGTGTCCCACTCATCACAACTGGGCATGGTGTGAGGTATCAGCATCTGTCAAGCTCCAGGCAGCCACCTGTGGCCTGAAGGTTTACAGCAAGGCTGGTCACTCTGCACTCCCTTTGTGCCCAGTGGGTGGGAGTAAATATTTCTAGGGTACCAGGTGACTCAGCTGACAGGTAGATATTAAAATGGGATTGTTCCCTTCAGAACTGCACCTATTTCATCTCTGTTGGATATAAAGAGGACCCAGAATGACTATGTCAGGTTTAGGTACCTACACAGTAAACAGAAAACTAGGAGAGTCCTTCCACCCCAACTAGGAAATGCAATCTAGCAAGTGACCTTGGGTTTTTTTCTTTAAAGGCCATGGAATCATGGAATGTTTTGGCTTGGAAGAGACTAGGAAAGATGCCCTCCTTGATTTGTAGCTTGTTAACAGAGGTCTCATAAGTGAAGTGGTGATTCATGGCTGTTTTGGCCACAGCAACTATGAAGTGCTTGAGTTTAAAATCTGTTGACAGGAGGAGAAGTGCCAGCAAAACTTCCACGCTGGACACAAGGAGAGCAGGTTTGAGACTGCACAGGGAATTAGTGACTAAGGTCTCCTGAGGAAATGTGTTAGAAGGGGCTGGGGTCCATCAGTGTTGGTTGCTTTTTAAGGACCACCTCTTAAAGGCACAGGAGTAAGCAATTCCTAAATGTTGGAAGGGAAAGAAATGAAGCAGAAGACTGGCTTTGCTGAAGAGGAATCTTCTTCTGTAGCTAAGGCCAAAAAGGAAGGAATATGGTTCTGAGAATTATAAATTCCCAGTCGAACCTGAACTTGAGTGGGATCTGCTGCTCCAGCTGGATCCCTATAAGTCTATGGGCATTGATAGGACTCTCCCTGCCATGGAGGCATTGGAACTAGTAGATGTTTGAAATTACCTCTTACTTCTTAGTTTTAATTTTTTTCCAAAACCGCAGTCATGTAAAACTCAGATGAAATACACTGTGGTGTGCTGACGTGCTTGCAGAAAGAGCAAGGGTTCTGATTTTGATGTGAAAATGCCATTTTGAGAAATTTCTGGCCTGTTGGGAAGTTTCACAAAGTGGAAGAAAACAACTGGAATGAAAATACAAAGAAAAAGTAAACTGATGCACACATAACCATAACAAGGAAACCTTTAGATTCTCAGAAATGTAGGTTAGTTCATCAGCTACCTTTTATTGGTAGTGTTTCTTGACTTCCAGAGTAGCACAAGAATTTGCCTCAGCTGATACTAGTGCTGCTTCTGAGGGCAATTTCTGGCCCAGTGGCTGCTCAGAGGCAGGGACAGAGGCTTCACCAGAAACTCTTTTGAGTAGCAGAAAAATCCTGTCCTAGTATATTAATTCTATTTAGCATATAACATTTGGATTTCTTGATTTTTTTGAGATTTCTTTTTTCTTTTTTTTTCCTAGGATTCCCACATTGATGTTTGAGTTGAAATTCTCAAGTGGCACTGTTTTTTTGTGAAAAGCTCCTGTCAAAACTGATTTGTATGACAAAATTTACCAAAAAACATTAAAAATAAACTCTGATGTGCCTTGCTAATTTATTATATGTAAGAAAGCGTGCATTAATGCCTGGAATCACAGGGACCACATTATCACAGTGCTCTCTTGTCAATAGCTTTTTTGGATTTGGAAGCAGCCATTTCCAAACTATTCACAGGAGTACAAATTGTTTCTGTTTCAGTGGATAAAGACAGGAGAACAGTCAGATGATTGCAAGGCTTAACACTCTTTACAGAGACATCTCAGTTTTTAGAAGTATGTGAGTACATCTGTGACAGTGGTATTTTCTCCTGCTCATGGTTTGGTAAAAAAGCACCACCACATATCATTGTAGCCAGAGGAAGGAAGGAAGGAAGGAAGGAAGGAAGGAAGGAAGGAAGGAAGGAAGGAAGGAAGGAAGGAAGGAAAAGCATAAATAATTTCTTAACAGTCACCTTCTTTCAAACTGAACTTTTACTGCATATTTTCTAAATGTAAAAGTGTTTGAGCCCCTTTCCACATTTCCAAGCATAAACCTGGAAAGACATGAACTATTTCTCTGAAGGTGAAAATGTTCTTGTGGCTTTTTCAATCACTTCAGTAGTATTTTGTTGTTTGTTTATACAAAGTTGCCCACATAACTCTCAGGTACAGCATCTGCATACCTAGATTTCTGCTCCAGTTCTTATGTCACCTGCTGAAGCAAAGTGCTCAGACTGTCTGAGGATTGAGCAGCCATTTCTTTGAAGCAGTTACCAACACAGCTTCTGACTCCCGTCCTCTGCCAGCACACATTCAACCAGCCTGCAGACATCAGTAGCTGGCTTTCCCCCACTCTGAGGCTTCAAATTAAATTGCTGTTGAGACTCCATGACATAAATTAAGAACAGAAAAAGCAGTTTTAAGCTTACAGCTCTGAAAAAAATCACTAAATGAATTCTATTTTGGCAGCTTGCTGCTCACAACTCAGAAAATACGACAGCAAAGCAAATCACATGTCCAGTGTGTGTTTTATAACCCTGCACAGACTAAGCCATCTTGTAGGCACATGCTTGACTATTTTTAGTGGCTGTGCTCCTGCAAATATGGCAAAGTCCTTTAGTGTTGGCGAGTCACTAGGGGCTACTTGAAAAGTAGCAAGAGATGTCAGTTGCTGGAATTTTGACTGAAAATAATAATACCTGGGTTTCAGATTTGCTGCACAGATTTGCCAAAGAGCAAATGAAGTCAGCTCTGGCAATGTGACGATCTGCTGATTGCTGCCTCCAGCCATGAAAGCACAGGATCTGACTGTGTTTTATTTTCATCACCATTGCTACAGCATCATTTGAAAGGTACACGATGGTTCATGGGAATGCCAGTTTTCCAGGGTATCCATCTGGGAGTCAAGCAACTCTCCCTCAGTTCCAAGCAGGCACTGTGGTGCGTCCAGAGGCCTTATAACTGACACGGCCCATTAGTCATAGAAACATCCCAGTAAAATTAGCGGCAGCTTTTCATCTTTATGGGCCTCATGCCTTGGTCCATATGTAGAACACACAGAATGGATTTTTCTTTCCTTGGCATGTAACCCCGTCTTTCCGGTGCTTTGGTTCCAGACCTTCATGAGCAATGCAGGTGGCTTTTGTTGTTCCACAGCTCATATTCTTGACAGTTACTGCATCTACACAATACTTCTGGATTCAGCCAGGCCAAAACATTCTCACAAACAGTTACTTAAGATTACCAGCATTAGCACATAAATATAATAGTAATTAATAGCACTTTGGCTTCTTGAAGATTCCTTGTACTGCTCTGTTGGGTCTATTTCAACAGCACCAAAAAAGCCAGCAGCAAGGTCTCTGCCCACCCCAATCCTGTTTTTAAGATTTCTGTAGTTTGTTTTTAAGGTGTGCAGCCGAGGCATGAGGATAAACTACTGTGATTTTCTTTTTGAGAGGCCAAGGTTTTAATGGTCACTTCTTATTTGGTACTGTATGTATTTATTCATCTGTTGAGTCTCAGATGGAGACAATTCAGACCTGGTTTTCAGAGGTGTCAGGCAATTAATAGTTTCCATGTGAGCCAAGGGGAGCTGTGACCATGAGGTACTGTGCTAAATATGGCTTCTGATTTTTTCAAGAGGGCATGCACAAGACACAATTTAAACAGTGTTTAACTTATATCTTCATTCTGAATCTAAACTTATAGCAAACAGAGACTTGAATTACCTCTGTGTCATTTACAGCATTTGTGAAATGAGTAAAGAATCCAATCAGATATTTTACATCAATAATATATTCCAAAAAGAAAATTCAAGACTTTTCAATCTTATCTTTCTACTTGAGTTTCTTTCTTGCTGGCTCAACATACAGGTCAAACACTGAATGAGAATCTCCCTTTTTTAAGAAATAGCTACTCCAAAGTAGAGGTGAGGTTGTCAGTGGTGCTGTCATGGTACCACTCTTTTACCTGGCACACTGGATTTTATTTTCCAGTGCTGTAAATACACAAATTTTCCAAAGCATTGCACATGTTTAGAAAGACAAGAATATGCCAAGTTGTCTTATTTGAAGTCCCCAAGTTTATATATGCCATTTTGTAAAAATAAAATATGTAAACTGCCTAGCAAGAACTCCAGGAATACTTGGAGTTTACTAATAGTGGGGGCAGCACTTTTATGCCATACTGTGCAATGAATGTATTGCAATGCAGGCAATGGCTGTTCCAATCCAGAAATAGAAAAGGTGATTCATTTTGGTTTGGAATGAAACAGCAGCATGTCTTGATGTTGCTAATAAAAGCCTTTAGGGTTTTTCTCCCTGCAGGCTTCATTGCAATAATAGCAGTGCTTCTGTTAGCTCATTATCAGCATTGCTGGCAGCAGAGGAGGCAGAATTGGTTGCACATTTAGATTATTATTGCCGTTGCAACACTTTATCCTAAGACTCCTTAAACAAAGGATTTACAAGCCATGGTAGAGACAGTCCGTCAATAGAAGCTATTATAGAATCCCTTACTACAAGGACTGATTAGCCTTTCATTGATACCCTATGAAAAAAAATGCTAACTACCCATTAACTGTTTGTAAATGGAGCTGTAGTATGCAGACACATGTGAGGAATATGAGGGATCATTTGGGGCATTGAATCTGGTTTCCCACAGATAACAACAGATCACAACATCTTGCCAGACAAGTTCTGCAGTGAGACAGCAGTTCCTGGTTGAGCTGCTTCATCTTTCTTTGAAAGCCATCTCTTTTAAATCTGAAGTTCTCAAGAATCCTTAATTACTTAATATTTAAGCTTGAAAAAGGCAGTTATTCATGTGGTTCCAGATTTCAGATATTAAATAGTCTGCTACAGCAAAGATCCTTCCACTACTGCAACCTTCCCCCTTCACTCTCACTTGCCTTCTTTCACTTCATTTACATTTTGTGTTCTATATAAAGTAAAAATCATAACTTAAGAATTAGGTTTTGGTAGAATCTGAGCTCCATTCAAGCTAGGGATCAGTCATGCTGATGTTATTAAGAGCAAATGCTAACCCATCCTTCCAAAAATTACATAGGCAACATCTAATGTACTAAGAAAAGGTTTAGAGGCTCAGAGGTTGGACACAGAGAACACAGAGAACAGAGTGAATATGTAATGGATACATCCATCTCTTGCCACTTTCATACCATGGTGAGTTTTCTTCCCAGAGCTGCACCTGCAGGGTTACATCCTTTGGGAGCACCCTCTGGAAAAGGACTCCCTCTCTCAGAGGGAGATGGTGGCCAGGCTGCTTCTTATGGGTAATTTGATATAGTGAATTAAAACCAAAACTAAGGTAAAATGACATCACCCATGCTACACCACATGCAATCACTGGATTTTGATGTTGTAGCAGACAAGAGCTGTGAGCTCTGCCCAAACTACTGCTCTTCTGTATCTGTGAGATTTGTGTCGTAGCCTCCCTTTCTTACAGACCACTCTTCCCTCCACACCCCCTCGTAAACTTCCCTTTAGCAAACTTCTTGTGCTGAGCTTTCCTGAGCACACAGAGTGACCTGGCATAGAAACCCCAGGGTCCACTTCAGATTCCCTCATAAAGTAACTTGGATCATCTCTTGTTTTTCTTGAATAAATGCAACACATTCTGCCTATTATTTTGCCAAGGTATTTTGCAATAGTAAAGCTGGGAACTGGAGAGTGCTGGCCAGCCAGGCCAGGAGCTGTGCTTGCTGCAGCAGTATTCCTCCACCAGCTGGTTCTGCTTCCCTGTAATTTGTTCAGAATTTGTGACAGGACCTCTAAGTTCACCTTCTGCAAAATGTTGTTAATTCCTTATTACACATATCTGCCTAATTCCTTGTCTTTTAAAAATGTTGAACGATCTACCTTGGTAATCGGATTTAATTTTTGCCATGTTCCTAGGACATCAAAAAATTCTAAGAGAATTTGTGATATAAAGCTAAAATACTATACACATTGAAAAGAAAGTTGGAGGTAGAAATAAGATTGTTTTTCACCCAGTTTTAGGAAAAAAAGAATGTTCAGATTTTTCACTTTGACACACTTTGAGAGTAAGCCTGCTTGAATCTAATGTAAAATTGAAATGAAGAAAAAAATAACTACAAGCTAAATGAGGTATTTTAAATCAAGCAGTGTGTTTAATTTGATTAGAATTGAAATACCTTTTCTTTCATTTTTGTTCTGGCAAAGCTAACAAAAAAGTCATTTTTGGTTGACCTGAAACAATTTTTTCCTAAGTTTAGACAGAGAGAGGAAAGATTAGTTATTTAGACAGCGCTACTTCTAAATTCAAAGGCTGCGCCATTTCCAGCAACCTATGCTTCCTGCCTTAAATGAGCTTTTCATCCTTATATATATGTTTATAGCAACTGATGAGAGAAATATTGAGCAATCACATAGATCACAGTCAAAGTTTCAAAATTCTTTTAACTATTTGACCTTCCTTTCTTGGAAGGGGATCCTATGTATGTGCAACTTATTCATCATTCCAGTTTATAATGAGATCTTTTTGTTGTTTATTGTGGCCATTTGTTGTTGCTTTGAAAAGAAAAGCTTTCCATATTAATCTGCTCCATCTCCTGCATTGTGGGAGATAATTTGCAGTGATGTGCCTGGCCCTAAATAAATGCAGGTTCACTTACAGTAGGAAGAACTGTTGGAAAAAATATGAATGGTCCTCAAAATAAACAAACCTTACTTTTTCATTTTGGTTCTGCCAATGGCTGTGTGATACTGAGTATATAGGAGAAGGATGTTTGCTGACCATCCTAAAAATGCCTACTGTTTCAGTCATGCTGAATGAATCACTTTTGCTCTGTTGGCTTACAGAACAGCAAATAACATTTTTCTGATTCATCTTCTAGAAGCTATTACTTTGGAGAAGCTATTTATGAACTCAAACACACTGAGAAAACTTTTTGTTCTTTAATTCCTTCCCCATTTTCCTACTTATAACACCTTTTCTGACTTAAACATGTGCAGCATAAACCTCATGTCCTGTGTTATAGGGTAGAAAATCTAAAATGCTAAACACACTAGCCCTCTTTGGGTAACACCTACAATCATAATGAAGTGTTTCCTGGCACACGCACTTAAATCACTTTTATATTGAGCTCTGGAAGCATTTGGGCTTTTTCCCAGTTTCACCTCTACGATGGTTCCTGAAGGAAAGGGAGCTGGGATGTGGTAGGCAGCCCCTGTCCAGGCAGTGGCTCTGGTGGAGGTGTTTGTCACCATCAGAGTCAGCAGAATTTGCTGTTGGGCTGAGCTGTTCCTACAGGCACTTCCCAGTGCTGGGGTAGGAGCACCAGCTCTGTCGGCAATACTGCAGAGAGGGGAACCTCTGGCCAGAGCCAAGGAAGGAGGGATGATGCACTCTTGGTGGCAGAAATGTCTTTTTCCAGCACAGCACGCTCCAAGAAAAAGGATTTGTCTAGACATCAGCACTAAAACCCCAGTTCAGCACCATTGTTAAGCACATGTCCAGCTGAGAGCAAGTAAGGGACTTAAATGTCAGTGGGTTTTTGCACATTGTCAAAATGGGTATGCACTCCAGGGGTTATTTGGGAAGACTGGCATTTTTTTTTTTAAGGAGAGAGAATGTTTAGAGAGGCTTGATAGAATAAAAGACAAGAAAACTGAAAAAGAAAAAAATCATAATACAGGAAGCAAATCATACAAATGTTGATAATTAACCAACAATTCAACAATTCTAACAGAAACCCAGGAAAGATGATGTAGATTAGATATCACATGAGTCTGAAATGAATTGGAAATACTATGTGTCCAAAACATGTTAAAAACACCTCAGTTGGGAAGATAATAATCTTTTTCCATGATTATGTTGGAATTAAATGTGACAGATGTGTATTTTAATTGGCCATGAAGACCTTCATGTTCAGACCTCACATTTGCTGACTTATGAACATTTTCCTAAACAGCCTTATCATCTTGATGGCTATGACCACCTATAGGCCATAGCTCCTATTCAAACTAGATTCCATGTAATCTTGTCTTTATTTGAAAATTACCAAATGCCAAGTTATTGGCTGTAAGAGAAAGACCTAAACTTGCATTGCAAATGTGAGAGGAGTAGACATTATTTGATCTCATAGTTGTAATCAACACTGGTTTCTCTAGGTTTATGATGGTTCATTTATCAAAAATTAATTGTATCTGCCAGTTTCTTATTATCAAACTTTTAAACACTGCTGCTAATTTCATAGTGTGAGAACCATTCTTCTGCAGCTCTGAAGATTCTATAAAGTTTTGCTGCTCAGAAAAATTCAGCAGTTCTGGAAAAGATTGTTTCATTAATGCAACTCCAGGAGTTACCTGTAACAGTGTCCTCTGCTTTATGTAACTGATTTTAAACAAATGGATGTTGGCATCAGGGTCACAGAGCCAGGCAGCAGCAAACCATCAAGGGCTGGAGCTTAATCAGGCTCATCGTGCCCTGTGCTGAGGACACACAGAAGTCTGCAAGATTTTTCAAGAATCCAGGTGAAGAAAAGGAATATCCACGCAGAGAAAAAATGTGTATAGAAGTGTACATTAAAAAATAACACATATGTAATTGCTATTAAATATTAATTTTTAAATATTGTTATTATATAAAAAGAAAAATAAGATATGGATAGAAGGCAAGTTATATTAAATTAACTAAAATAATTTTAAAGTCTGTGAATTAAGCAGGAGTATACACAAGCATTTAATTTCTTCCTTTGATTTCAGTGGCTTCCATTAATTTCTCACAGAAATGGGCTCAAGTCACTGGTGAAGCTGCTGTGAGGTAAGCCAGGGTGTGGATTTCTGGAAGCTCAGCCACTTCACCCATGGACGACCTTGTTCTGCAGCCAACATAGGTAACTTACTTGACCTTTGGTACCAAGGCTGGACGTTTGTATATTCTGGCAGTTGCAGGCACCAGAAGGAACAAGGCAGACGCAGCGGGTCAAGGGAAAACTTCTACTTCTTTATTTTTTTCTAATTATCTGACTCCATTACTTATATACATTTGTACAGAAGTCAAGAGATTGGCTACACAGGTAGCCACCTCTTTGACCTGGTAGGTGAACATCACTGTCCACCACATTTCTCCACCCATAGCAGAAAAATGTAAACAATAGATAAATGCTAAAAATACATATTGTTTTTGTGAAGCTGTGTGAGAAACTCCAGTTCAAGAGCATAAACAACAAAAAGGCTTTTGCATCAGGGCGACAGTATATGTCAGATGAAATAAATGTAAATCCACGTCTACAGGCTAAAAAAAAATAATTAAGTCACCAAGGATTTTAAAGTATTAAAAAAATCAGTTTATATTTACTGCAGATGCTATATTTTAGGTTAAAAATGTCCTTAGGATTAAGATCAGGAAAGCTCCCTCAGTGATAAAAATATTTTATAGACTATTTATAGAATAGTCTCCAAAATAATATTCATCACTGTGTACACTTCTTTGGAATTTTTAACTTCCTAAAAATCAAAATAATAAGAGGCTAATCTGCAAAGAAAAATCCAGCACAGGCCAGAAAATGCACCAGATAAATGTTTATCTGTTATTTGCATCTGCTGTGACTGTGAGTGAAACACTGAACATAACCTTCATTTACTTACTTTAAGAGTATCTCTGTCTATTTTAAGGACTAATTCTAAAGCAAATCTTTCTCATTCTGCACATCTTCTGACTTACACTCATCTAAACTAGGGACATATTCACACAGCTTGGCACAGATAACCAAATATTATTTAGTCATTTATTGTCATTGTGGCTTCAGTTTCTTCTCTGAAATGGCTTGGATTATTTTCCTGAAAAATGATCATTTCTCACTTTATCCATTATCCACTCATAGCTCTTGTGTGAGCTCCAGGGAGGACACATATTTCTTCTCAAAGTTTTCAGAAAGCTCCAGCTGAAGAATCCTATAACTGGAGTAATTTTTATTACCTTAACACTCTCTTCTTCAAGCTGTATCTCTCCAAAGAAAAGCCTAAGGCCATTCTAACAATCCAGATGATCCTGACCCTTTAAAATCACCTCTGATCTTGGAGCAGAGTTTCCATGTTTCACATGAAGGCAGCCTTCCTTCTCAATCTATTTTGGATTTTTTTACAATCCCCATGTTAGCCAGGAAGTCTCTGAAGCTCAGCTCCTACCAGAATAGTTTTGTACCTTATACCTTTGACAGGAACTGCTGGCATTCGCCTGCAGGAAGCTGACGTGATTTAGGAGGGGATAAAACATGTACATGTTTGTTACTTGAGTTTTACAGCTCTGCAGGGAATGAAAATCTTTTTCACAAAGGATTTAAAACCTTGGCTTTTTTCCCCACTAGAAAATTTCAAAATTCTCTGAAGGGAAATGGCTAGATGAAATTAATTTGGGGTCAATTGAAAGGTTTCAGTCTGACCAAACCCAAAATCCTTTTAATTTTGTCTTTCATATTTATTTTTTTACATTATAATATACTGAGCAGCATAAAATATGAGATGCTATTCCTAATGCTTTAAAGAAAGTCTTGAACATATGGCCCAAATGTAACTGATACATTGATGTCTAGCTGAGTTTATGGAAACCCTAAAACAACAACTGTGGGAGATGTGAAATGAGCTATTCATCCTGACTTGTGTCCAGGAGTGATACTTAATAACAATGATATTTTAAATAGTTTATCAAGGAACATGACAAACAGAATGGGAGGAAAGGGCATGATACAGGAAAGACCAGGTGTTGTAAGAAAAAGCTTAATTTGGTGCCAAGAACAAACTATATTTGCTAAAACTGTATTTTATAAAGTTATAAATGTTCTTATATCCTTGCATACTTATGTGCTTTCCAAGTCAAGACACACAAAACCTCCAGCAGCAATGAAGCTCTGCTAAGGGGAAGAAGAGTCTCAGGAGACAAATTTTTTGGTGCCGCCAAAACCCTCACTGGTTTGATGCACAGCCATTTGCACTGGGTGGTAAAATATTTTGGTGTAACATTTGACTGAAACCTACTCCATCATAGGAGCTTTCCACCCTCTCCACCACCACCACCACTACATTAGCATTATTGCTTCACCAGCTTGAAGGACAGGAAGGTAATCAGGAGCAGTCAACATCAGCAGATCACACACCACCAGCTCAAGTGCTTTTGATGAAGAAATGAGTGTCTGTGCAGATAACATGTAATACACTCTGACTTCTGTAAAACTGTTGACACCATCCCACACAGTGTTTTCATGTGTAGGCTGAGGTAATACCGGCCAGACAAACTGTCTTCAAGATGGGTTGAATACTGGCCAAGGCACCTCATTCTAATTAGTGTCTCAGTATCAATTTGGCAGCCAGCAGCAAGCAGAGCAGCCTGCGAGTTGATAGTAGGATTGGTGCTCTTCATCATCTTTTGCCATGACCTGGATAACGAGACAGAAGCCACCCTTGTCAAATGTGCAGACACTACTTAATTAAGAAGAAAAGGCAGGGTTTGACACACTCTACAGCTGGAGTTGAAGTCAAAGAAATCCTGACAAACTTGAAGATTGTCTCTGAAAAGAAAAGATTGTCTCTGAAGAAAGTTTCACAAAATTCAGCCAGAATAAGTGCAAAGGTTTATACCTGGGGCAAGCACAAGTCAGTGAGTAAACTGCCTGAACAGAAGCCTTTTTGAAAAGGACATTTGGCATTTAGGGAATACCAAACTAATGGACACGAGGGTGCTCTGATAACAAGCACAGAAAACTGCATAATGGACCACATTAGGGGCAATGTGGCCAGAGAAAGGCCAGATGAAGCTGCCCTGCCTTTCAGCAGTGATGTGGAGGCGAAGGGGTGATTTAACAGCAGGCTACAATTCTTTGAAGGACAGTTGTGAGGGCAATGGGACCAAACTATTCTCACGAGTAGGAGATGGTTTAACAAAGTGCTGCAGCTTGGGAGGCTCACCTTGAATGTCAGGACTTCTTCAATAGGATAGCAGTGTGACATTGGAACCCACATCTGGGTGGAAGATCTGTTCTCAGAGGGTTTCAAGAATCAGCTAGACTTGGCATCAGCTGGTCCTCAGTTGTTGTAGCAGTGCTTTAATCAAGATATTGTACTAGATGACCTCCAGAGAGGTTCCCTTATTTCCTTGATCCTCTGATTCACTATTTTTCTTCCCCTCCCCTTCAACATATTAGGAAGGTCAAATGAAAGTTCAGAAAAAATTCCTCTCAGAATATGAAGCCATGTAAAAATGACCTCAGTATGCTCTTTTAATATAGGTGCAAATCTTTTAAAATGTAATTTGAAAATAACGGCAGGACACAGGTGTGTGAAGTGGATCACCAAGATAAAGTCACTTGTTAAACTCTTATTACTTATGACAATTCATAGCAGACAACGTATTTCACTTGATTGCTTTATTCTACATCCTTTACAGCAAAGACAATGAGCAATCTAAATCCCTTCCTCCTTTCCTTCCTGGCAAGATCTTCACTCATCAGTTCAGTGTGCAAAGAATGGGAATCACCATGACTAACTGGGAATGATTTCAGCAAACTGAAGTCCTTCAGGCACTCTGTTTTATGAGAGAAGGTAGCAGAGTACAAGTCTGGTCACAATGTAGAATTTAGGTCCAATATACTGGATCAATCCCATTTTACTCAGAATTTGGGCATGACTACAAACTACACTGTTCTTTCCTTTGATTATAGATGCATTGAAATTCTCTGTTAAGGGGAAAAAACCCAAAACATATGAGTGTGCTGAGGGGATGTCTTATAATTTCAATTCACTACTAGTGAAACTCCACTGACTGGACAAATGTCACCAGGATATTACCCTAAATCAGTAACTTCCCAGAAACACAATTTCCCACAGCACTGGCAGCAGTTAAGCATTACTTCTTAAGATACATGCAAGATAAAATTAACGTGGTGGGAAACACTACCTACATATGATTTCCCAAGTAGACAGATAATAAACAACCCAGTGAAACAGGAACCACCAGAGAAGTTTGCTCAAACAGAGGATTGGAAGTTGTTAACACACAGATTCTGAAAATGGGCAGTTCTGGCCTCTGGAGAGACTTTTTTCAGTCTGTGTGGCCCTTGGAATATTTTGATCCAAGAGGAGTTCCCTTGGAAGAGATCCTTGGAAAATATTTCCCTTTGATCTCTGGTGTATTACTCCTCCTTTGCAGCCAGCCAAAGTTTAAAACTAGCTTGACTCCCCTTTGACTGATACCACTTCTACAGTCAGATACAGAACTAGTATAGCAGGGAACAGAAAGACCCCAAGAAGCACTGCAAATAATCAAAACACTGTTCATGTTGGGCAGTGGTAAAATGAAAATTTTGGATATGTCCGGAAGAGACTTGTTTCATCAGCACCAGATGCTTAGACAGACATGGGCTATGGGGAGAATCATAAATGAGTGTAGAACTCACAGTTGCACAGAAGACAATGCAACCAAATCAACTCATACCACCTGGGAATCCGGGCTCTGAAGACTGAAGTCATAACAATGGAACTAAAAATAAGTTCCCACAAACTGGCCCACTCATCAGCTCTGTATCTTGCCTTAGTGAAGCTGGAGATCTGCTACTAATACAGGCTTCTCTGCCCTAAATCATTTATTTTGGCAGCTCATAAAATATGGAAACTTTAACACTCAATATTCCCCACTCTCTCGTGATTACTGTTCAGGGACAGACTCTTTATATCAAACAGAAACTTAAAGATTGTGGCATGTTATCAAAACCATAATGAAATCTTGTGCAAGCACAGTAATCAGAGAGGGCTATTTGTCAAGACATACTGTAGAGAAAAACAAAATCCCACAGTAGAAACAGGAGTGCTTGCTCTGCTGAGAGATACTGTGAAAATGAAATGAAGCTCTTTTTTTCCTCCTCCTTAATCAAAACTCAGTATGAAAACAAAAACCTTACCAAATAACTTTTGCTGATAAAAAAAAAAAAAGTTGGCTGGAAAGGAGTAGTGCATAATTTATACCAAAATAACATTAAAAGGGGGATTGTTCACATAGATCTTTCTGAGTGTGTGATCAAAAATTTTGTCCCTGAGGGGAGTTCATGTTACTGCCACTACTGGGTTGAGGCAGGATTTTACTCTCTCTGTGAGACAGTCAAAACCTGGGAAGTTGCTCAGGGGATGAAGGTGTGGGCAGATCTGATATCACTTAGGAAGTCCCTGGTGAGGGTGTGCCTGTGTTTTGACCCCACCTGCTGCAAGAGGTTACCCCTTCTATCCACAAAATATCTGTAGAGGTTTAAACTCGACTCATTGCTTAATGAAGAGAAGCGCTGGAGGGGGAGTTACGTGCTCTGGGATCTCCTGGCCTCTGATTTGCGAGCCAGAGGCCTACTCAGTAAATCAGGGATAACATTATTAAGTTACTTAAATGTACTGTTGGGATGTTAATTACCCAGCACATTTGCAGTCAGTCTGCCCTTCTGAAAATTAAGCCACTTGGCTGTCTAAATGATGCTTAACTCTGAGTGCAAAGATCAAACACTTCAGCTTAAATGTCCCCATTCTCAGCTCCACAGGCTTTCATTGTACCATCATATTTTCAAATACCATCCCATTTCTAGAAGAGGAGGGCATGGTTAGGTCAGGATTATGTTTCAACCAGAGATCTGTACAGAAGATCTTAAAAGAAACAGTGCTATCTAGTGTTATTGTTTGCACAGTTGCACAAGCACTGAATTACTGTGTATGTAAATGCTGATGAGTACAGGGCAGATAGGGTGTGTGGCTGCAGGGGTATAACAGAATACTTTATTTTTGATCATAAGCAGAATCTATTATTGTGGCAGAGCAATGCAAGGTTAGTACCTGTCAACAAGACAGCTGGAGGTTTCTTTTTCACTGATAAATGTTGAGTGCAGCTGTGCTTGGCACATGCTTAGGCTGTAAACAGGAGCCATGGCTTTAACATCATTCTGATTTTTCCTCTCCTGATAATTTCTGCTTTCACTTCTTCAAGAGTGGTGCCCAGGTGGAATCCTGAAATCTATTCAAACCCAGAGAACAAATTAGCTCCTAGAGCTGCCTGGCCTTGTAGGCACTTGAATTCATTATTTCAGCTGTATCAGTAGAAAGAATTATAAGTCCTTAATTTTGGTTACACGTAGATCCTGAGTAGTTGCTTCATTGGTGGACAACCACAGACAGAGCTGGCCTTTTCACGTTCTTCATGGTAGCACCCAATTTTTGCAGCAGCCCACACTCAAAGTGAGGAAGAGGATATGATTATTTCCTTGGATGGCATGGTCAGGGTTACTTGCCAGTGCTGCAATTCCATTTTCTATAAATAATTTGTGACTGCAGAACTCTTATTTCTCAGATTTCAGGGTGATATGGAAAAGGTGACAGCTGGAATTAGACCCTCCCAGTTCCAAGAGATGTGCATTGTAGGAAGAAAGCAATCACACCTAGAATGAAGTACTCAGTATTTTCCATTTGTTCCTGCCCCACAATACTCTTAGTTTTGTCAAATTTAACTATGTGACCAAGAGTAATCTGAAATATTAACGTGAAAAGAGAAAATGTAAGACTCAATATAATGTAGGACAGCAAGTACCAGACAGAATCCACATTTTTAATTCAGAGCACTGTGGACAGCAAATACATTGATAGGAAAGGGCATCACCTTCATTTTTTTTTTCTATCTAAAAATGTAAAGATTAATAGTCAGCAAAATAGAGCATAAGAAAATGATAAGTAGACAAAAACCTCTTGACTTCCCTACAGAACCTTCAAAGTGAGACAGCTAGAAACATCCTCCTAACTCATTGTCCTAAATCCATATCTGTTCTCTTTTCCTTGATAAATCTTTTATTTGTTTTGCTTTTCTCCACACTAAACTCTATGACCAGTGATGCTCTTTCTTCATATCACCTCCTGATTTTTACCTTTTACCTGCCAGTTGTATCATCACAGCTTATTTCATGTCTCGTTTTGTCTCCGTCTGTCACTCTGGATGCCTTACCAAAGAGCAACAGTGCTTTAAGCCAAAATTCTAAAAACAATTTATCTACAATGACAAAGTAGAGGTGAAGCTGAAAGGTACATAGATCTTTACTGTTGTTTGGTTTTTTGTTTTCTTAAAACATATGATTCATGTATGTTATCAAAACTCTAGGACTTGTTACAATGTTTTCTCCATATATCAGGGATGCATGTAGGATGGCTTTGAGGTAAGTTGTGAACTCATTCTGCCTGACACCTATACCAACCCCAAGTGAGGCAGATGCAGATTCAGTGTACAGCTATAAGTAATGCTGCTGATTTGGAGCTGAATTGAACCGTCCAGCTGGCTTGAATCACCCACAGAGGCACCCATGAGACTTGTTTGGACTGCTGGAGGTATCCACAGCATCACTGTCAGCATCTGAGTCAACTTCTACACTGTTTTTAGAATCACTGGGGAGATAAAATCTCCCTTTGGAGACCATGTCTTTCTCAACTGAATGCAAAGGAATTCCATGTGCAATTCCATGTCCAATTTTCCAGGCTCAGATAACAGTTCCTGGATGTAGATATGAATGTATCTGGCGTCAAATGGTTACACAGCTGGACCTCCATTTATAAACCTTTTGCTCAGAGCATCTGCTGATGGGAGCTAGAAAACATACAAGCACTTCCTTCACCATGGTGTGTAGTGCATTTTGCATGTCCAGTGAAGCACAGACATGGCTCTGGCAGCAGCTATAACACTGGCAGTTTCCATCACCCTTGCTGGTTATGGTAAACTTTCTAGCAGTGCACTCTTCCTGCTGTGAGGTGAGTGAACATTGTATTGCCACTTCATTAACAATATGTGATACATAAAAGTTACTTAATACTTAGGTATTAAAACTGCAATTAAATTTCCATACTATTGAGTAACTCTCATAGAAACCATTTTAAAAGGTGTACATATTTATCTCTCCAAATAATTTAATTATATCCTCCAGTGGTGCTTAGTGAAATATTATATATAAATCTGGAAATACTATTTCCTTCAAAATTTTTCTTCATAGTGTTTTATTGATCTCTTTCTTGTCATTGCACCACTATGAAACATCTGTGTTTTTCCTTCAGCTCACTATCAGTTCCCATTTGAAAAGTCTGTAAATTCTGTGCTCCTCTAAAATCTATAGATAATTGATTCCAGGAGTGTGTGTCCACAGCAAACTGTGTAGCTGCAGTTCCACTTCATTTAACAATATACAGTTCTTTGTTAGGTAGAGATCAAAGAATATAATTTTATTAAGTTTTATTTGCCAGATTGGAAAAGAATGGGCTTGTTTTATTCCAGAAAAAAAAAAAGGGAAGGCCAAATGTTTTTCTAATAGAATATAGAGTGCAAAAGGAGGTAAAACAAAACTAAAAGCAATTTATATATATCTTGAAGTAATTTTCAATCAACAACAGTCTTAATATATACTGCACTCAAAATATTTTTATCATTACCATAGAATAGTGTCATTACCAAACAATATACAATAAGGGAGAAAAAGCCTTGGGAAACACAGAAGTAAAAAAGTATTTGCTACAATGCGTGGTTCAGGAAAAAAAAGAGTTGGATGGAAAATAAAAAGCGACGTTATGTTTAATTCTGTCTTACACTTCCATGCCTCTGACTTCATGCATTTGAACGACTTTGAGTCAGTGGTTGTGTCCATCAGAACTACCAATTAACACATGCAAGTGTCTGCAGGATCAAGTCTTGCCTATGTAGAGGATTCCTAAATTCTGGGAGCAGGGAAATACCTGATGCCTCAAGCACAGTGCAGGAAATCACTTCTGTAAACACATGGTCCTTGTACACCTATGTGAGGGTGATACCTCAGTGGCACTGGGTTCAGAATGCCCTGAACCATCCTAAAGGGCTTCTCTGGCTGAAATGTCCCTTTTCTTTTTTTTCTTTCTTTTTTTTTTTTTTTTAAATTAAGAGAAAATATTTCCACAATTGTTTAAAGATCTTTACTGAAAGTGTTTGAAAAACAGTTGAGATGAAGAATAGATGAAATAGAAAAATCAAAACAGGATGTCCTGGAATGTAGCTGCCAATAGCAGCTTTGTTTTGGAATGGAGAAGTTCTCATCTTTTCTTTGGTTCTTTATTGCTTCTGTTTTAGGTTTTGGGAGGTCTGGTCTTTTCTGCTTGAAAACTTGGTGAAGATAAAAAGCAGAGTCCAGCCTTCCTTCACTGTAAATTAAGTGGGTTTGGAATGTGCAATCATCTAAAATATTTGACACTGATGTGTACCATGGAGCAGCTTAAATAATTTTGGATATTTACTCCAATAAAGTTTATTTAGCTAGTTTATTATTCTGTGTGACAAAACAACATAATCCCTGATACTCATTTATTTTATAAAGTCAATTTTTTAGCTCTGGTTTCTGGTTTAATGTGAGGTTCATGATCAGAGTGTGTAGAGTTTAAAAATTGGACTAATTATTGTACAATGGGGCATTATAATTAGAGCAGATTACAGCTGCTTGCCCAAGAGTTTTAAAACAAATAAACAACAAAAAAAGCAAACATTTAAATAAATCCTGACAAATTGCAAGTGGTTGGACAACAAATTATTTTTTGCAATTTTGTGTTGAAAATTCTAAGCAATATGAATAAAGTAGACACTTTGAAATGAAATTTTTGACATTTTGCATTTCTTTGTATTGAAAATTTCTTAAGCCATTTTTTAAATAGTTCAAAATTCAAGATTTAAATGATTATTCAATTTTATCTAACAAAAGTGTTAAAGAGTAAATATGAAAGAATCCTTATTAAATTTTTCTTTTAATCAAAGAAATATTCCATTTTCAGATTAAAAAATATCCAAGAGTAATTTCCTTACATTCTTTTCATAGACCTCTAACCTCTTTAAAACACTCAAAGTGAACATCAAACCAAGGCCAATAAATTGTTTTTTAAAATGTGCTGTGAAAACAAAAATGATGTAAACTTTGTCATAACTTGGTCTGTCAGTGTGCCAGGATGAAAACTTCATTTAATGCCCAACAAAAGTATTTGGTTTTGCTTTTTCCCCAGTATTATCCAGAAATGACAGTTTGTATTGTCTTCAGTCTACTTTTTATTTTATTTTTTATTTTTGTTGACCAGAATGTTAAGATACCTGGTTTTGGAGCATGTTTAACATCACATTGTTAGTATTTTCCATGTACCTTAATTTTATTTTTCTCAATAAAATTGGCAGAACAAAAGAATAATTTTGCCAAAACTGGAGATAATCACATTTCATTAAATTCACTGAGTATTGCTAATTAATGTAAGTAATCATATTTGACCTGCTCTATTGCAATACTCTTTCTGTGTCTCTCAGGCTAATTTTCACAGTATTCTTTGGGGGTTTTTTTGAGCAAAAAACCGTGGGGAATAGAAGTCTGTATTAATTCCTCCTCATTTTAGAAATATAACATGGAGTACTTATGGTATGTATGCCTTAGGATCACAGTTTCCCTGAATTATGTCTACAGTAAAAGAAGATAGACAGGAGCCACCAGGGGGAAGTTGAGCCCATAGAAGGCCTATACCAAAGTGGCATATAAAACAGAAAAGTGTTTCTGGAAGGGAATATTGAAGAGAAAAAAAGAAAAAGTAAAGGAAAAAAAAAAGAAGAAAAAAAAAGAAAAAAGACAAAAGAAAAAATGAAAAAAAATGAAAAAATGAAAAAATAAAAAATAAAAAAGAAACACACCAAGATTTGACATTATTTTGTGATATAAATCTTTGGTTCATGTACAGTTTCATCATTGTGTCCTCATTCCCTCATCTCTAAGAGATTGTTATAACCTAGTAAGAGAGAGACAAGAAAGATAAAGATGGACACTGAAGTGGAAATACTTCCACCAAAAAACTATGAAATTTGGCTTAGAGTTTTCAGCCTGAGGAAGATCTTGCAGAACTGTGTACAATTATGTCCCTCAAAGAAATTGAACTTGAAATGGTCCCTGTGCCTCATTTTTTACGAGAGGGGATTTCACCAAATGAGATGAACCCATGGCAGACTTGGAAAAAAAAGAGTGGGGGTACTTAACAGTAAGAAATAAAATATCAGAACTCATTGCAATGTGAAGCAGGAGCAGATTGGACAAGATCAGGCGCACTCACGGCATAGAAATAATTCAAAGCCTGCTCTAGATATGGGACTCTGGACAGTGAGGATGTTTGGCCTGACTCATTCTTATACTCCTTGATTTGTTTTTCTGAATAGGTGTCTGTGGGCCACCAGTGAAGGGCATAGGAAACTTTAACTCTGGCTCAGGAATGTTCAGTAATGTTTCTAAAGGTGATAGGAAGGTCTTAAAGCACTGCCTTGCCTCACTTAGAAAATCTGTGGTGCAGCAGGGCAACTCACTCCAAGTCTATAGCTAGCAACCAAAGACATCGATCATGTCTAAACAACCTTTTTTATTATTATTTTTAACTTATACAGCTTTTTCCTGGAGAGCCTGGAAAGAAGGCATTTGCAGTCACTTGGAGGATTTGGTCTCCTGCATGGCCATATGAGACACTTCAGTCAACTTGTGGGCACAAACATAATTTCTGAATTTCATGTGTATATATCTATGTTATCATATTCTTTCACTGTGAAAGCTGTAACTACTGTATGTGGTAAAATGATATATTGTTGTCCGCAAAATGTCTTTGGCAACAGGATGTTCACTAGCCTTGGAATTTTGCCTTGTATAAATATTTTTAATCTACTCCATGTAGGCATATTTTGGCTGCAAAAGAAAGGGTTTTGGACATTAATATATCCAAGCTCAGTTCTGCTTATACATCCTACATACATCAAGGTTTTATTGAACTCTGCATCTAGAAACTTTGCAAAGCAGCTGTTTTGGTTTGGTTTTTTTCTTTTTTTTTTTTCTTGGCCTGTTTTACTCAAAGGGGGATTATGACTATATCCTATTTTTATACTCTACAAATGTAGTAATTTAATCTACAGATATATTTTCATTCTTCAGATGTAACCTACATAAAGCATGTTCAAATTTATATTCATTGCTTTTCTTGTAAAGAATATTATTGGCCTCTTTTCAAATGTCCACATTTTCCCAAGGACTGTCTAAATAGCTATTTATCAATGAATAAAGAATATAACAATTATCTGACAGTATCAAGTACCTTTCAGCTGAGTACCTCAATGCTCTTTTCAACTATTTATCCCTCCTCCCCATGCCCTAGGGAGATATCTTCCACCGGTTAGTTTTATTGGCTCAGGGAAGCTGCATGCCTGGTTTCAATGCTGAGAGTCCATCAGTCACAGCCAGAAACACAGCCCAAAGCTTCTGCCCCATCACTGCCCAGTGGAGCAGTGGGCTCTCTTGCTGGTAAAACTTCTCCAAGAAATGTAAAGGAAGGCTAAGATGGTTGTTCTGCCCAGCTGCACTTCACCATTTCTTTGTCAAGAGAAATTTATATATATACATAAGCGTACACCTCTATCTCATGCAACAATTTAACCAAGTTTTGTAGGTTATCTTTCTGCTGCACTGCAAGTGATGCTGGCTATCTGTGATTGTCAGCCTTATACTGGAGAAGATGACAGGTAAAATGTGGGTCCCCCCACACCCCAGCCCTTGTTGCCTGAGCACAGGCAGTCCAAAAGACGGCTCACTACAATAAAACTGCAGCTGGTGGAGGGGTGAAACAATATAACACAGAGAGGGGTGTTTTCCCAATTCAAGTATCAACAGTTCTACTGAGAATACAAGAATAGCTTTCAGATGAACAATGGCCATTCACATCTTTGTCCAATTTCTGCCTCAATCTGGATGTGATAAGATGTCTGCAAATGCCAGTTCAAAATACAATTTAACAGCTGTCCAAAGTGGCACTAGTTTAAGTCAAACCTCATTTGAGCAAAAAAATGTGTTTCCCACTTCTTACAGAGCTGGAAGTTCCTCGCACTGGTGGTATGTGCTTTTCTTCATGTAGCACTGTATACATTTCAAGTGCAACACAAGTAATATCAATTGAAAGGGATTGTTAGATCTTTTGTTTATACTCGCTACCACATGATTTTTTTCAGAACTTTGCTGGGACAATTAGTCTCGTTCTCCTGTAAGCCTATATCTCATTACAAAGGACCAGACTGTCCTCAGTAGCACAGACACACATATGACATCCTTAAGTGGAAATGAAAGGCTGGCACTGATACCATCCTCTGCCCCTCCCAACCCAGCTCCATGCCCTTTGTGATGTGTGAGTGTGAGAATGTAGGGATGGGAGGTGGACTCTCTTCCCTCCCACTCTCCTGCCCCAGAATTCAGCAGAGTAGTGAAAGTGCCTTTTTCATGCTTTCAGCAAGCTTTTGGCTGAGCTTATGTCCGTAGGAACAAAAAACAGGTGGAGGAGTTGCAGCACTGACTAGAAGCAGGTTTGTAGAAATGCAGAGTAATGCAGAATGAGAAACAGGGCAGAGCTGTTGCTTAGCAGACAACAGTGCCTGTTGGAAATATAGTGGAACCAAGAGATGCTGTTTTTAGAGAGGTGAGGCAGTATCTGTCCTCAGCTTGACACTGCCATCACTGTTGACTCAAACTCTGCCACTGGCCATGGACTTATGACCTAATATATCCACTAGCCTGGAAAAAGGAGCAAGAGTAAGCCACGTCACATTGGAGTGCCAGATATACACTGCATGGGTTTTTTTCTGTGATAGAGAAAATAGACTCAGTTCTTCAACTTCTCATGACAAATCCCTTTGTTCATTTTTAAATCTTCTCTCACTGTATTTATCATTCTTCATCTTGTGCATATCTGTGTCCTCCTTGAAATTTAGACCTCATCAAGTTATTTTATCTGAGACCTTACAATTTTCAATTAAGTTATCTGCCACAGGTCGTATCACTCTGTGCTTAACTCTTCTGGACTGAGACCTGCAAGGACGTCAGGCTGAGGATTAAGAAGCACAAGATTCATTGTAGCCCCAGAGTTACCTCCTGCTGTATTGATGGGATGCAGAATCATGGAGGAGGTTGGATTTTGGATCCTATGGCAGTCTTGCAGCTATACCAATTCTCATATTCAAATGAGCTGTTTGTTTATGGGCCATAGAAATATTATCTTCCCTTAAGGAATGATAGTGAAATTTTTCCTATTCCCCAGGGGCTCACCCTACTCTTCCTGCGTGGTTTCCCACAAGAGGGGAGTGATCTGGACCATGAAATGGATGCTATTTTATGAATAGTTAGCTTCATGTGTTTACAATGTGTTAATGATAGTAAAGCATAGGAAGTCTTTAAATTAATGCTTTTGCAGACTGAGCCACTGTGTGCATAGATATTTTTCTTTCTGCCACTGCCCTTTTAGAACACAGATTCCCTCAAATCATTTTTACCATAATTTCACCATCAATAAGAGCAAACTACAGGCCTCTTCTATAGACAAGGAAAATTTCCAGACAGAAACCAGTCTTCGGGAAAAGTAGTTTCCAAGCCTTGCCACAGAATAACTTCTCTTTCCAAAAGGGAGGTTATAATATCATGTAACCTCATGTGACCATTGCTGCCTTTTTAATGATGGCCACTCTTATACACCGGAGACATTGAAAGTGTTGGTGGTAGCTCTCCTCCTTGATCTCTTCCCTTGTTCCTCCCCACCTGTGTTTTACCACCAGAGATGATGGAAGCCATGCCCTCGCACTCCCATTGGGATATTTTGAACTGAAAATCCTTGGTCTTGCCTCCCAGACCTTTCTGGGTAAATTCTGCCTTAGCTTGACTTCACTTACTACAGCCTTCAGAATGTTATAACATTTCATCTTCTACGTTTTTATTTATTATGTGACAGTGCTGGCTTTGCTCCTTTGGCTGCACAGGATACACATTTTGTGTCCCAGGAGTCACCAGGGATCGTGTGAATGTCCCCGTAACAGAGAATGCAAATAGTACAAGATTTAAGTACAAAAATGAGCATTAAACTCTTAAGACCTTGCTTTATACTCACAGTCCTCCAGCTAACGTGCCAGTGCTCCTGGCTGGAATCTAGTAGTAAAAAATTCTAGTATTTTGTTCAACAGGAAAAAAATTCAGAATAATATTGTCCTTTTGGTTATACATGAATAATTGAACAGTACATATTTCTGTGGCCTAAGTAGTCATGTTCCACATAATCTGTAATAATTAGCAAAGCCTTGTTGACCTGTAGCACTCTTAGCTGCAAAGCAGAGTGTGTGAATTTCTCCTTGAGGAAAATTCACCCGTAATGTAACTCCATTAACTTCGTGCCCTTGAGATTTATACAGATATCTACCACTAACATCAAAGGTCTTGGATAATTAAAGTGTAGAATAAAAATTGCCCTTTTCCATCCCTTAAAATTGCACCCAGGCCAGAAGGGAAATCCCCTGTGGTTTTTATTGTCCCTTTCCATAAGGATAAACAACCTTCTCTGAGAGCTCTTGTCTTTACCCACTGTGACAGTTGAATGGACACTGCTGGGTTGAAAGTAATGCTCCCAATTCTGATTCTTATTTGCACTAGTATAAATCACTAGTAGCTCCACTGCAGAGACATGAATTACAATGGAAAAAAAATCAGTATAGATGGAAAGAAAAACAGACTCTCATATTTATAGCAAAGGAAAGATTAGTATCAATATGCTATCTCTAACCTGTCAGTCTCACAGAAATCTATTTGTTCTTAAAATTTACTTATCAGTCTTTATGGTGTTTAACGCAACATTTCCATAAATTTACAGAGTTTACATATTTCAATTATATTTTGTTCTGCCACATAGCTAAAAAACCACTTTCACTAGTTCTGTAATACAGTAAATAACATTCTTTAAAACAGTAACATCAGGGAAGTTTTCTACTATGATATTAAGGATTCTACTACTTTAAACAGTGGAAGATCACTACATATTCCTGACCCAAATAACATGTTGCTGTCAAAACCTGAGGAGCTTGTATGAAAGTTTGGGTAATCCACGTGTGTCATTTCAGTAGCATTTCTGTGCCATCAGCTATATGAGATTAGGTTGAAATTTTATTGGGAAGATACCTTTACTTAAAATAATTTCAAACTTTGCTGCTTTTTGGAAAATTAGAAACATAAAAACACCCCATGGAAAAGAAAATCCACGTAAAATTTTTTTTTGTCATACTGAAGATTTGAAGTTTGAAATTGTTTTGAGGTTTGAATTGAGGTTTCAAATTTGAGGTTTGAAATTTGCATGATCAAATAATTCTTGGAAGATCACCCTCTAAGCCTCATCCAAGGTTTCCATACTGCCCAGCCCCACCAGCATCAGGGAGGGTCAGGACCTGTGGAGGTTGGGGCAGCCCTATCAACATGAGCCTTAGAAGAATAAACAAGTTCTTGTCCAACAACAACCTGTACGGGTTGGCAGGAACATGGTAGGCTTCCAGCAGGACCCTGTTTGTATTTCATCAAAACTTCATCAGACCTGACACATTCCTGTGAAATACTTCTGTTTCCCCATACTGGCATTTTCCAACAAAAGAAGTGTTTGATCGCTGGCTCCCAACCAAGTCTATTCTGAAGCAATCTGTACAAGCTGGCCCATAAACAGTAACAGGTTATTTCCAGCAGTTTACACCTGACTGATACATACTCAGCTCTCTTTCACTATCCAAACTATTCCTCCAGAAACCTTTGTTTACAGACATATCCTTTGGGAAAGAGCATAATTTAGTCTCACTAAGAAAATATATCAGTGGTCACTGATCAATGTAATATACTTTAGAGACTAAACCAGATTAAAGTGAGCCTATTAATACCACAAAATACCAATCAATATTTGAACTGTTTATCTATATATACGCTAAAAGTGCATTAGCAAAATAGCAACATATATACAAAGCAGCCCATTGTACCCACGCTGGTCCATTTTTCTTCAGTCTACAGCTGTGCACGTAGCCCCACTGGTTGTAAAATGCCAAAACACTGCTCCTGACAGATCACACCTGCTTCAAATAACACATCTCACCCCACACTAATCTGCAGCTATAGGCTGGTTTTAATGATTTTAAAATGCTGGTATTAACTCTTAATGCTCAACTAGTTTTTATGGAAGCAGCAGAGTACATTTTGTCCAGTTTTAATACAATCCCAATAAAACAGCTGGGAAATTGCAGTGCCAGAGAAAAGACATTCAAATCTACCATTTCCCCTATTGTAATAATAATCAGCTTGACAACGTCAGATAGTAAAGCAGATCGTAGCACTTTGGGGCTTTTTATACATATATTTAATTATATTATTAAGTTCCCCATTTGAAAGCAATTAAAAAAATACTTTCAGTTCAAGATTATAAAACTACCCACTTCTGATTTCAGCCTGACATTTTTATTGGTAATCTGAGTTATAACATGCTCAGGTTCATTCCTCCTTGATTGGCTGCTGAGCTTTCTGCCAGGATTTTATAGCTTTATGGGAAAGTACAGTATTTAAAACCCCTTAAAATTCATGGCCTACTCCTGCTTCTGAAAAAGCTTCTCTTGCCTTCTCAGAAATGCATAACAAGAGTCCATGTTTACTTAAAAACATCTGTTTCATCCTTTTTGCTTTGATATAAAAAGTGGGCTGATGTTTTCCACATTTTCCACTGACTGTCCCTGGAGGTGTTTAAGAAAAGACTGGATGCACCAACCAGTGGCATGGTCTAGTTGTCATGGTGGTGTTCAGTCAAAGGCTGGACTCAATACATTCAGAGGTCTTTTCCCACCTAATTGATTCTATGATTCCGTAATTCTACCCCCTTTTCAAACTATGAGATGATTTCTTTGGGGCTAAAGCTGGCTTCCCCTCTGTCTGTCCACAGCTAGTGGAGTTGTGGGGTGAGATGGGGTGAAAAATGGGCACCCCAGAGGAAGGGCTGACATACCATGGCAGCATACACCAGTCCTAGGGACCTTGACTGAGGTGTGAGCAAAGACTGGGCAGGAGGTCATGGTGCCTGGGCCTGTTGTTAGTTTCCCAGATGAGAATAAAATCTGCACAAGGACCACTAGAAGAAACAGAGACACCAGAAATGTTCCTTTTGCAATTTTACAGGGAAACTCAGATCATATAGTGCTAGTGAGTGCAAAGAGCTGCTCTTTGTTACAAAGACACAGATGAAAAAAGCACATGGAAATGGTCTAATTTTTGTTATATGGTTCTGCAACATTTCAGTTCTTCTAAAATACTGTTCTGAGCTAATTCCAAGTTATAATTAGGTTTTTGTTGTTTTTTCAGGTTTTCATTATTCTTTATTTTCTGTATTCTTTTGCACACTTGTCCACCTAGGAGGCAGAATTTAGTGTGAGTGGAGGGGAAAGAGGATGCAGGGCTGCTGGCCCACATCACTGGGACTGCAGACAATGCCAAGGGGCTCTGATGGTGATGGAGCAGCTCTGTGGGGAGTCACCAGCATGGAACCAAGGACATCAGTGTGCCATCTCCTGAGAGAATGCCTCTCCCTCATGATCTGAATCAGGAATTGGTAAAGCTTTGGCCCAGCAGAGCACAGCCATTCCTACTCTGTAGTAGAGGATGCTCAGATAATATTATAGTTGTGATATTCTGAGGAGAAGGAATTGGGTACAGTCTATACTGAGGCCATCCCTGTTCCAGGCACTTGGCACTACTTCTGGTAAATACTGGTGAACACCTGAGTGGCTACTGATGATAGATGTTTCTGAAGTGTGGTGAATAGACCAAGTGAGTTTTGTAGAGGCTAAACCTCTGTCAACAAATGCGAATCATCACATCAGACTTTCAAAACTTGCTTTTGATGCCTGTTAGCCAGAGGCTGCTACCTTGTACTTATCTACACCAGCAGGCTGAACCTCAGCAATGATTTTTATGCCACATAAGTGCAAGTTTGTTTTTCCAGACCTTTTTAAGAAGGCAAAAATTCACAGCTAAGTCTCCCCCAAACTTAACACTGTACTTGCTGAAGGAACATGGGGTGTATGAATGTTATGAAAACATAACAGTAAGAAGCTGTTTATACCCTTATAATATTATAACTCAGTTTTTGTCATAAATCTCTCTCCTTGATTGCACACACCTCCAGCATGAACTCATGCTCCTTTTGATTTTCCTCTTTATTACCCTTAGCCAACTGAGTGATGTGTGAGTTCCTGTCATGGTGCTGACTCTATTACAAAGTGCAAAGGTAATTTACATCACGGGGCTGGCAGGGCAACCAATAGCACTGTGCCTGGGAGGTGTGCAGCTCCAACAAGCCTCTCTCTTTTATGGGTAATGGGGAGCAATATTTTTTTAAAAAACAAACTATAAATTTCTGTGCATAGTCAGAGGCAAGTCCTTGGGGTGGGAAACAGATTTACACTTAGCCCACTAGTAGCTTTGTGAGGAGTCAGCATCTTCATTTGAGTGAAAAGCCCCAAGAGCAGAGCCTGAGCCACCCCCTCACTGGCTGAATTCCTTTAGCTCATCATGGGGGAATCAGAGGAGTGGGGAAAACCAGAAAATTCATGCTTCTTTGTTCAAGAGGTTCACTGTAAACCAAGACTCCCTGGAGTCAGAGCTGCAGTTTTCACACAGCTCCATGCCCTGTACTACAAGGAAATTTTAATTCAGTTTGGATATAAACAAACCTTCACTCTATCTGAGTTCAAGCAGGGGCAAAAGCTCACCCAGGAGCATAGCCTGAGTGAACGGGGTCAATCTTCAGAGGGCCAGGAGGAAGCAAATCCTTTCCAGGTGGCCCTCAGTGGATATTCACAATATCAATGGAAGCAACTAATTTCAGAGGCCAGACACCCTACACTCTCTTTATAGCCATTAAGGAGAGATAGGCACCTCAAAAAGTGGTTTAAAAAACCCTATTTAGGCTCTTACTGTGATCAGTGCTTTGAAGAAAACTTGCCTTTGCCCGTGGTGTATAAGTGTTACTCCTACCTGAGATAGGAGCCCATGGTTGGCCTGCATGAGCACACCCATCTGCTGCTCTTCATCTGTGCCACCTCAAGACTGGAAAATCCAAACATCCCTGTGGCTGAGGACATAGGCACAGCAGCAACCCCATCCCAAGCTCTCAGAAAAATAGGGATGGAAACATGTACTCCAGTGTTTGTCAGTTTTGATTCAAAATACTGCAGGATATACCTCAATGCCCCAAATTCCATAAGCACTAGAAAAACTTAATTTTATGGTGAAAGGTCATTTTCAAAAGCAAACCTGTCCCAGGCCTTCTGACAAAACCAATGTTCTGACCCCAAACTTTGCACTCAGAGAAATATGTTTTTGCTCTGTTTATACAGATCATTGGGAAGGGAGGAAACTTCCCCACCTACATATACATCCCATGGATTTACATGTGATGGTTCTGTTCTACTTTTTAGGAAGTTCAGCAATATAAAAGTCAACAGTGATAATTGGGAGCCGTTAAGTCACTTCTGCACCACATAGGGGAAAAGGATTTTCCTACATCTTCTACAGGTTACTCATGGGCACATTGTTTTCATGCTCCAGTGAGAATGTTTAAATAATTGTTGTAAAACACTCATTAGAACAGCTCTTCCTCCAGTGTTTGACAACATTTTAATATAGAGAAATATATTTTGAAAATACAGTGAAGTTTGGTAGAAAAAGAAATATGGGTCCATTTGAACAAAGCTATTCAAAGCAATCAGCTCCCATTTCAATTATTTGTAAGTTGTATGACCTGGTAATTTTGTGAAATAGGCTTCAGCACCTATCAAACTCAAATTCCAGTGTTTTTTGAACTTCAGAGGAAACAGTGTGTTAAACTGCAATGGTGGTCAGGTATTTTTACTCATGGATGTGCTGCACAGTTTAACCAGATGCATGTCCTAGTAGACATGCAAGACAATTCAATATAATTTCCTCTATTGGCTTTCAGAGCACAGCTTAATTCAAGTACTTTCAAAAAGGGGTTTATTTTAAGCCATTGATATTAGGATTGGGGATCTTTCCATACAAGTAAAATTTTCTACCTTTCCATTAGCAGAAATGGAAAATAATTATGCTCTGCATAACTTTAAGAGAGCCTCAGCATTAATACAATGGAAACCAGTGTAGCCTCTCTGTAAATACTCTCACACCAAATATTTCTACAGGACTTGTTTTTGCAGTAGTAGCTTAGCTCCAAAGCCATATAAATCTACCTTGTTTGTAAAACTACTGTAGGGCAATATGAAACAGGCCAAATCTTTGTTCCACTGACATCCATAAGACTGATAGCAGCAGAAGAAAGCAACACTCCCAGATGTTTATTGTATCGTATTTTATGTGGCTGTCACGCTCCGCTAGCTTTGCACCAAGCTGAAGCCTGACCTTCATCTTCCTATGAATGTGCAGGGCAGAGTGACTGCAAAGTAGGCTGCTTTATTCACCAGCCATCCCTGGGTGTTGCATTATCTCCCTCTGGGGCATGTTCTACATCTGCTTTAAGGGTGTGTTTACACTGCAGTGAGTGTAGTGTGAGCAGACATTCCTGAGTAAGCATTTTAAGGAGTATCTGAGGTCTGTTTGCAGCACAGCTGTGATAGCACAAACTTCAGCACAGACTGGAGACCCCCATATTTGCTCAGTTTTAGGGCTAGTCTGCCTGAGCCCAAAACTGCTGGCCAGGACAATCTCTCCAAAGTCCAAGGAACTTGGACTTAGTAGGTCCACTCATGCTCTTGTTCTCTCATCCTGTGCACAGAATAAGGTGGTGAGATTTCAGAAGATGGAGCAACAACCCATAAGCACATCCAGCATCCCAGTCAGCAGACACCATGTACTAAATATATTTATTAAATATTGAAATTTAGACAACCAGAATAAAAATGCATAAACACTCACTTATTCCTAGGCTGCCTGGACTAAGAGAATGGTCTCTTTGCCTTTCATATTGAGACCAGCCTGAGCTCTTAAGACTAGTATTTGGGAGTGTAGTAATGTTAAAGAAGCACAAGGTCATGCTTTAAAATGGGTTACTTCAGTGTGAATATGATCAACTTATGGTTGCTTTGACTGTTGTTCATGTCCTTTATATTCCCTTGGCACTTGGAGCATCCCTCCATAACCCAGGCAAGCCAGAGTGACATGAACAAAATCAAAGGTGTTCAACAAGAAGCAGAGTGCAGGCTTAGATCCTAAACTGACAGAAGGAAAGAGCATGAGCCCATTTCTCTGCATTGTTCTGCTTTACTCTTAATTTGATGTTCTAGCAAAATAACTTCTGTGTCCTCCTCCCCATAGTTCACACGTTCCTGTGTTTGTTCATTCTCTGTTAAGTCAATGAACTGTGATTGTGACTGAATGTGAGACAGTTTGCAGCATTTTTTCTAACCTTCTTATCCATGTTTCAGCAACTGTACACAGGAGGAGACCTCATGTGATAGGGTCTACCTTTCCTCTTCCAACTCTCCTCAAGGTCCAGCCAGGCTTCCCAGACTGAATTCTTGTAGATGCTATTTGAAATTATATTGGTTATTCTGAGAAAACTGAACAGAAGGCACCAGAGATGATTTGAGGACACTGCCCCTCTAAAGACACTTCCTTAAGCAGAAAGTATCAAGTGTCTATCCAAACATTTGCATCGAGTATAGCCAAGGCAATCAGTGCCACCATGATCCTTTAAACATGGTATTGAATTGGACCTGAAACATCTGCAGTCTGATTTGTTGGAGGGTGCTGAATGAGCTGGTTTTTTTTCTGAATACCTTGACTTCTTCACTAGTGAAACAGGGATAAAATTAATTTCCCCCATAAGTCTTTTGAGATCCATTAATTAATAAAGATATCTACAGAAACAAAGTCTTATAAGGAATTATACTTAATATCTTTATTTCCTTTTGACAAGCTCACCTGTGTTCAAAATCTGTTGTACTGCTGGAAATAAAAATTGTTGTGGCTCAAGTGTTTGTACAAATGTCATGAATCTAATTATTCTGGGTTTTTTCTATGTTTGTATCTTCATTTTCCTTAGAGGAAGATCTCTTTATCTGAACATTTATAGTTGAACCTTTTGAAAACTGTCTTAATTAGTAACTGTCTTAATTAGTTTAGCTCTGTTGTATGGAGGAAAACTCTGGCTGTACCTTTAATACTTGTAATAATTTCTTTTTTATGTATTGTAACAGCTCCAAACAGTAAGCAGCACATTGCTGTAGCTGGCTATTTATTACACCTACTGTACAAAAGGAACCAAGTCTGTATTACTTTTTTATTCATATAGATGTTTCTATTAACCAGATAGTTAAGTGATGTATTTATTTTGGTTTCTAGCCAAGGAGAAATATTTAAACCCTGCTTTTGGAAGCAAGAATTATCTAATCACTTGCTAGCTTTTATAATAAAACATTTATCATGGAACATTAATCCATTAGTACTTATTTTCCATCCCATCCTTTCACTAGCACCTTGCTTTGAACAAGGTTGAGTTTGGCTGTGATTTTTCCTTTTATCATATATCATAGTTACATGATGGGACACACCAACATTGAATTCAGAAAAAAATCTTGCACTTTGCTTGAACTTGGCACCCAGATGTTCTGCTTGTGCTTCCACTGCTAAGAAAATAATGCATGTGTGAGTTCTGAAATAAGTCTTTCATTGTAATGTACCAGGGTTTCGTGGATGTAAGGAGGCAAGTGGAAACAGCTAAGAATAATTACCTGCTAAAGAAAAACTTGTGTTTAACTAGCTTTTTTTTTTTCACAGCTTTAATTTGCATAGCACATCACCAAACTGCCACACTTAAGCTCTCTGGCATTAAAGGCAAAAATTAAATGCTTCAGGGGAATTTCTGCTTTATTTTGTTTTGTTTTGCCAAATTAGAGATTAAAGTTAACCCCTGACTAAAATGTGCAGTCCCTGCCTCTGTGATGACACATCACCTATGGTGTTGTGTGGCTGATCAAAGGCTGGACTTCCTCGAGCTCTTGCTGGATCTGGGTTTCAAAGGCACTGCTCAACACAGTGTCAGCTCAGGACCAGAGGGTGACATGTCCTCTTACAGCACAAGCCCAATGAGAGGAAGGGGAGCACTCAGGGACCTCCAGTCTCATTCCATTTTCTTCACCTCCCCTTGAAAAGAGAGAAATAAACAAAGAAAAGGAAGGCGAGAAAATCATGAGAAAAACAGGTAGAAAGGTCCTTGAGGAACAAAAACCAGAATGCCTGTGCAGCTGAGAAGTCTCTGCATATCTGTGGTCTTTGTGCGCTGCTCTTCAAGCAGCATCAGGATGCCCGGGTAGGTAGTTATCTCTGGAGATACCTCTGGAGATCATGACAGCTGATCTCTCCTCCATTCCCCAGAGTGTGTCGGGACCAGGAACAGGACTCAGGCTGCAAAACTCAGTTGAACCCAACATCATTCCCCATCACACATCTCAAACACTGCACAACATTGATGCTGTTTGGCCCCAGACTGGGTTCTGCAGGCTGGTGTCGAAGAGAGACTGCTGCATTTGCTTCCCATTTCTATTAAGAAATTAATACTTAATACTTTTGTGAGCCAAAAAAACACCCTGTTTTGTAGCATGCATTACAGAATGTATGAAACATCAGGGCCAAATCCTGTGAACTCTGGGCGTAATCTTTACTGCTGGAGTAGATCCTTTGCAACCCATAAGTGTAATAAATACTGTGTCAAGCTTTTACGAACAAGAGCCAAACTATTATTAATTGTAGCATTGGAAGACATTGATTCACTCCACCTCTCTTTGCAGATTTAACTGAGGCCTGTGTCAAGTGCTGGCTTTAGGCAGGCTGCAGCCCAGGAAGATGAGTGACTTGAGTGTCCACAGTGATTCGTGAGGCTTGGGTAAGTCAAATAAAATGCACCAGATAAAATTACTCCTGGGAAACAGGGAATAAAGGAGGAGAGGATTTCGAAGACCATGCATTCTTTCATTATTTAGATATAAATTTTCCCTGCTGGTTGTTAATAGATAGATGGGAGAATTGTCGTCTCTGTGGTCTCCAGAGGGAAGTGCATGTCACCCTGAAAGAGCCTATTACCCTGTGGGGGCTGGAGGTGTCACAAAGTTACAGAACACAGATACAGGAGTGGCTCTTTGTACATTTCAGACTTTAATCTTCATTAGAAGTCTCCCCTATGATTTTGGAAGAGAATAAATTTCTGTCTTTTCACTGTATGTTTTTAATCCTCAGAAAATTAATGTGCATCCTACACCTGTACTTCTCATAGAGCTTCTGTGGACATTAGAAGAAATTTTGTGTGCAAAGACAGATGCAATGCAGGTTCAAAGAAAGCAAGCTAGTCACTGAGCAAAAGTCCCTAAAAAAATCACTTTAAAAATTCTATTTAGTGTCCAAGCGTTTAAAAGAATACAACAATATGGTCATGGTTGAAACATGAAAAGTCAACTCCTTAATAAAGTTACATTTTCTTAACTTATTCCAGTAATTCTTTCCTACTAATTTATGTGAAATTTTTTCTTTGAAATACGGGACACATATATGCACAAGACTATATCCCTATAATTCTAAAAATAGGCCTATCCTTTCAGATTACTTGTATTTTCAGTATTCTAATGTTTACATTTAAGATATTGTTCCTTTTTTTTAATGTATATTTCACTTTGTTATTAGAAAAAGCTCTTCAGATAATTTTATCATAGCTAATTCAGTTTATATATATATATAAAGTTATTTTTATATATACAAGTTATATATATATATATATTAAGTTATATTAAAAATTATGTGGATTGAATATCCAGATATTACTATTAACAGAAAAAAATATTTTCTTTCTTCCCATTGGGAAAACGGTAACTGTCTTCTCAAACAAAGTTATCAGCTCAAGAATCTGAGAATTTCTGTCATTAAAATGGTATTACCTCATTTTTTAAGTTCATTAAGTGCAGGTGTGTGTAAATGATCTGATGGAATTCCCTCAGCACCTACTGAGCCAAAGATTAGTTCAGCACTTGTGTCAAAACGAGTAGCATCAGGGCCTCTCTAACTTTTTAAGCTGGGGGCTGTTCAGTGGGCTGCTCCAGAAGCCAGGAAGAGGTAATGAAGCTAAATTCAAATCACCTTTCCTCTTCTGGAATCAAACTTTCTTGTACAAATAAAAACATGTAAAATAATATGTTGTGAAATATTATACAATAAATATGAAACAATGGAGTGCAGTACAATAAATAGACCTTGTATTGCTGAAGAGCTATGAAATCAGAAACTGAACTTTCTACCAGCTGCTGACATTGGGACGCTATCAGGAAAACCTCTTTTGACAGGGTCATCATATCTTTTGATGAGTCTTCTGACCTCTCCATGCTTTGCTGGAGGACATTCCTGCATGATACAGAATGTCATATCCAATGTGCTGCACAATTGTCCTGAGAGATGTTTGTAATATATGAGACACCATTCAGAGGGATCTTGACAGGCTTGAGGGTTGAGCCCATGTGAACATCATTCAGTTCAACAAGGCCAAGGGCAAGGTCCTGTAGCTGGGTCAGGGCAATCCCAAGGACAAGTGCAGACTGGTTGGAAAATGGGTTGAAAGCAGCCATGGGGAGAAGGATTTGAGAGTGACAGCGGACAAAAAGCTCAATATGACTTGGCAACGCACCCTCACAACCCAGAAAGCCAACTGTACAGTCGTGGGGACAGGAGAGGTGCCTGAGGGCTAAAAGAAAGCAAGTGTCACCCCACTCTTCAAAAAAGGCAAGGAGGAGGATCCAGGGAACTATCTGCCAGCCAGCCTCCCCTCAATCCCTGGAAAGGTGATGTAACACCTCCTTCTGGAGGCCATTTCTATCCACATGGATGATACAGTGATCAGAAGCTATCATCATGGATTCACTAAATGTGAAATCATGCTTGACCTATCTGATTTTCTTCTAGGATGAAACAACTACCTGGATGGATGAAGGGAGAGCAATGGATATTGTCTACCTCAATTTCAGCAGCACTTTCAACACTGTCTCTCACAACATCCTCATAGGCAAACTGAGAAGGTGAGTGTGGTGGATTAAGGTGGATTGAGGACAGGCTGAACAGTAGATCCCCAGAAGGCCACAATCAGTGGCACAAGGTACAGTTGGAGATTTGATACTGGGCCCAGCATTTTTTAACTCATTCATCAATTGCTTGGACAAAGGGGCAGAGACTGTCTCAGCAATTTCCCCAATGACACAAAGCCAGGAGGAGTGGCAGGTATCTCAGATAGCTGTGCTACGCCCCAGCGGGACTGTGACAGGTTGAAGAGATGGGCAGAGAACAATCTGAAATGCAGGAAAGGCAAATGCAAGGTGCTGCATGTGGGGAAGAATAACTGCAGGCACCATTACAGGCTGGGGGCCAACCTGCTGGAAAGCATCTTTTTGAAGGTGACCAAGCACTGGAACAGGTTACCCAGAGGTTGTGGAGTCTCCCTCACTGGAGATATTCAAGAACCATCTAGACACAATTCTGTGCCATGTGCTCTGGGATGACCGTGCCTGAACAGGAAGGTTGGACCAGATGACCACTGTGGCCCCTTCCAACCTGACCCATTCTGTGATTTTGTGAGTCTGTGTCCTGGGATGCATCAATAGCAGCATGTCTAGCAGGTCAAGGAAAGGGATTTCTTCCCTCCCTACTCTAATCTTGTGAGACCCCACATAGAGTACTGTGCTTAGCTATGGGGTTCCCAATAGAAGGACATGGACCTGTTGGAGCAAGTCAAGAGGAGGCCACAAAGATGATCAGAGGACTGGAAAACCTCTCCTACAAAGGCTGAGAGAGTTAGGGCTATTGAGCCTGAAGTACAGGAGCCTACAATGGAGCTGGAGAGGGATTTTTTACAAGGGGATATGATGAGAGGTACTGGCTTTAAACTGAAAGAGAGTAGGTTTAGATTAGATGTTAGAAAGAAATTCTTTACTGTGAGGGTGGTGAGGCACCAGAACAGGTTGCCGAGGGAAGCTGTGGATGCCCCATCCCTGGAAGTGTTCAAGACCATGTTGAATGGGGCTTTGAGCAGCCTGATCTAGTGGAAGGTGTCCCTGCCCATGGCAACAGGGTTGGATCTGGGTGATTCTGAAGGTCCCTTAAATCCCAAATGAATCTGTGATACTTCTGTACATTGGAGAAACAGACCCATTTACAGCTGAACTTCACCAAGTACAAAAGGGAGTCTTATGATCATGCAGGACTGGCCTCCTACTCATCACCTCTATGACAGAGAAACTTAACCTTCCAGGACATATGAGGATAGTGACAGACCTCAGTGTCTTCTGAATAACAATTCAAATGCACATATTTGATTAGCTTTTTGCACTCACTAATTAAATACTTATAGAATACTTATAGAAAACTTTACAGAGGGGAAAATGTTTGTAAAAAATAGCCCTTATTATGTTTTTGGTTTTTTATCATAGAGAGGCATAGGGAGGAAAGCAACACTGATAGTTAAGGCAGGTCTCAATCTTCCAAGAAAATTTAAATATATTTTATTTCTGTGCGTTCCCAACCACAGGAAAGGTAACTCCTTTGGGATTTATCCTTAATTAGACTACCTAATGTAACTACAATCACAGGAAATACTGCATACTTTTGTCTGTATGTACTTAAAGACATTACAGGAGTTCTTATATGGGGGGTATTGCTAGCACTGTTAAAATATGAAAAAAGAAAAATCTCTCCACACTTGAAAAAAAGCTGCATGGAAAAAACAATCAAAATTGTCTAAGCAATACTATCTCATAATTAGATTGCTTGGCATAAGCTTAATACATGAAATGTCCTCAGTTCTCATGCCATTCTCTGTCTTGATTAAGGAAGGAACTAAAAGACCAGACTTTTTCCATTGCTAAATTTTCCATTGTGAAATTTGACATGTTCATAACTGCAGAAGTTCTGTTAATCAATAAATCACTAGACAACTTTGATTAATTAACTAGTCAACAACTCATAAGACAGTTCAGTCAGAACATCTGCATTTCCTTTTGTCCTATGTGATTTTTCAGTGAAATAAAATGTGGCTGTTTCTTTCCCAGACTGTTTGCTTTAAATGTTCTATGGAAGAATTATGGATTATTTTTATTTGTGCTTCAGTAGCAACTAACAGCCTCTTCTAAGCTCCAGGCTTAATTTGTGCTAGGTTTTACATGATCCCACTTTAATAGGCAAGGCTGGGGGTAGAAAGAGAAGCAAAGTAATTCCAGGGGTGCTCATCTGTACCCCCACACAAGCCCGGAGGCAAAGCCTGCACCAGGGCTCGGATGTGTGGAGCCCTCCCACAGCAGCCTGCCAGCCAAGCTGCCTGTACTGCAGGGAAACACAGAATGCTCTGCTCTAAGAAAACAGCATTGTTTTCAAAGACAATTTGCCAGCATGAGCTTTCCTGTAAAAGGAACCATCTTATTAGCACTATGGGTGGGATGTCATCCTCCAACAGGATGTCTCCCATGGAGCCATCTAACCTGCACTCCAACGTTGGGTGCTGAATGCTGTCATCCTTACAAAGTCAGTGTCCAGCCCTTCTGCAGGGTATGTCAGGGTGGTGGAGGATGGCAGCAAGAAATGAAGAGGCACATATGGTAGGTGAGGCTATGTTCTCCTCTGAAGAAACCTAAAATTTGGATGTGTCTTGGTCAACAGAGAACAATTATGACTGTGCACAGGGCTGGGTTGTAAATTCAGTCACATTTGGATGTCACTTGGATGTCTGTCACAGGAAATGGATCCTTGCTTTATTTGAGATTTACTGCTCTGTCTTACCCAGCTGACATTTCCAGACTCCCCTGATTAAGGGAGCATTGAAAGCCTTCCTCCCACTCACAAGCCCAGCAGAGACCTCTGAGCCACGTTTGGCTGCCCATGCATGGAACAGGTCCCATAACCTCTGAACTTAGGACGGCACCATGTTCTGGTTTATAGAAATATGTGAATTGCTGCCTCTACTCTTATTTCCTTACAGTGGTTCCAATTCATCTGTATGTCTCCCACTGTTATTATCATTGTTCCTCATGGTAATTCCTCTCCTCCATTTCTGTCATTCTCCCTCACAAGTCCTTGTTGCAAAAGAGGATGAGAAAAATATGAAATGTTTGGATTACTACTAGACAGAAATCCAGTATTTCAGGCAGATCTGTTGCTGATCTTTTCAATTCTGACAAAAAAGGCCTGAATTTTCCTATCATTTGCCAGGACACATGAGAATCAAAGTGGGAACCAGGGTGTCTTCCCCCAGGGCACAAGTAGTAACCCAGTTTGGTAGTCATTACCCAGAGAGCCATTTGAGACTTTGATTTCAAATACATGATAGCTCAGTTTCCATCTAAAGCAGCCAACAAACAAGCAAACCAGAGAACATTACCCATGATCCTTTATCTTAATACTTCTTTTTTTTTTTTTTAAACTTGCCTCAGAAACAAAAAACAGAGGCTGCAGAGCAATATATTGAAAAAGCTGAAACATACCAACCTTTGAAGAATCACATACAAAATACTATTTTAAATCAAAACTATGTGTGTTGCACTTTGCACCAGGTTGCCAGCTGATGTAAAACAGTTCAGCTCCTTTAATCATATGGGGTTATGCCAATTTACATCAGCTGAGGATCTGTCTAATAATAATATGTGAAGCAGGGCTTCACCACATACTGTACTGAATGTTGGAAAACATCCTGTACTTAAATGCATGCAGCTCTTTAACTTGGAGTATGAGACTGGCCACATTGTTTGACATAAGGGTTAGTTTTCAGATAGTGAAATTTCAGTTGCCAGGTGCCAGAGGCAATTTATCAGACACTCATAAAATAAAGATCAAAAAGCCCATCAGTCTCCCACTGCATCTGGGATCTAGGAAGGAACACTTACAGCCCCTATCCTTTAAACAGCTCTCACTTAAAGAGCTCACTGTTTATAATAACAAGAAAAGGAGAAAGGGGTCAGGTCAAAACCAGCTGAACAGCAGGTGGTGTTATAAAGTTTTTTTCCCCCAGTTAAAACTTTTGTGAAATAGTGGTTCAAGTGTACTCACACAAGCCTGTTTCATATTTTTAATTTGTATTTTTAGATAATTTTTGGCAATTAGAATACAAGTCACAGATGACTTGACTTTTTTTTCTCTGTTGTTTACTTGAATATGTTACAAAAATAATCCTGAATTATTTCCTTTCATGCTTCCCTTTTGACTGAAAGCCCTTGCTACACACTACTGAACTCAGCTTTCAGATCCAGAACCAAAATTCCTCCAAAGTTCAAAGGGGTTTCCGAACCACGTTCCTGTTCATAACCAGCTTAGCTGGAATGGTGCAAGATGAGAATTTTGGATTTAGATCTGAACTGTACTATTATTTAATATTTAATGAGCACTCACACTCAATCTTGCTGAAGTCAGAGACGTGAACCTTGCCTTCTGAAATGTTTCAATGTCGAGGCTCTGGTGTTGCCCTCAGGTCTCCTTGGTGGGGTGGAAGAAGCATCTCTCCATCTCCAAGGAACGTGTCACATTCTGGTTTGAGTCCATCTCTTATGACTTCATTCCTCAAAGACAAAACAGCCACATTCTATCAGGCAAGAATTAGCCACACATGTTCAGAGTTGTCATCAAAAACTCCCATAAGAAACCCCTCAAATGAGATGAATATAAGATATTTTGCTATTCCAGAAGAGTCAGTGAGTGTCACATGAATGCCTCATCTCTACTCAGCAACTGACCATGACAACCTGACAAATTTGAAGCTCTTATTCAAATATAGCATTATCCCTGAGGACACAGAATCAAAGAATTATGCCCCTGATATACTAAAAAAATCCCATGAAGTACAGAGCACACACAATCCCCAGAGATACTTCATGGCACTGGAGCAAAGGGAATATAATTTGTCTTGACTAATTTTAATCCCTTAATTTAGGTACCTGCTGAGGTTCTAAGTATAACAAAAGAAAAGAAGAAGGTATATAAATTAATATCCTAATTACAATATAACTCAGATATTCTGTATCATCCTCCAGAGGTGCTTTCCTCCATTAGTCAGTCTTGGGAGCTCTGGCTCCCACATAAAACCCCTGAATACGATCCTTACTAAAAGCAATGTGAGTGACCTCACTGATAAAAGCATTATTTTCTGCAGTGTGCTGTTTGCTCATGCATCCAACATATCAAAAATATTCTCCTCTTGTTGCTCTTACCTCCACTGAGCCTGAGTTTCTTCACCACAGCTTTGATTAATGACCAGTTGTTGGGAACAGAAATGTCTCCAAGTTCACAAACACAGTGCTCATCATTTTTCAAAAATGTAAATGTTTGTCAACAGTTACTGCACAGAGGTAATAAAAATCCATGGGAAAGAAGTGGTGTGCCTTGGATACAAAAAGTATTACTATCATTAGTATTATTTGCTGGCAAATGTGACTTTTCTTATAGTGACCACAATATTGTTACCATACATCAACATTCAGAGAGGCTAGTACCCCCTAATTTTCTGACTGCTATCAGGCTTCCCAAACACCTTGTCCCAGAAATCATTTTTCTATTCCAAAGCATGAGTCAGGTCTCCCATCTGCTTTGGACATCCATTCAAAAAAGCTTACTTGGCCTTAATCCCAGTCACTGAATTCTGTGTGGTATCCAGTATAGTGTATGCATTATTTTGAAATGCTGTAATATTGTTATCTTTGCTTTATAACTGTGATCCCTTAGAGCTTTCCTTTGTATTTCCAGCATTCATTTCCCAGGCAGTTTTATAAAAATGTAATGAGGTGCTATTATTAAAGCCTATTAACTTATACAGGCTTGTTGCCTGATGAGAACTCAGTTTTATTTTCCTTAAGCAGTAGGCCAGATTGCAATCAAGCAGTTTCTCCAGTGAGTATCCCAACAAATTCATCACCTTCTTTCGTAGTCTGAGATAATGCCACAGTAGAGACCAGGCCAAAACTTTCCTTTTTCAAAGTTACAACGAAGACATATTTACTTTTTTCCAGCGTAATTGGATGTAGTAAGGTAGTTCTTTCCCTCATTTTGTAGTTTCTTCTCCTGATTTACAACTTTCATCCCAGAAATTAGACTGAGATATTTATGGATTGTGCTGAGCTCATGGGTTTTAATTAAGATTTCTACATATCTGAATAATTTCTATAACTTACCTCTTCTAGCAAGACTAGCATTAGGCTTGTGCAGCATGTGTAGGCACAAGACCACACAAAGCAGGAGGAGGCTTTGCATTCCAGGTCATCCTCTCCAGAGGCCAAAGCACAGCAAGAGCTGCCAAATTGGTTGAGATGGGCCCCAGCTCCGCCTGCAGCTGTCAGGGCCCTCCCACGCACTGACAAAGAGAGATTTTCCCACCCTCCTCTGACCTCCAGAGATGTGCCTAGTATGGAAACCTGCTGAAAGCACCAAGGTGTTAGGCATTTCTGCTTAAAAGGGCTGGAGGAGGAGAAAGACCTTGCAGTAAAAGCACAAGGTTGTCTGGCTTCAGTTCCTAGTCCTGTTGCACGTTGCTTGTCTGACCTTACATTTTACTCCCTCTACTATTCTGTTTTGACTTTGTGCTTCACAAAGTATGAGAAGAGAACTTCTAGCTGTGATTCATGGAAAAACACAGCCATCAAACTGTGCTCAGGTTATTAGTGAACTTTGTGAAGATAGGGCAAAACTTAAAAATATAAGCCGGGGGGGAGTTTTTCAATATAGACTACGGAACACAAAGACCAGATTCAATATGAGATAATGTTATACATTTTAAAAATATTAATAATTCAGCATCTTGGACATGTGATTCTGCTCTAACTTCTAAAAAAATGATATTTCATGTATACTGGGCTCCTGAATCTCAAAAAATCAACATCTTCTGGCACTGCAAATATCTCACGAGATTCCTTAATTGATCCCCTTGTGAGTGTCCAAAATGTACAGATTTTTGGACAGCTACTTTCATTGAACTGGAATTCTTCCTAAATTTCCTTGGCACTCATCTAATGATATCTGAGGTAGTTTAACAAGTATTTCACAAACGTCAGACAAAATGCTACTTCAAGCCGTCTCCATGGATTGGACATTAGTGGGATGGCTGAGCAAGATTTTCATGGCAGACCCTTCAGCAAAGGATACAGATAAGAGTATATAGCAGGGAAGTCACTTTAAAGGGGGTTTCTACATTTCCTGTGCAGTCAGCTGGGGAAAATGTAGTGTCTTTCAAGACCTACTGAGAGACTCAATCTCCCTAATTTTAGGCACAACAGAGTGGTGAATGGGATTTCCTCTAGAGCAGGCACAGGTCACTGAGGTAGGTGAGGCACACCTTCCATTACCAAAGGAAAGCTGACCTAGTTTTATGTAAGGCCTTTTTATGGCAGCAAAGAGAACCACTTCACACATCAGTCTTTTACATCTTCTTTTGAACTTGGCTCTGCCCATGGATCCCCCATAATCAGCTAAGAAGCCAATCCTGAACAGTACAAAGCCTTCAGGGTATCAATTTAGATCTCCCTCTATAAATTTTCTGCATAGTAAAGCCAGAAGAGATTATTATGGTCACTTGATCTATTGTGTAAGACACCCTCTACATTTGTTTTCATAATATATTTTATGATAATATACTGGCTTTTAAAGCAATCAATTTCTAATTATACATGTTCAAACTCCACGTTTCCTTAGCTAAGCTGCTCTAAACTTTCATTAATTATAGTACAGATCAAGTTTCATATGACAATAACTTGGAGGACTATGATTTAAAACAGAACTTGTGAAATTACCACTTCTGTGTATGTTGGTGTGCAGCTAGACAGCAAAATATGTGCCTCCATACAAAAATTGACATACCTATTTCTGATGTGAGCCCTGTCATTAAATGGAGTCAATTATTCATTTTTGCTATTCAAAATTCTACCAATTCCTTCCAGTGCAACTCAGGTTCAGTTCTTGGCTGCTTCTTTATGCTGGCTCTGTGATTTTCTCATATCTAGCTTCTCCACTCATTAAAGTCATAGCTAAATTACCCTTTCCCTCCTGTTTCTCTGCTCCCAAATCCCTTCACCAGCATGTCTGATATGTCTTATCAAGTCAGAAGCAAGCTCCTTACTCACGTCAACCAGAGCTCTGGAATACAGTTCCCACCTACCTCTGCAGCCTTCCCCTGCCCATTCCCACGGTCTCTCTTCAAGCACCTCCCAAGCCTTCAGCCTATCTGCTCCAGTTGGCTCCTTTCCTGCTCTCTGTGGTCCTCAGGAGCTGCCAGCTGGCCTGGTCTTCTGTATTCCTCAGAAAATTAAATACTTTTGCTGTCCCCACTACCTAATGTGGAGTCAGGTTCATGTAACCCCATCTTCAGAAGGAGAGCTCTATATTCAGCTTTTTTCTCTTGCCTTGCTGTCGACACCATTTCTGGGGCCAGGCTCCAGCAAAAGGAAATCAAAAAGTTGTGTACAGTTCTTACCAAAGGTATAATGAGCTGGCTTGTGGACATCAGCTGCTGGATGGAATCTAAGTTCCTTGATGGCTTTATGAGCGTGTTACCAAACACTGATTTGCCTGCAGTTCCAAATGTTTCACTGTTTGTTTGGGAGGCAGAAGCATCTTAATTGCATGCAAAGATAGTAAAAAACAATCCAGAGTTGTCACTAAAAAGAGAAGAATTTGCTAAAATTGTTGCCAGAAAAATATTCAATTTACAAAAGAAAAAAAGCTCTCTTTCTCCCTTCAGTATTTAGAAGTCACATCTGGCCATGCAGTTTTGTTGCAATGCCTTAGGTAGCCACTGATTCTTCATTTTGGAGTGTTAATACCTAGTTTACAAATTGCCAAGTGTTGAACTACTAATGATAGGGTTATTTAATGTTTCTAGACAAAGGGAATTACTTTTCTCATATGTTATGAGAACTAATCATCATGGGAACAAAAGGAAAAGTTGGCTACTGAACCAGAAGAGCTAACAGATCCATTACTTTCCTGGAAATGTTTCCTTTTAGTTGGCTAATGTGCATTATGATCTAACGATAATGCTGCACATGACTGTATGGAAGGGATGACCTTTTTCTGTCTATTCTCTGAGAAGACAGACATAATCTATCTCCATTTCAGACAGCACACAGCACATTAGTATGTTTTAATGTCTATTTACACTAGAACTGGGTGCTAGGACAGCTCAGTAATTTCCAAGTCACAGATGGTTCATGTCTGGGCCATTCAACGTACAGCCTGCACCAATTTTTATGGACATACCCACACATGAAAAGCTCAGTTCTTTGAATATCTTTCTCATCCTTTTTTACTATCTAGCCAGGAAAGTTGTTGTCTTAGAAGACTTATTTTCAAGCTCCCTTCTGGGAATGAATTTGATTTCATTTGGCAGATGAAAATGAAAAGAAATAATATCCATTTCCCCCTATGCCTTTCTCCCAAATGGTGTTCTGAACCTGGGTTACTTTTATTTCCGCTGTTCTGACAGAGGTGGATCATTTTTACTCTTTCCAGCTTCATCTTATTTTTGACACCCATGATAGGATGGAGGGGTCAAAGAACTCATCTCAGCATTTTTTGTCCTCAATCAGAGGGAAAAAATTATCTCACTCTAAAAGTGTGTCCTCTTCCTTCTTTCATTTCATCCCTCCACAAGAACAAAAAGAGAAGAGGAGAAATATCTGGTAAAAACACAAGACAGGATTGGAAAATTGCTGTATGAATATCACCATGTCCTGTAAGGCTTGAATGATACTATATGTCCTGCACAGAAAAGTACTCCTGGCCAAAAGAATCCCCATGCCTCCTAGTTTGAAACATTGTTCCATTGAGGGGAAAGGAAGATTCTTTTTTTTTTTTTTTTTGTACTTAAAAATTATTGTGGTGCTGACACACCACACACACAAATCTCACAAATATGTTGTCATGCAGACCCCTCTGATGTTTGAAAATTTGCTTTGTTCTTCAGGCTGCTAACCATCAGCAGGATCTGTGAAATCTGAGGCTGAAGTAGAATGAATACATGTTTCATAAAGAAATGTATTTTAGAGATAGCATTATGCAGCAGGATATTTAAATAGGGCTCCTGAATTCTTCTGTGTGTGGGGCAGGGCTGCACATGACTTGGCATGCCAGAAAATATCTAAGATGAAGCGTGGGACAGTTAGTTTTTAGGATATGCCAAATTCTGTACAGAAAGAAGAGATATAGGTTAGGTACTATGTGAAAAGCTGAAGGCTTTAGTCTCTGGTTTGGTCCCTGATTTAAAGCAGTCGATTTTTTTCTGGAAAACACAGAAAGAAATTTTTATTATGTTTGTTGATTGACTGCCTCTGGCCCAAGACAGTAAATGAAGCACAGTTACTCTTGGATTATACCCAGTTTCACCATTACTGATTGATCTTCCAAGGAGAAATCAGCACGAAAGGCTCGTTGCCTGCTACTGCTTGGCAGAGAGGAGACAGCAGTGTCAGGATGGGACCACTGTGCCAGGGAGGCAAAAACAGATTTCTGAGAGCAACCCACACTTAGTGTCAGTTTTGTAATTCACCTGTGGTGTTACATCCTTTGCAGCTGGGAATGCTCCATTAAATACCAGGCATTGTTTAAAAATAAGTTTGCCAAGCTTTTTTTTTGTTTTTCTTTTAAATCAAAAGCCAGCAAAGAAACTGCTTTCTAGACAACAGAGATAACTTCAGCAAATGTACTAATGCTGATAGTGTTGAAGAAGAAACACATCTCTGACAAGGACTGAGCAGAGGCTGCACAGCAGATAAGGAAATTATTTTTTTTTTAAATAAAGCCAGAGGAAAATGGAATAAAGATAAAAACACTTTATAGTTGGGTTTTTGTTTTTTTCCAAGTGACAAAAATCTGTCGGATTAATACAAAATCAACAGGACTGCCTCATTAAGGAACAAAGTTATCTTGAGACTTGTTTATCAAACAAAATATTCTAAGAATCTGTTTTAATTAAGAGCATTACTTTCTGTCTTTTACCAAGTGCAATCTTCTATTTGGCACAGCTTTAGTAACAAGTGGCAGATATTTAAACAAATGGGATTTTAGCCATGGAAAAGCAATGGTATCTATCCATTTGGTTTGTTTAGAGTCCATTCACACCTTGACTGATATCTATAGGTCTTGGACAGATGTAGCAAGGCAAATGCATGCTTTACTTTGTATTGTTGGCTCTCTCCTACACAGGAGTGGGTTGGTATTGCAGGGCACCAGCAGAAGCCTGATTACACAATGCCACTCTCTCCCCCTTCTGGCAGGAAGAGCAAGGCAGGACACAGCCCCAACAGTGATGAACAGCTGCAGAATTGTCCCTTCTTATATGACACAAATCACAGTTGTTGTACTGTTGAGGAGTTCATTCCTTTTAATTTTTCCTTCTTTTTCTCCCTTAAAATTCCTTCCCCTCACATGTATGTTTGTACTAGCCAGGCACACCTGAGGACTCCCATGTATCTTTCCACCTTTGCACTGTGGGAGAAAAAGAGTCCTGGAGCTCTGTACTTCAGAAAGGCAGAGATTTAGCAGTGCCATTCAAAGCATATGCCCTCATTTAAAGCAGCTACCTAGTTACTTCAGTAGTTAAACTTCAAGTGCTGTTTTGGAGAAAAGCGTGGGAACTGAGATTTGCTAGATGTGCCCCAAAGGAGAATTTGTCTGGTTTTAGATTGTGAAATACTCCAGCTTCTGGTATTGTTGTTCCTTTTCATTTCTCAAAGTAAACACATATTGCTACTCTGATGTGTCTGGTCCTTCAAATGTTAACACACAAGAGTAAACTTTTATGGTTTCACAGATCAAAGGGTTGTACAAAATTAAGAACACACATAAAGTGTTTGCAAGATCAGGAATGCAATCTACTGTGCCCAAAATAAAAATTCAGAGAAATTAGAGAAAACTTGGTAGAGATTTTCTTCATCTTGAAATCAAATGAATACATCATAACAGCCTGAAGCTGAATACAAAACCTTGGAGTTTCAATCTGCTTCATGAAATCTCTGTCTAAGGCAAAGAATAAACAACTTACAGAAAATGAAATTCTGGTTCTGGCTCTGCAAACTAAATGCCTATGCTTAACTTTATGAACAAAACCTTTGATGACTGTGGGTTTACTCTATAATGGTTTGTCACACACTGGATCTGTGTGACTTTTTTATGGCTTGGCATACTTAGATGTACTTTTGTTTGCAGAGCACTAAAAGGAATCAATCGTCTCATATGAGTAAGTTCAGCTTTCATTTCAGGGGATTTTTAAAATACCTGGATTTTGTTGAGCAATCCATAATATAAAAGTTCTTCTTTGCAGTTGCAAAACAAAGCTTCTCCACCACTAGCTGCTGTATTTCACATGCATATAATATTGCTATCAGCTGCTTATTGACTTAAAAAATGTTTGATTTCTCTCTCTTTCTCCTACTTAACAAGATTAAAGGCTTAGATGTTCTGTTATACCATACCATATGTTAAGAGGAAAGACTAATTTTGGCTGCCTACAACATTCCAAGCCCTATTTAAATAATATTAGCTAAAAGCTCAACTTGTATAAATGCTTAAATCTGCAGATGTAAAGCTTTGATTAACAAAGTCTTTAAGGACCAAAATCTACAATTTACTGCTTTTGAAAAGTCTGCCATGCTCCAGGGAGATGTACTGTTTCTTGGTGGAGCCCTGGCAGGACTCACTGAGGTATTCACAGCATCTGTTCACACCCACTGAATTTCACTTAGGAAAAAGTCTATGGAACTCCCCTAACCACATCATTATGATGGTTAAAGAGCTCCAAATTAAAGCCAATTTCTACTTTTCTCTTGCTTAGCTCACTGACAACTACAAGCAAATGCTGGAATTTTTTTCCTGTATTCTGTTCCCCTTGCTGTTAAATGAGGCCTGAATGAGAGTTTGCTTTCTGGTAGGTAAGTATCACACCATGCAAGCACAGGGATGAGAGTGAGCAGAACTGCTGACATCAGCCTTCTGCCAAAAGCTCATGAGCTGGAAGGTCAGGTTACACAAATCAGCCCCGTGATAAGATGCCAAGGGGAGATGATCACATCCTCATCAATTGGAAGAGTTCAGTAACTTTTTAAGAGTTCAGTAACTTTAACAGTGCGTTCTCAGACAACTGCTAGGATTAAACTTACAGGCACTAAATTAAGGATTTATGGTTCTCTGATGGGTGTAGATTCAGTAAATCTCCAATCTTACAAAATCTGGGGGTGTGGGTTGCTGCAGTAGGCAAGGAGAATTAACTTCTCTCTGTTCAGTGAGTGGCTGTGTTTCAATCTCAGACACCAGCTTGTTGTTTGAAGAAATCAGAAAAATATTTTTTCCATCCTGATGAACAACTTCAAGAATTCTTCTGTTTATTTGCTCATTTTCTGTTTAGCTAGTGCGTTGTTGTTTTGGATTGTTTGGTTTGGTACATTTCTTCTCCCTCTGTGATACTGCACATTGGAAACCTTGGGACAGAACAGCACACTGAGAGGATGCAAAAGATTCCCTTGGCCAGCTGGGCCTTCTGCATGAAGATTAGGGCATAGATCAAATGATATAACCATACTCTCTAGGATTAAGTGTAGTGAGACATATGGATACAAATTCACATATATTGGTATTGTAAATTATAAATACAATGCCATTAAATTCAGTTGTTTGAACCAGTATTATCTAAAAACAGGAAAGAAAATACAAAACCTATGATCTTTATAGCACACTCTTTCTTATGCCATGAAGTCTCATGCTTTGCTTAAGTACCCTTCTTTCCATACAGATTCACTTGCTAATAATCCCATATCTTCACTAAATGCTGGATCTGCTCTGCTGCATGACTGATCCTCATCTCTCTCACGTGCACGTATGTTACCATTGTTAGCTACGGGTGAGATCACCTCAACAATCACAGAAAGACCATTAATTACCCTGAAATTCCTTCAGTCTTTCACTAGAAGTCAATCTAAAGCCCTGCATTGGAGCATAAACACATCCTTATGGACTTTTCTTCTAAAACTTGCATCTTGGTTACAGTGAGTTCTGAGGGTAATCAGTAGCCAATTGAGTTTTAACGTGGCACTGTAAGTACATGTGTTCCACAATGCCTTGTAAGCACAAAGGACTCCAGCTGATGATCTACATCAACCATACATCTGGCAAGCATCAAGAAGATATTAAACCTGCTGCCTTGAAGAAAACACCACCAGCAAAGTCTGATTGCATTAGGAATTTCATACAAATACATATTTTCATTTTTATATGTGAATTATACAGTGTATAAATGTCTTCCAGGCTTGTCCCAGCCACACCTGGTGGGCAACATTTTAGATCCCACCGGTTGGGACCAGTCCCTTTGTATATTCACTGTATAGCCAGTAAGTCACTATCAGGATTTTCATCAGGCTACCTGGGATGGTTCCTAGGAAGATGGCAGTGGTGTTGATCATAGAATATACACGTTACTGGCCAATCCAGTATTGGGTTGGGAATTACCTGGGAATTACCTTTACAATTAAAACAGACACAACTACAGATTCTGGTTTCTTAAGGAAAAAGTCATGATGGGCTACTGTAGATTAGAGAGACACAGTCATGCCTTGCATCACACATTAGCATTATATGATATGTTCACAATTATAACCAGTTGGATTTTGTTTGAAATATCTCCATGTAATACTTTTCTGTTTTCTTGTAGCTATTGATACAGATTTAGGCACCCTTTTTAAATTTTTTTTTTTAATTAATTGGATATGCTATTTTTTGAATGATCTGCAAAAATACCAGTGACTTTGCTTCACTTGTACATTAATGATTTTAAAGGACCATATTTGTGCTTAAACCTATGCCTTAACTATTTATTATTGGATATACTTTCAATTGCTTATTTATCAATTGCTTTTACAGAATTTTTACAAATTCCTAATTCCTGATCCTCTAAATGTACTGCTTGGCCTGGTAATTGATTTTTTATTTAACTAAAAGAAATTAAAGACATTTACAGTGATGTGATTGTAACCATGCTGGAATAACAGTGCCAAGTGAAAAAATACTTCTGGAATCTCAAAATACCTCCTTATTTCAGACATCTAGATGTGTTGCATTCCCAAAAGAATTAATCATTCAGGGAGCCAAAGCCCTGTCTCATTCAGCTGGGCATGATGTGCACAGCAGAGGCTGACCAGAAGAGGCTCAGCATTACTGCAGCAGTAGATGTTGATAACAGAAGGGAAAAGCTGGAAAGGGGATTGGTACTACTTCTCATGGAAAATTCTTATGTTTTTCCTCCCAAAGTCCAGATGTACATGTTCTGTGGTGCCTCAGAGGGATATTTCTACACTGCTCACATCCACTGATGCTTTATTTGAAAGGTCCAAACAGGACTTGGTTCTTTCTGTCTAGGAAAAAGCTTCCCCCAAGGGAAGCAGCACCAGAGGCAGAGGTTGGTTTCATGCTGAGTTCTTTCTTTACATATGGCAAAGATACAGACTCGTCTAACAATGGTCTATCATGATATGTCAAAACCTTAAGCTGGACTGTTAGGACATACTATGATCTATGTCAGTATTGTTTTAACTTGGTGCCAATTTTTGAGGTGTTTTGGACTCTGAAAATGAGACACAGGATGGGGGATAGAACAACAAATTGAGAACAAAGAAAGGGGGGGTTAAGGGAGTAAAATGCTATCAATAGCAAAACAGATATTCCTGATGATTAAAAAAAAAATTTGGAAACCAGCCATTCTTGCTATAAAGTAGGGCAAGAAGGAGAACATCAGAGTGGTTCCACTTCATCTGTACCTCCCACTGTTTTCATCACTGTAGCTCATGATGAGCCCTCTCCTCCATCCCTGTCAGTCTCCCTCACACACCCTTATGATCTTTCCTCCTCTTATGGGTTTGTGCTTTTAAATTGCTCTAAGTCTGCCAGGAAAAGCGAATGTCTAAATATATAACTGATACACCCATTCACCTTGGGATGAATGTTTTATTGGTTTGGATGTCATCATATTCCTCGCAATCACACGTTCCTCCCTCATGCACATATGGAAAGCAGCTGCATCATATGGGCACTGCTCTTACAGTTTAAACCTGGGAGACACAGAAGTTCAAAATTAAAACAACAAAATAATAACTCTGACATCTTCTTAGCAAGCCTTAGTTGTAATCATTGCAGAAGTGAAGAAGGTCAATGAGAAAGCAGAAACTGAACAAGGAATAATCGTTGTCCTGTCTTCAGAAGATGCTATTCCAAAGGAGAAATGGCACTATTACTCCATATCTGTGTGCAAAAGTTCTCAAAAAAAGAAAAAAAAATGCCCAAGTTTCTGATTCCATCTTCTTCAATTCTATTGAAGAAACGGGAGTGAATACTTGCATCTGGCATAATCAGACAGCAGAGTGCTCTAAAAATAACATTCAGTGTTTAACTAGAACTTTTCATCCAGATATTTTAAAGCCATTTACGGAGGTGGATAAGGTACATTATCCCCACTTCACAAGACAGAAGATTCAAGATTCTGTTGAGTTAATTCACCTGCCCGAAGATACCCCTTTTTTTCACCTAAGGGACAGGACCAGATTTATGACAATCCAAGAAGTTGAATCCTGTTCTTCTACTCACTGATTCTGTTGTATTTCCCCATGGCAGCACATTTCATGTTAGGTGATGAGGGAGAGGCATGGGACTTTCCAGGACACCCTCATGCCATGCACACCCAGCTGTGCCTGGCCCTGTGGGCTAATAATGCCCCACAAACTGAGGCATGGGTGAATAAACAGAGAACTGCTGAACACTTAGTCCACAGAAAGGCTTTAAATCATTAAATCAAATGACCACCTTAACTTTGTCCTTTAAAGTCCATGATCAGACATGGCCAAGACTGCAGAGACTGCAGTTTGAATCAAAGCCTTTGAATATTGCAAGCTCTTGGCATAACTTGCTCAGTGCAGCAGGAAATCTCTCACAATCCACAGAGCTGGTGCCTGGTTGCAAAGAGCCTCCCACTCACATGGCCATCAGGACAGAAACCTTTCAGCGTGACTGCACAGCACACGGCAATGAGCCAATGCTATATTTAGACTGAGATGTTTTCTTTCACTCCAGCTGCATTGAGAGACTGGAAATTGCCTTGCATACAAGACCCAGAATTAGCTCCTTGACTTCATTCGCTCCACTAACACAACACTTGCTTTCTCCTTCCCTTCTGATGTCCTGGCTTTAGTGAGCAACAACAAAAGACCTTTTCTGTAGCTGGAATGGGACTGTGGTGCGAGGGTATTTTCTTGACACATCTATCCATTCATGCTGCATAATTATTGACACATTCCCTTTTACTGACAGCTTTTTTTCTCTTTTTCCTTTTTAAACTTAGCATCTGTCAGTTCTGAGTTACTACACCTCTTGTTTACAGCAATGCCTTGCTCTAAACCTGCATTTATTTTCTCACATAAAGCATAATTCATTCATTTTCTCTTTGTTGTTTCAGTTAATAGAAAAAAAGTCCTCCCAAGACACAAAAGACAGAGCATCAGGCAGAAAGAGTAATGACGGTCACTTTTCAGGATAAACACAGAAACAATCTGAATATTTTCTCTCTTCCCAAAGCTTCCCTGCTACCATTTCCAATGGGGCTGTTCATGGCAGTCTACGGCACTCCTTATAAAGCAACTAATATATGCTTTTTCAGTTATCAGGACCACAGGATATGCTGCAGCTGAGCTGCTTGCTCTGCTGGTCACATTGGTGCTGTTTATCATTTCATATTATTTGTCTTGCTATTGCACCAGCAATCTCCTGGTGTCAAAAGCTCTTGGGAGACAACCTAAATAGACCTTCAGTTACAAATTTAGCTTGGAACATTTCACCTCTGAAAATGAGAATGCTGTGAAGCTACACTGATGATTTCACATATGTGACCTCTCTAATATCATTTTCCTAAGGGGGCTGAGATGAAGACACCTCAGGTGGTAGAGGTCAGAACCCCTGCTCCATATCAGTAACCAGATCAAACAAGAACATGGCAGGGGACTTCTTGATGGGTACCAGCACAGGAAACGGAATCAAAATCTGAAATAGTTGTGAATTAGTAGAATATTCAGCAGAAGTGCTCAGATTGGGAAGTGGCCAGCACATGGAGACTAAGAAGATAAATGTGCAGAATGTGCTCACTTTATTGCTAACTCATCTCTGTCTCGCCTTCTCCCCTGCACCTTTATTACCTTTTGGTGGTGTTTTCCAACAGCACTGCAACTTTTCAGTGTACAGGCTGATGGACTACAGTATACATATATGAGAACAGTGAAGCCTGGGCTTTGAATACTTCCAGATTTCTGGGTGTATCCTTCCATTGTTCATCTTAATAAGCACATAATAGTGGGATGACAGAATGGAGCAAGGGCTAGGAGATGCTGAAGGGAAGTGTAGCCATCCAGTGGTCACTCAGTGCTCAGCTACACAGCAAGTGCTGCATGGAGCTGGGAGGATTTCCTGGGATTGTTCCTTAAAGCTGTGAGAGAAAAAAGCTCCTTAAAGCTCTGGCAGAAAGAGTGCAGGACACAAATTCACTTGACATTTTAGTGACTGTATTTTGGCTTCCATGAGATAACAGGAAATACTTCAAAACTTTAATATAAGTCTTCCTCATAGTTAATTTACTATACAAGATAAATATGTAACATTCCTACAGTGTTACTTCAAATTTGCATTCTAGTAGTATTAACAAGCTCAAGCTGAGCTCAAAGCCTGATGATCAGTGATAATGATCTCTAATGAATGGCAGCTTTGCCCATAAAGATTTTAAGATCAGACAGGGAAGAAATAAAAAAGTGCCACTCGTCCCCTAAACCATCAGAGACTCCCATGCAAAGAGTTAATGGTCACCCCAGGAATCTGTGGTCAATACATGAGGTGAATCTCTGTGTCCTGTGTTTTAGTCTAGATCCTCACACAGCTTTATTTTCTACATTGTGCATTCAGCACTGAGAAGCTCATTGAATTAAATTCACATCACCTTGCATTTGCCAAGTGGCTATTAGGTAAATCACAGGAGCATAAAAAATGAAAAAAAACCCAATATATTAGCAATTTAGCTGTTGTGGAACAACTTTTTTTCTCGTCACAGAAATAGAGTGGTTAGATTTCAGGGTTTTATCTTAGGTAAAATAGATAAGCTTTGTGTTTTGGGTTCCAGATATCTTTGAGCACTGACCTGTCCATAAAGAATAAGGCATCAACTATGTATTTTGCTGATATGTCAGAAGTCGTTTTTGTAAAGTGCTTTTAGATGACTACAAAAGAGAGATCATAAAAGACTACAGAATTATTATTATGTAAGGACATTTGGCCTCAAAGGATCACAACTGATAAAACTATTCATTGTGATAAAAAAGACCATTTTTTAAATTAGGAATGGGCTGATAGTGTCCAGAGCTAGGTTAGGGTTGTAATTCAAGTTTGAGGACAAATTAGACAAATGCTCAGGCATATTAACAGCAATATCCTGAGGCTGATTTTATGAAATTTGGGAATGTCTGAACAAGAAAATATGCCCCTTCCAGTATTGGATCCATCTGCTATTTTGATGTTAAACACAGATATGTATAAAATAAACTGCAGAGAGGTAGAATTCAAAATTCTACTTGGATCATCTTTATTTTTCAGCTTTAATTAAAACAAACAAACAAACAAAAAAAAAAAAAACACCACAATTTCACTTAATCTGAGCTTGTATATAATGCAATTTTCCAACTTTAAATCCTGGAACCTTAATGAAATCTCAGTAGTGATCAATGAGTAGGCATGTTAAATGTTGGACTGTCTGAGATTAAGCCTTCAAAAAAAACCAATCTTGTTGTGGTTCCACTATTGCTAAACAGTAAAATAAACCCTACTGACTCAGGCTGGATAACCATCAGGTCAGCATTAAGCCCTTTAAAAACACACCACATCCTCTCTTCCTTTACACAGAATTAGTATAAAATTGACTTATTAAACCTCAGTAATCTGGTCACAAACCTCTCTCTAGTTATTATGCTAAAACATATCTATCCCAGGAGACCTTGAGGAAAGAGGAGATGAACCACATTTCCCTTGAAGCATCTCCTTCTGGTCACTGGTTGCTGTTGGGTACTGGTTACTGGACTATATCAACAGTGCATCTGATCTACTGTGGCAATTCCTTTAGCCTTCTTCCTAAAGTATGCTAAGTTTTCAAACTGAGAAGGAAGTTTTCCTCTGAGAAGGATGAGGTAAACCACATCTACAATTAACTGAAACATACCACCTTCATTTTTATCTCCTAAGGTATTTCTAGTAGGTAAGATAGAACAACTTGCTTCACAAAACTCAGAGATTTCCTCCCACAAGTTGAATCCCCTTGCCATTCACATGAGTGAATTCTCCTTTCTCAAAGATCAGAATAAAATAAAATAGCTGTTCTTGGAAATGCTTATATTTTATATATTCATATTTCTATAAATAACTCAACTGGTAGCATGTCCTGGGTTGTGGTGTAGAACGTGCACGGAGTATTCTACCACCATCTTCATGAACTGTTGAAACCAATTGCTGAAGCAGCATTCTTCCAGACTCTCCCCTCCCTCTTTCTGTTAGGGTGTCTTTTGTTAAGGTGTCCTCTGCTAATGGGTCTTTTGATAACGTGTTTTCTGTTAATGGCCTGCTGATGACTTACAGATAACTCCCACCAGGAGTTATCTCCCGTTAATGGGCCATCAAGGACCCCCCTGTATGACTCATTATTCCATTGTGAGATGCTCCACCCAGGGGGAGGAGCCAAGCATTCTCACCTGCATATAATCTGGGATCTGGGACAATACGGGGACCTTACCCACTGGATCTACAGAGGATCAGAGCTACCAGACCTTTCTACGGGATTGCTGCTTCCATCATCTTGCTCAGGTTGTATTCTGACTCTGTCAGGGGTCTTTTGTATTATTGCATTTATTTTATTTTTTTTTTCTTTTCCTATTAAATTGTATTTCTGACTTGGAGCCTCTCACTAGTTTTGCTTTCAAACCATCACATAGCATCATCCTCAGGTACAAGTTCAGAATCCAAGGAAGATGTCCATAAATATTTATCTTCCTTATCTGTCATGAACTGTCCTAAGAAGTGGACTTCACTGTACAGCTTTAGGAGTGTTTTCTCTGGTCAAAATATCATATGAAGTGTGAGAGGTGTAAAGAATAAGCTTCAAGCCACAGCACATTAGTTACATAAATATTAAAAACACACAAAACCCCAAAAACCAAAATCAAAGCAAAACAATGGTCCTCAAAGTAACAAAGCTAATTCAATCTGTTTTCCTATGGCTTGGGATTTCAGGGATAGATTCTCCATTTCCTCAGAAAGGGTTAACAATGACTGATACTCTCTTTCAATCACCACATTTTTATTCATATAGGCAACTCCTTTGACAGTCACATTCCAGCCTTCTCCTCAAAGAGGACTTTCACACAGACCCTACGTAAAAACTGTAGAAGTCTGGTATGTTTAGTGGTTCTTCCTGAAATTGACCAAAAATATGAAAGGTTTCAGAGACACAAAGGCGTTGTCACATAAACTCAGCTTCTCTTAGTCAAAATCCAAGGCAAGTGGTGTCCTTTTGACTGCTCCTGGAAACCATAACCTGATAACCTTAAAGATCCAATTTTGCATTCTGCAGAGCTGTAAGCAGTTTTACTTATGGCCAAACCAGGTCTGGCTGCAAACACTACATTTGCTTCCAATTGAGTAAAGTGAAACTTTTGTGGAAGTAAACTCGTACAGAGTTCCTGAATGACTTGCATTAGCGATCAGTGCTTTCTCAGTTGTGACAATAATTAGAAATGGGGTCTGAACCAAAATTCTTGGAACTAAATAACCCCATTCTTGGATTAATTTCCAACTCAAACCCAGATGCAGCTCTAAATTTCACAAATTAGTTCCCCCTCAACACAAAGTAAAACTAAAACTACATACCAGATCCCCCAAATTCAAGAATTTTAAAATCTAGCTCTGCATTTTGTGGTTTGGACACCAGTCTACTTCTAGAGATATTTTCAAGGTTAAAACCTAGTAACAGGCAAAGAGTTTCTAGCATTTTTCTCCTCAGAAAATACTTCTATATATCTTTCAGCTGGTCAAATTATACTATTTGAAATGCATTTGTAATGACTGAGTGACCCGGTTGTGAGGCTCTATCTGATCATTTGCAGACCCTGTTAAACAACAGCTTGTGCATGACTTTAGCAGATGGTTTAGCTAACATATAATTTCTGTAGGTATATAAAATAACAGTTGGAATCAGAAAGCACAATGGCCTCAAGATTCTGTCTCCATTTTTGCAAAGTCATTTTCTTCCAGTTGCTATAGCACAGCAGCAAAAGACCATTCAGAGAAAATGATGTTGGGGTAAACCAAGCTGAATAAGAGCACTATTTAAGTATTACTTTAGAAACCCGATTACTTTAGAAACCCTAATATCTGTATGAAAATGAATATTTCCCAGATAGTTACAAAAGGGAAGGTCTAAAATGTCCATATCAACCAAAGCAGTTTGATCAGCACTGATTTGGTCATGGTCATAAATACCAGCAGTCTCCAGAGAAGCTTTATGTTGACATAGTCAGCAGTAAAGAGCTGGTCTATAAAAATAATTCCATAACTTATTTCCAGGAGATAACACATTTTAAGGGATATGCATTATCAACATTAAGAGGCAAGACATTGCTCGGTGGTGCTTGCATTTTGTTCCAGATGACAAAGAAACAGTATCTGAATTCACAGCTGATACTTTTCAGAGTTTAGAGGGACAGAAAATCCAGTGCATACCTTCAGAAGTAAGTAGTAATTCATGCTATACTTGATCTGTATCTGAGTTAGAGGTCCTGGAAAGCAAGAGGCTACTCTGCAATACCACGAGAGTACTTCACTGTACCCCTTGCAGCCCTGACCCCAGCATGTGAATCCATACAGAGGGAAAGATAAGCTCTGCAGTTTGCCCCATAACTTTTTCCATCAGGGTATAAACTGAAATGGTATGTGATATCCTCTGTACCTGTGGACACTCTTTTCCTTTGGACTGAAATACTGATGTACAAGTGAAAGAAACAGAACCCCCACCTACCCCCCTCAAAGTGCTGGAATGAGGCCACGGTGCTGCATGAGCTGAGCCTGCAAGGATCCTGCAAGGATCCTGCAAGGACCTGTCAGTCCTGCAGTGTTGGCTCAGCCAAAGAGCCCCCAGTGGCAAATTTCTGCTTTGGATCCTCCCCTAGGAGAACCCACCACTCCCTACCAACCATGCAGGAAACTGAACCCTGTGTCTAGAGTCAGCCTTTGTTATCACATTTGTTAATCATTTATCCTCTGTTAAATGCATGGCATTATGTTCAGCTAATATTAGTTCTGCTGTGAACAGCAGTGAATGTTTTGCATGCAGAGTTGTGGGTGTTCTGCACATGCATTAATGAGAGAATATGTCATCCTCTGGAGCAAAGTGAACATATATCAGAAAGTTCTGTCAAAATGCCTCCTCAGATGTATTTTTCTTAAATATTACAGGCCATGAAAAAGGGATACAACTTTGCAAAAATGTTTACAGTTCCCATTCCAGTTTTTATTTCCAGTCTGCCCTACTTTCTCATAGTATTTAGGATGCTGTCATTGTCCAGCTCAAACCTAAAACCAATCCAAAATCATTATTAAGTGGTGGGAGTAGCTCTGCTCATTGACATCTGTGAGTGTGGTAAAAGAATCCCCAATACTATCAGAAAATAAAAAATAACAATCAACTGCAGCAAATGAAGATGGAGTTAATAAAACTATCAAAACATATAAAACTATCATTGCCAGTCCTGCAACACCCACATACATGAGTCTAATTTATATGAATTGTTCCAAGCCTCATTTACCAAAGAAAATTGCTGTCATAATGGATACATCAGTGAATTGGTCAGGAACATTTTTGTTCTACTTCTCAAATTAGAACGCATTGATTACTTCATACATTTTTTTTTCAAGGGGAAATGTTGGTTTTGGGAAATGGATTAAAAAGCATTTGCAGGGGTTTTTTTTAAGTAATGAAGACTTTGTCTCTAAAAATGACCATTCTATGTCTCAAAATTACATTTCATGAAGAAATACAAGCAACTTAAATTACAAAATATATATTGAAAACAACCAAAGTATTTCCAAATTGCCAAAACAAAATATTACAGCCGATTTGAACCAAAACCATATCTTCTGGATTTATAGCTCACGATGTTTTTAGATTTTTGACTGCTTTGTCCTGATTCAGGACATAAACATTTTTCCATACTGTTACATTTGGCCAGAATGTGAAACCTATTTCCTGCCTGTTTCTTTTTTATTACCACACTGATGGCAGTTCTCCTAGCACAATCACAGCTGTAAGGTATTGGCTCTGCTGCAACCATAGGGCTGTTTTTGCTGAGATATTTTATATCAGTTCCCCAGACTCAAAAAGATAACTGTGCTGCAAACCCAATTTTTTACTTTCTAGGATAACTGCAGATATATATTCTTACACACACACACATACACACACACACATGTGTCCATCAGATCTAGCTTGTGTTAGCCATAAATTTGTGTGGATTTTCCCCTATTCACATCAATTAATTTACTTCACTGAAAGCATTCCTGTAATTCAGCAAAGTGCAAAGGGTCTCGTGGGTCCCATATGAGCAATTTTAATGTTAACTGTAATCCATATTTTAATACTTGAATATAGTGATGGGAGATGCACTAATACCATGGAAATTGTCTTTTATATATATCCCCTGTTAAAAAAAAAAGGCAGAATTATTAGAGGCTAATAGACTTGCTGTATTCATTCTGCTAATTTTGTGTCCTGTTTCTAGTCTCTTTTTGACCTCTTTCTTGATGCTCCAGTTGCTGCCTGTGAGCTTAGGTAAGACTGTTTGAATTCCTTCTGTGCTCCAGCACTTGGATGTGAGAAGAGGAAGAGGGACTGTGGACTGTGTTCTTTTCCCTCGGCTGGATCTGCTTCTCTGTTTCCCAGTCACAACCCTACAGCAGAGGGGTGTAGCATTCAGTGCAATTTTATGGCATATCTACAATAAAAACCAGTTTGAGGGCTATTCCTGTATTCTGAGGACTGCTGGCAGGGCACCCTCATGTTCACAAGGGTAACATTTCTTGCCTCCAAAAGCGATATTGAACACAGTTTGCTGGAAGTTTGCCCCATTAAATCCTTGCAGCAGGTCTGAGTATGGTTGGGAAGAGCCATGTGGCACAGCTCCATCCTGAACACTGACAGAAAAGCACCACAGACAATCATGGGCTCAGGCCTGAGTCCTTCCCCAGCCTGGCATTATTTACTAGCGTGGGCCTGCCTGTACAGCCCAGCATCTCAACAAGACTGGGAAGAAAGAAAACTTTGCTGGAAAAGGTTTCCAGGCCCTCAGGCAGCAGACAAAGACTTATTGACATGAATTTAGCAAGTGCCACCAGGAGGTTAAAACCCAGAGACAAACCCCTGACCATCTACAGGGTGGGAGATCAGTCAGAGAACTTCACCTCGAAAGCTCACTGAGCTCTCATCTACAACTCTTAGCAAAGGGTGGAGTGATATTGGTGGTAAAGTGATATTTTGTTGGCATTGGTATCATGAAAATCTTAAAAAGAATTATTTTATACAATTCCCAAAATAGCATTTTGGTGAATTTCAGCTTGTTTGAATGAATACTGACCTTTTTTTCTATTGGCTGAGACATTCCTTTAAGTCTATAAATACCTAAAAGCAAATTTTTTTGTGGTTTGTTTGTTTATATCTTACAGAGCTCTTGCTAAAAACGAGAGGGCAAGGGAGCATGAAAGATGGAAGAGAGAGGTTCAACATTTTTAATTTTGACCCTAGCACTGCCCCTGGCCAAACCACTAAACAGTTGAGTTTGCATATGATATAAATTTCTTAGCCCCTTGTGGGTAATGAGAGCTGCAGTATAATGAATCACATCATCACTTCAAAAGATAATGTGTACAACCCTAATGTTTTCAAATTTCATAAAGATGACACAGGGCAGTTGGAAACCTGCCAAACTTCAGAAGAGTTGTTGAATTATATGCACAGTATCGAGGCACAACATGCATGGATGAAAAATCAATGTTTTGTAGAAAGAAACAGAAACTGGAAAATAATATGATAATGGATAAACAGACACACAGGGGTCCACATTTTCGTTCTGTGATATTACACAGGCTGATCAGGCCTTGTGCTTGATTAATTCGTCTCCTCCACGTTGTGATCCCCACAATGGTTCTTAGATGGTAAGACAATGCTGTTCTTGCTCTCCCGGTGTTTGCTTCAAACTTCTTGCAAATGCTAAAAAGATACCAGTGAACTCAAACACAGGACCAGCAGTTTTATCACATTTGTTAACAAGCAGCAGCTCTCAGCATAAAGTAAACATAATATGACCTAATAAAGTTGTGTAAACACACAGTCATTAAATACATGTAATAGCTAGTACAATTTGGTATATTCTTACCTGTCAGCAGGTTTTGGTTTCTGGGTGCTCCTGCGGGGCAGCTCAGGCAGAGGTGTAGCCAGCAGGTCCCTGGAGGGTGGGCTGGCAGCTCCCGGTGAGGGTGCTGAGGAGCAGGGAGCCCTGCAAGGTGAAGCCAGCAGTGCCCTGGGGGCTGCCAGCACAGCCTCGGCAACAAACAAACTGCTGTGACTCTTCCTGCATGTGAGATCTCTGCCTTCCTGTGTGCCTGTCACCAGCCCTGAGGAGGGCAAAACACCACCACGGACAAACATGGCAGTTACAAGTAAAGTAAAATATAGTAAGAGTTTTCTTTTCTGACTAGCACTGAAAGACATGGGATTTGTGTTTGCCTTTGTCTGGTTTTGTGTTAATACTCCACAATTCTGCTTGTGCAAAACCAACAATAGTATTTTAGGACTTTATTTCAAATACAGCATGGGGAATAAAACCTACCAACTCCTTTAGTTAGGATAGGTCACATTTCTATATATCCTAGCTTTGCCTTTTCACTCAAGGAGAAAAACTATTGAGAGTTGGAAAATAAATCATTAGATTGTAAGTGCAGAAAGGAATAGCCTTCTTTTTCAGAATTGGTGCCAGAATCACTTCCAGGTATAACAAGAAATCAGGAACTTGCATCTAAGTTCTGGGATTTAATTTTGTTCTTTCTCATTTGCCATCAAAACGATGAAAGACTCAGGGAATGCTTTGCACTGGAGGATTTCAAACATCCATTTAAATATGAAACAACTACATTAAAAAAGGCAAAAAATAAGGGCAAAAGGTGCAGGGCTTTATTTTATCTGCTGTTACTTTATCACCACTCTGAATGGGGGCTCAAAATTACTATTTATGAGATATTTTACTCTAAATACTAAAGGAAAAAAATTTGGCCAAAACTCATGACAAGTCCTCTGTTTTGTCAGTGTGAAATACTTGATAATTTGCAATGCATTTAGCCATTAATCATTTTAAAGGGCTTTTAAATGGGCATGGAAGTCCTTTGAGTCTTTTCCATGTACAGACATTGGATCAGGGACCTTTGCTACAAATTACTTTTGTCTGGACTTCTAATACAAAATCAACTTGAGAACAAGGGAAATACATCACTGTTAAATTTTATTATAAGACAGAGCCCTTATAACACATCATGGGAAACATTCTTGAGCTGCTCTATTAATAACAGCAGTGCCTGATTTCTTTGGTTTAAACTTACCTTTTTCACATTTTCTTGTGACATTTTCCAGATATAAATTGTTATGATGAAGAGTCATTCAAAGCAAGGGAAAAAGCTGTAATTACGTTTCTCTTTTCTGAAAGAGAGTGGGGCAGGAGGGGGATTATTTTACAGAGATCAGTGAAGGACACCCTAATAAAGATTGGTCTGGAACATTTCTTTTTATGACAATTGACTTATCAGCAAGAGCCATTGTAGAAAATCTGGAAATTACATAATTGCCAGAAACTGTAGATATTTGACTTGGCAAGAACTTTAGGTGTCTCTGATTTATTATCGTAAGAATTTGGCTCTGCAAAATGAAGAAATGTTTAATGAAAGAACAGTAGAATTCAAATGAAACAGGCATAGATCTTGTTTTCAGAGGCTATATTTAACTACATTGTCACTTCTACTGTAACACAAATAAACTAAACTGAAAATGTCCAGGGTGACAAACTGGCAGAGAGATCAATCTGCAAGAAAATAGTGATTTCAACAGCTACACACTCATCTTTTCCTCTCCATTTTGTACTACCATTTGGGCAAGATCTTTGTGGGTCATTCATTATACTATACTAGATGTTATCCCTTTGAGCACAGGCAAAATAATAAAACTGTAAAGCTGAAAGAAACTTGTTAATGAGGAATTGCATTTTCTAAATCTATATTTCACAAGGCACTGAAGCCCTTTCAAGCAGCAAAGTTTAAAGGCATTAGGTATTATTAAATTTAAGAGAAGTGTAGGTGACTAAGATCAGAGTGGTGAAGTGTGAATACTGTAAGCACTTATTTTAGGTTTGGAGGGCTTGCATACCACAGCAATTCTGAAAACACCCATAATTATTCCCTGTATCAGAAGACCAGGTCATGACACAGTAGATTAAGGTGAAAGTCTTTGCTTAAACCATTTGCATCAAAGAGATTTACTTTGGCAAGTCCTCCGGGAGACATTTTCCCTTTGATAAAGTTCAGCCTCTTTTTCTGGAGAAATGCTGTTTCCTGAAAATGGTTTATCATCTGCTCTTTAATATCTCCTTATGTTTCTCATGTTATCTTACTACCTCATGGAGGAGTTGCTAAGAACATCCCACAGTTTATGTGTCTTGGCATTCATCTTGGGCAGCAGCTGGAATCAATGCCACCACTGTTGCTCCTGGCAGCAACTGCTGAGGTCTGCAAAGGGAAGAAATCCTGCTGGGGTGTGAGATCGACATTCCTATCTCCGAGAAGACACACGTGCTGGCACCACCATCATCCATTAGACCAGGAGCTTTGAGTCTGCTATCAGGCTGGAGCTTCTCCACTGGCACTTGGACAGACCACATCCCTGCCAGGGCTCTGATCATCTTTGTTATGGAGGAGTAAAAAGCCCTGTTAGAAAAAATGCTTCTCTTGAAGTGGAAAACTGAGATTATGTATTTCGGTGTCAGGAGATTAGGAAGAAACATAGCAAAAAAATCACATAGAGCCACCTTGTTATCTCCTTATTTTTTTCCAAGAGTCAATACTAAATAGATGTTAGTGGACACATTGGGAAAGGGGAGATATACCAAAGAGTCTTATTTTTCCTAAATGATGGAGATATTAGTAGCAATAAACTAATATTGCTCCATATTTCTCCTGTTCCATATCAACCCTGATATCATTAACTTCTGAGGCTGCATAGGCAAAGGTGTCTCTAGATACCTGAACACAAAAATCTTCTTTCCCCAAGCTTGAGTAGACTATTCCAATTAAGTTTTTAGCAAATAGGAGCAAATGAGTATTCCTGTGGTCATTAGCAACAAAATATGGAAGCATCACAAAATGGAGCACTTCTAAACTGTTCAGCCTGGGCTTTACCACCCCAGTCCATGTAATCAGGAGTAGCATGGCTTGCACTACATTTCATGTGCTACAGTAGAATGGGGTAGCTGATTTACTAGAGAGAATTCCATTTGATGCTGGCCTGAAGCCCTACACCAAGAGTCAAACCTGTAGTTGTGTCATTTCAGGTGAATCTAAACTAGTTTGTGTGGGGGGGTTGTGTTTGTTTGGTTTATTTGCATGCTTCTTTAAAGTTCATTTAGGACAAACTGGAAAAAGTCTATTAGGTATAAGAAGAACTATCTATTCCTTTTTTTTTTTTCTCTTTGTTTTCTTTAACAGCTTAATCTATGGAGAATGTTGATTCTCAGTGCAATTATACAAATGGGAACAGGAAGCATTTTGAAATGGTAACAGGATTTGAACTCTCTACTGATACAAGATGACATGAAACCAACTCACAAGAAACTGCTTCAGTGTGTCTTACAGGAAAACATGGGTCTATTATAGATTATTTTCCTTTTGTATGAGGAGGGTTAGTATGAAAAACTTTATGGGTGCTTTCACATATTTTGCATTATTACCCATCTTTATTCTGACATATTATAAAACTGGTATTTAAATCCTATGAAAAATTCCATTTATGCTATTTTTTTACTATAACTTATGTGACTATCTACCTTTTTTTGCATTTCATCAGAATCATATGCAGTGCACGGTCCGCTATTTAGAAGCTTTTTCATGGCAATACAAACCCTACAAGAATTAGATTACCAGTTATTTTATAAGTTTTTATTCAGCTGCAAGATTTCTTCCATTTTTGAGTGAACACTTTGTTGGTAGAACACATATAGTTTATATGCTATAGTTTAGGCTGAGCAACATTTGATTTAATTATTATTACTATTACTATTATTATTATTACTATTATTATTTCAACCTGCACTGAAAAAAGAGCAACCAGAATTTGCTCTTCTCCTCTTAGAATGTGGCTAGGGAAAAATACATCATTTGGGTTGCATTAATGCTTTAAAGCAACTTCTTTCATACTTCTGGAAGTTAAATTTGCCAAATTTTGAGGCTTTGGAAAATCTGTTTACACACACTCAGAACAAATGTCCGTGAGTTAGCGAGAATTAACATGCACTGGGAATAATCCTTTTTCACCTAAATATTGAAAAGCCTCCTGCCAAGGTGCTGCAATTCACAGAAAAAAAACCAAACCAAAATCAAAACCAAAACCAACCAACAAACGAAGCAAAAAAACCCCACCCAACCAAAACCAAAACCAACAAAAAATCACCCACAAAAACCCCAACAAAAGCAAAAGATAAACAAATTCTATTGTAAAGTATCAAGGGCCTTTTGGCCAATGTTTCTGAGCTATTCAGATGCTGTTATAGTGAGGTAAACTAGAACTGCACAATTTTTTTCCTGCTCCCAGTGGTACTTTTTTGACATTCATAACTGATAAGGATTAATAATTTGATGAAATTCAGATGAACTGGAGATCTAAGGGACTTTACAAAGGGTTTTTACCTTAAACAATTATTACAGGACCAGAAAAAGAAAAAAAAATATTGCTCAGACATAGTGCAACTTTTCCATTTCAAAAGAGTTTTCAGCCAACAAAACAAACCCAGTTACCTCTGTGCCATTTTCCATTTCTGGGATGGACTATTAAGTGTTAAAGATTTAACTTCTGTGTGGGCTGTATGCAACCCCTTTCACTGGAGGTCTGCTGTAGCTCATTTGACATTTCTCCTGATGAAAATATCTCACTACTGGCAGGAAAGACAGGATTTTGACCATAGAACTTATTTAAAAGATGTGGAAGAAGGTCATGTATAAGGACAAATATTATAAAACCAGTTAAAGAAGACAGTGACAAATACCATGTACAAATATCTGTGATATTATTTGAGATACAAGTACCAACAGGAACTGTGTCTCTTCAGTAGGAATGAATGGATCCAGACTGCAGAACAAATGGTACCAGTAGTGATAAGCACTGCTTACTTCTGGATTTGCTAAACAACATATTTCATCACACACCTCCTGCCTGGATAAGAAGTCATGTTATTTTTACTTGATTAACATAAATGAGACGGATACCTCTCTGCAATATCTACAGAGAAATATATGAGTAGTTTTTTATCAGACAACTAGTAACCAAGTCAGCTGAAAATAAATTGAAGATACTAAGTAGTATTCAAAGCTTTGAGTTAAAACTAGAAAGAGAGAAAAATTGCATTAATTTACTAGCAGTGGGTATTGCAATAATGTGGTTAGAGGCTGAATTCAGGACCAGATCAGACTTCTGACTCAACAGTTGCATCCCAGCATCACGCAAATCCTGATTTACAATAATCCTCTGAGTCTCTGTGAACAGACAGGGCAAAATAAAAGGATATGGCTGCAGGTCACAAAAACATTCAATGCACTTCAATTAAAACCAAAAGCTGGCAGTGGCTAGAACTCTGCTTCTCACCAGAGAAGCAACAAATTCGAACAGGCCACTGAGACCTGTCAGGGTCTCTCCAAATACCACACTCAATCTGATCCCCCAGCAATTCACTGAGTTTAAATACACAAACAACCCTTCTTATCAACTTGTATAACCTCCCTCATGCCACAGACCACCGAATTCCACACAGTAATATACATACAAGCCCAGGAAAATAACAGAATATGTATTTCAGATGAACAGAAGCTACTTGTTGAGTTGTGCTTACACAGCAACAGGCTGACAATGTTGGCTGCTACAGCCCATGAGTAAACCTGAATTGACACTGCCAGGAACAGGCACAGCAGCACTGGGCCAGCCTAGGCTGCACAGACACTTGCTGGTTGTCCTGTGCTCTTTACAGCTGCCACACTGACACACCAACACCCAACATAACTACTTTGAAGACCCTTGGGTGAAGATCCCTTGGGTAATCTTTGACTGTAGGTCTCACAAGCTCTCCATCTTTTGGTAAGTCTATAGTTTCTAGCTTTGGAGCCCTCCACAGGGCTTGCCAGGCAAAGTCCTGCAGCACCTTTGGAGAGACTTCACATTAATCTTGTTGAAAAGTCTAAGATTCAGAGGTCTGGATTCATTCCCTCACACTGTGCCAGCATTAAACACACACATACATTTGCCAAAGGCATTGACCTCAGCAGTACAGTCACCCGAGGCTCTCTGTGTGAAAGAAAAGAGGGTGCAAGTTAAGCCTTCAGTATAATGAAATGTCTTCTACACATACTTTTTTTTTTCCTTTACAGAGAAAGAACATATTGAATACATCCAACCTCGAAATTTCACCACAGGAAGGAAAATAAGATTAAAGCTGGACAGTTAATGTGTTTTCTTCAAAGTCAGGAGCTGAAGTTGATAACCCATTTATATGATCCACGACCTACTGAAATCTCATTGAGTGTCTTTTTGTTCTGTGATTTTACAGCACCACTAAAAATGAGGTATAGCACTATTTAAAATGATTTTGTGATGTGATGTAGATACTTACTACTAAATTTTAGAAGCCTCCAACTGGAAATATTACTTTTTTTATTACTGGTGTTGCTCTTGTAATTGCTGTTATCTTTCCACACTCTCAAGAAAAATACTGAAAACAGAGGAATGCAAATACTGCTTTAATAATAAATAATACCACTTGAAAGTCACTTTCAAGGGAACTGAAAACAGGCTGCTAAAGTGTTCTCTACCCTGATTCAAGCACAGTAAGAATTGATGAATGCGTCTGAGGAACACTCAAGTCACCAAAACAAAAGGAGAAGCCACAGCATGAGAAGATTTTGAGTGTGGGTTTCACCTTCAGCTGCAGCTGAGCCCCATAACTTCAGCTCATGACCCTCTGCACCAGGAAATTCCCACTAGCCATCACACCAACAAGGTCAGCCCAGTTTTCTTGGCACTGTGGGGGACAAGTGCAGGAGAGGGACTGAAACACTGCACTGCAAATGCACGACACAGCAGCACAGCTGTGGGAAAGCATGTGGAGAAGGGCAACTGTGGGAGCTCACACTTAATGCTTGAGCTTGGAGAGGTCTGCAAAAATAATCTTCCTTCTACTGAGAGGATTTGAGAAGGGAGGAGGGGTGTCATATGGGGAGCACCTTCCTGTGTGTTCCTACAGCAGCAAACACAACAGCTCCCCAGTGCTTTCTGAGGCCCTTGGAAACTAGCACAACACAAACAATAACACATTATCATTGCTTTTAGTCCTTACCTGTTTTCTCCCAAAAGTTTAACTTGCCACAAGGGAGGGAGGTGACTTGAACCAGAAATGGAATACACAGCCCCTGCAAAAGAGAATCACATCATAACTCAAGTAACAGAGATGTTGTGTGCAAGTTGCTGACAGGTTTGAAGCCATAGCTTAGAGAAACCCTAAATTTCCTCTTCTATTTACACTTCTCATTCCTCTTTCCTCATCAGGAGTGCTACACTAATCACTTACAATCCTCTTTTTGGACCTGAGTGGTAACTGTGCAGTCAAAAACCACTCTTGCTGCAATTAAACTTTGTCTCCTTTATTAGTAGGTAAAATCACATTGTCCCGCACCCCTTCCTTGGAGCAATTTGTACTTTTTATGACTATATTCCTATTCTTCATTGCCTAGGAGGTTGTAGAAAGTACTTTCTTTTTTTTTTTTTTTTTGCACAGTTGTAAAGAGACAAACAAAAAGCTTTGTTCTCAAGGTCAGGCAGCAGGATGGCTGGCTCTGTAAACAAAATTCCTGTTGCCCAGTCTGCTCTGCAGGGTAAGGCTCAAACGAGATTTGGTATCCATGCAAAGAGGGAAGGCAGAAGTTCTGGTTTTGGAATACAGTGGATCTGTTTTTCCTGATGCGTTAATGGTGTCAGTGCTGTAGAACAGTCAGTGGATGATTCTGCTCTGATAGCTCTACTCTGTCATTGCTCTTGCTGTCCAAAGCTCATGGGGTTTCTCTTCTCTCCCAAGAGGGGTGCCCAGCAGTCCCATCAGTGTCACTCTGGCACACACGTTGTTTGATACCATCTTCCATTCAGGAAATGGGTGGGAAACCACAGTTTGCTTGAATGAGTTTCTCTGTACACCCCGGAGCAAACACATCTAATAGACTTGCTTGTTCTCCCCATTTTTTAAAACTATAACTAGCACAGTGCAATGGAGATTAAGTGATATCTTTATGGTATTTTTGCACAATCACACAAACAAAATCTAAGAATCTTTTTCAATATCATCTTCTCATTCAAGATTTTAACCTAATTTAATACTTAACATGAACCCTCATGGATGATAGCACAACTAAACCATTGATACTTAATACAAAATAGAACATGTAATTACCAGAGTGAATCTTTGAGCAGTTTAATGTCTTTTGTTATGGTAAAATGAATCAATAGTGTTTCAACATTTAGGGCTCAGTCTTGCACAGACATGTCCCTGTGTGGAACTGTTTGCGTGACTAGACCCTCCATTAATTTCCATTATTAAAGAGATAATTAGTGCATAATGAAAAATGCTCAAACAACTGTCTCTATTATAGAGAACTGAACCTAAAATATTTCATGATATTGTACTTTTTATTCAGTAGGATCTTGGAAGCCCAAAGGGTTTGTATGTACAATTTATCTACCTTCCATCTAATGTGTGGTTGTTTTGTAATGCAAACATTCTTCTGTTTTAAGCTTGCAACAGGGACAAACCTTACTTCAGCTCATCTTTTTTTTTTTTTTTTTCACTTTCTGTTCTCTAAGTGCCTACAGAGTGATTCCAGTGCAACAAAGTCAAATCTTGAACAGCTGAACCTATTATTATTGATATGGTTATTGCAATTTGTCTTCATTTTTATTTATACATAAGTAATGACCTTATTATGGATTTGTTTCTAACTCAGAAAAAAACCCACTATGATTATTTTTGATAGCATATGTGCCTTTTGTAAAGTCTTTTCTGAAGCCCACAGATTTTCAAGAGACTTCATTTTTGTCTTATTTGTCATAGTACACATTCCTGAAAAGATTGCCAGGATTGCTTGCTCACTGACTGCTTCTCAATTCTCCCCGTGGCAAAATATAGATAGGGCATATTCAGCTTGGGAGATATGACACTTTTTTCTACTTTTTTAGTTAGCATCTAGGTAAAAATAATATTTTATCTGAATTCCAGAATTTTTCTTCATTTGTTTTTACATGTTGCTGTTATGTGACAAGCTTTTCTTGGGGTAAATATAGGTAAAACAACTGCTGTTCAGAATAGCTGGAAGAGAGTTCAGTTCTAAAAGTTTGGTTACAATTGTATTTTCCTAGGAAAAATTATATTAAGTCCTTTAAACAGAAGAAAAAAGCTCCCAAAAGCTAAAGATAAAACTTGACTGATTTCCTTCTGAGAAGATTAAAAAATAGGAAATTTCAGTTATAAGGCAAGCAAAACTTGTATGGCAATGATTTAACTGGATTTTTTAAGGAAGAGAGATCACGGCCCAGCAAATCTTACTGAGCATTCCTCTGCACTTGTGCTGGATTTAGCTGGATTTAGCTTTCCTTGTCACCTGTCTCACGAATATTGGAATGAGTCACACTCAGAATGATAGAGGTGGAATAGACATCTAAGAACAAAAGATCTGTGTCATCAGGGAATTTATGTGGCTGTTGCAAATGAACATATTATTAAAGACTGTAGCAAAGCAATGACAGGAGAAGACACAAGGCAGTTGCCATAGATTGTAATGTGATGCCACAGGTTTTTGCATTCTTGTTTCCCTGCACAACACAGATGGTGGGAAGTGGGAGAAGAGAGAGAAAAAGAAAAATACTGCTGAAGTGGGACCAAAAGAAAGCATCATGAGATGAAAAAGGAAAGTGAATACTATGGTGCAATTCTAAAGGTTTCTTCAGCATAAATAAATGTGCCTTCTAGGAATGATGCAGCTTCATCATGCACATCTTTGGCACAATAGAACTGTTTTTTTTTATTTCTGCCTGTGTTAGACTAGATTTGATAACAGCAGGCAGGCTGTTATCAAGGAATAAACAAAGGAATATAGACTGCCTGAGATCCACACTGAGGACTTGTAGAAATCATGTAGAAATGTAGAAACACATGTAGAAAATCAGCTCTTAACTGTTTTATAGAATCAGGTCCTCAATACTAGGAGTGTTTTAGAGGTGCTTATACTATCTACAAACAGGAGGATTTTACAAATTATTTATCTGGCTGGTCAGATGTAATGTGGCAGGGTTGTCAGACATTTTGCCATGCCAGGTTGACCTAGATCAAAGCCATTCTCACATTCCTTCCTTCTGGGAGCACCACACTTATGCTATGGGTCTTGGGTTCTCAGCATGAAAAATTACAATGCATATATGAAGCAAAAGTCAGTGCAATTGCAGTCTGAAGTGACCCTGGCATGACTCTGGGAGAGTTAGGCTTTGGAGTCTATATGCTCGAGATATAACTAGCTACAATACATACTGGGATCTGTACATTTAAAGACAGATAACATCCTTCCATTAAAAAAATTCTCATATTTTTTCTCTCATTATTTTAAATATCTGGAAATATTTAATGTCTTTCCAAATAGAAGTAGGCATTAAAAGAAGAAAAAAAAACACTACAGCTTTTTTATTATTTTCAGCAATGCACTTTGAGCTCCTTCTTGAACAAGAACATATAAATCATTCTGAGTGGTTGTTCTGAACACAGGAAAAGTATCAGCAGCTCAGGCAGGGGGACTTTCTTTTTATTTGAATACTTGTAACAGACTTCAGAGAATGTGCGTGACTAACTATAAAAATGTCCACACAAAGAGTGAAACACAAATTCTTTTTTTTAATGTAAATGCCCTACAAATTAATGCATGATAACAGAAAATTCCTTTCCTTCCCCTTCCTTTCTAGCTTAGCTCAGAAACCACAAAGCCATTCAGTTTTGGATCCATTCCTATTTCTCAGACTCCCCAGGAGGTTTAGTGAAAGCAAGACATAGCTCTTTCCTGGAACCCCGTGGGCATTACTACATGTTTTAGATGTAGATAAGGCTGCTCCACTCTGCAGTTGGGAAGTCAAGATTTCATTTATAAGGTGCTGAAGCTGGAAGGCTTTCATGTCAGGCCCTCAGCTCACAATCTCCAGCAAAAGAGGAAATGGAGGGTATGTCAGCAGCAGGCAGCCAAGCACAGAACAGAGACATGGCAGCTCAGTGCATATGTTCACACAGTTGAGTGCTGTGTAGAGATACCACGTGCATCTGGCAAGCAAAGCATTTCTGCTAGCATAGCACTGCTTTCAGCAGCAGCACATCAACAGCATTGCTTGGGCCCAGAACCAGATTATCATCTTTTAATCCTCAGATATCTTGCATAGGTTAAAAGGAGTCTTCACTGTGTGGTGACTCTTTTCTTGGGTGGACAGGAAAGGGGGTAACAAAAATAAAAATCAAGAATGTTACTGAGGAGCTCTGATTTTCCTCCTGAGTAGATGCAGGGTGGTGGACAACACAGAACACAAGAAGTCAGCCTGGCATGGCTCTGTAAAGGTATTGTCCCATGTTCACACAGAGAGGACAATTCAGTTTTGTAACCACAAAATAATTGCTCCCTGGTTCCTCCTGTTCTTTTCCCCTCTTCTCCATGGGCAATGTACCCAACAATTTAATAGGAACAGTCTCTTCTTGGAGATCATCTTCTCAAGACTGATGCTGAAGTCTCTGAGCAGGGCAGCAGTGGTGACTGGGTGCAGGAGCTGCTGTTTTGCGACTTGAATCCTTTTCCCAGGCCAGCCTGGTTGTTCAACCGGATCTCACTGTGTGGAGGGGAGCAGATGTTTTCAGTGGCATATGACATGCTACATGTCTGAGCTCAGACGTGGAAACACACTCAGAGAGAAATATTCAGGATAAAATTAAAGGAGAAAAAGCACATCTATCAGTATCAGAGCTACTAAAGTCAGGTTTGTTCAGATTTAAGTTATGTTTTGTAGCTCCCCATGACAACAGCCACTACAATGACCCTAGCCTGTCTTTTCATATTTGTTTTCTCAATGCATTGCTCTCAGTATGTCTCCTTTTACCTCCTGTTTCCAGCTCCCCTCCCCAGTATGATCAACTCCCATTTTCCACTTCCTCTAACCTCCCCATTTCCATCATTTCCCCACTTCCAGATCCCTCCCTGGTTAGCTGGGCATCAGGCAATGTGGCAGATTTGGAGGGGGCAGATCAGCCAGACAGTATTTGTTTGCTATTACACAGCAGAGGAACAAGCAGATAAAGTGTTTTCCCCAGAAGAGCAACAAACTGCATGCTACTGTTGATTCTCATTAAACATTTTAACAATTTTAATCTCTTTGAGATCTTTATACTTCCATTAAATTTGTTTGCAGTTGAACATCACTGGGAAAAGACAGACAGATGGTATAATCACATAAGCCTCCTTTCACTGGGAAGCCATATAAATAAAAGAAGGGGCAAAAGTAACAAAACCATCCTGTTTCTTTTTGGAGACTGGATGGAGTCAGAAAGATCTGACAATCAGATTGGAATCAATATTTAGAGTCTTCGTTCAAAATGTTAAAGGTCCTTTGGGTGGTGATCACATGTGCTATGACACAGATATCACTACGGGTCTGCTGTGCCAGATCCTGTACTGGCTTAGGAGAAAATCCGATTTCTTCTTCACTTTCCACTCTCTCCTGTGGCTTATCAGTGTGGAAACCTTTGCTGTGGTTCAGATGGTGATCTGCAGAGGCAGCCAGGACCATTTCAGACAGCTGTATGAGTATTAGATGCTGCCCATAGTTCTGCGTGGGACTCTGGATTTAGTACCATCCAAACCGCAGGCCAGAACAAGTTTTTGTGGGTGTGAACACACTCTCAACACCACAGCCCAAATTGCAGTTTCTTGAAGGTGTTTTCCATGTGGCACAAAGGACCCAAGGTCACAGACACTGAGCCCATTTTGATTACTAAAACATATTATGTAAGATGTCCTGTGAATTTGTTGCAGTTAACATTAAATCAATTAAGCCATTGCAGTTAAATAATACATCTCTAATGCTGCAGGTCCACTGACTGCTGGCTGCTGCTGCCTGACATCAAGTAGCTGCGGACACCGCTCCCCCGAGCACTGTGGAGGGCAGCGGCCCGAGCCAGCCAGG